>JAVSCE010022565.1:0-25896 GCA_032199065.1 Smutsia gigantea | reverse complement strand
AAAAAACATAGACAAAAATCTCTTGGACATAAGCATGAGCGACTTCTTCATGAACATAACTCCCCGGGCAAGGGAAACAAAAGCAAAAATGAACAAGTGGGACTATATCAAGCTGAAAAGCTTCTGTACAGCAAAGGACACCATCAGTAGAACAAAAGACATCCTACAGTATGGGAGAATATATTCATAAAAAACGTATCTGATAAAGGTTTGACATCCAAAATATATAAAGAACTCATGCACCTTAACAAACAGAAAGCAAATAATCCAATTAAGAAATGGGCAGAGGACATGAATAGACACTTCTCCAAAGAAGAAATTCAGATGGCCAACAGGCACATGAAAAGATGCTCCACATCGCTAATCATCAGAGAAATGCAGATTAAAACCACAATGAGATATCACCTCACACCAGTGAGGATGGCCAACATCCAAAACACAAAACAACAACAAATGTTGGCGAGGATGTGGAGAAAAGGGAACCCTCCTACACTGCTGGTGGGAATGCAAATTAGTTCAACCATTGTGGAAAGCAGTATGGAGGTTCCTCAAAAAACTCAAAATAGAAATACCATTTGACCCAAGAATTCCACTCCTAGGAATTTACCCTAAAAATGCAGCAGCCCAGTTTGAAAAAGACATATGCACCCCTATGTTTATCGCAGCACTATTTACAATAGCCAAGAAATGGAAGCAACCTACGTGTCCATCAGTAGATGAATGGATAAAGAAGATGTGGTACATATACACAATGGAATATTATTCAGCCATAAGAAGAAAACAAATCCTACCATTTGCAACAACATGGATGGAGCTAGAGGGTATTATGCTCAATGAAATAAGCCAAGCCGAAAAAGACAAGTATCAAATGATTTCACTCATATGTGGAGTATAAGAACAAAGAAAAAAACTGAACTAACAAAACAGCAGCAGACTCACAGAACCCAAGAACGGACTAATAGTTACCAAAGGGAAAGGGACTGGGGAAAATGGGTGGGAAGGGAGGGATAAGAGGGAGAAAGGGGCATTAAGATTAGCAGATGTAATGTTGGGGGGGCACAGGGAGGGCTGTACAACTCAGAGAAGACAAGTAGTGATTCTAAAGCATCTTAGTATGCTGATGGACAGTGACTGTAATGGGGTTGGTGGGGGGGACCTGATGAAGGGGTAGTTTAATAACCATAATATTGCACATGTAAGTGTAGATTAATGATAATAAAATAAATTATATTTAAAAAATTGCCCGAGAATTTGAATAGACACTTCTCCAGAGAAGAAATTCGGATGGCAACAGGCACATGAAAAGATGCTCCACATCGCTAATCATCAGAGAAATGCAAATTGAAATCACAATGAGATATCACCTCACACCAGTAAAAATGGCCACCATCCAAAAGACAGACAACAACAAATGTTGGCAAGTATGTGGAGAAAGGGGAACCCTCCTACACTGCTGGTGGGAGTGCAAATTAGTTCAACCATTGTGGAAAGCAGTATGGAGGTTCCTCAAAAAACTCAAAATAGAAATACCATTTGACCCAGGAATTCCACTCCTAGGAATTTACCCTAAGAATGCAGCAGCCCAGTTTGAAAAAGACATATGCACCCCTATGTTTATCACAGCACTATTTATAATAGCCAAGAAATGGAAGCAACCTAAGTGTCTATCAGTAGACGAATGAATAAAGAAGATGTGGTACATATACAGAACGGAATATTATTCATCCATAAGAAGAAAACAAATCCTACCATTTGCAACAACATGGATGGAGCTAGAGGGTATTATGCTCAGTGATATAAGCCAGGTGGAGAAAGACAAATATCAAATGATTTCACTCGTATGTGGAGTATGAGAACAAAGAAAAAAACTGAAGGAACAAAACAGCAGCACACTCACGGCACCCAAGAATGGACTAACAGTTACCAAAGGGAAAGGGACTTGGGAGGATGGGTGGAAAGGGAGGGACAAGGTGGAAAAGGGGCCATTACGATTAACAGATATAATGTGGGGGGGGGCACGGGGAGGGCTATACAACTCAGAGAAGACAAGTAGTGATTCTAAAGCGTCTTAGTATGCTGATGGACAGTGACTGTAATGGGGTATGTGGTGGGGACTTGATCATGCGGTGAGTCTAGTAACCATAATCTTGCATATGTAATTGTAGATTAATGATACCAAAAATAAGAAAAAAATAAAAATTTAAAGATAATCTACTCCCACGGGATCTACTACCTTAACACATAACCTGTTTTTGTTTGTCTAAGTTCTCTTCTGGTCACTCCCCATACGGGAGCCCCTTGAGGGCCAAGGTTGTGCATCATTCTTCTGTGAATTTCCCCCAGCACAAAGGAGAGCACCTACCTATGGTCAGTGCTCCATTAGTGTTTATTGAATAGATATATCCATATTTAATTGTATTATAGATCATTTTGTAATATGCATTCTACCCACTTAAAAAATAAAATATTTTGCATGTTTTCATAATTACTGGTCATTTTATAATAGCACATTGAATTTATATCTATTAATTTACTTATTTTCATTATTTTGGTACCTGCATTTTCCCATTTTTCCTGTTTTAAAGGATGATTTTTTACCACAGTTAATAATTGACAGTATTACTATGGCAAGATACAACACTGGCCTTGACCTTAGCAGACCTGAATTTGCATTAAAGCTCCACATAACCACATTCTGCCCTCTATTATAGTCATTTATCTGTGAGTTTTATCTTCCCTAGTAGACTGTAAGCTCAGACTGTTTCATCCTTAGATCCCCCACACCCCTGACATGGAAAAAGCATTCTTATTTTTATTACTTAGAATTCAGAGCCTGCATTTTGTAAAGATCTTACTAAATTTAAGACTCAGATTTTTTATTGTAAGGAATTACATTTATTCGACAAATATCTGAATGACTGTGTGCCAGGCACTGTTCTAGGCACTTTAAATTTATCAGTGAACCAACAGAGAACCTTGCTTCATGAAACTCACATCTTAGTTCAGAGCAATAGATAATAATCAATAGATATTAAACAGCACATTAGAAGGTGGTAAGTGCTATGGAAAGGAAAAATGTGAAGTATGGTAAGATGGGGGCATGGGGCAGTGGTCATGTGTTAAAAGTTTAAGTAGATTGGTCAGAGGAGGACTCATTGTAGAGGTGACATTTGAGCAAAGACTTGAAGGTGAGGAAAATAGTGCAGATACTTGGGTTAAAAATGTTACAGGTAGAGGTATCAGCCAGTGCAAAAGCCCTGAGAGAGGAGTGGTTTGAGCAACAGGGAAGAGGCCAGTGAGACTGGAACAGTGTGGGAAGAGAAGATCAGAGAGATTACTTGGGGACTTAATTGGTTAGAGCAGGGGTTGGCAATTTTTTTCTGTAAATGACCAGATAGTAAATATTTTAGACTTTGCAGGCCATACAGTCTCTGTCATTAAGTACTCAACTCTGTAGCACAAAGGCAGTCCTAGACAATACTTAAGCAAATGAACATGACTGTATTCCCGTAAAACTTTATGGACTAAAATTTTAATTTCATATTATTTCATACGTCATGAAATATTCTTCTTTTGATTTTTTTCCACCATTTAAAAATGTAAAAAACATCCTCAGCTTCCATTATTAGCTTGCAGGCCACACAAAAATAGGCAACTGGCTATATTTGGTCTGTGGGCCATACTTTGCCAGCCTCTGGTTGTAGGGCTTCCAGAGCCCTTATGAGATCTTTTGTTTTTACTCTGAGTTTAGGGAGCTATTGGCAAGTTTTGAGCAGACAAGTGACATGATTTGATTTATGTTTTTAAGGGATCACTTTGTGGAATGATAAGATGTCTAAGAACAAGGTACTATGGGGGTTAAAGATAAAACAAGATTGACTAAATCATATTGAAGCTGAACGATGGGTATATGGAGTTTATCATAGTATTCTCTTTTCTATTCTGTAGGTTTTTTAATTTACATATGTAAAAAGTTAAAAACGAGAATAGACCCTCTGGCTGTTGTATTTACAATAGATGGTGAAGGAGGGAGGGTTGGAAACAGGAAAAGCAATTAGGAGGCTATTACTATAAATCCATCAGAGATGGTGGTGGCTTAGACCAGAGTGTTGGCCCTAAGGTGGTGAAAAGTGGTTGAATTCAGGATGAGTGTTGAAGGTAGAGCCAACAGGATTAACTATGGATTGGATATGATGTGTGAGAGAAAGATAAGAGTTGGCAGTGCCTCCAGGTTTTTGACATTGGGAAGCGTGAGGTTGCCATAAACTGAATGTAGAAATCTGCAAGTAGAACAGATTTGGGAGAAAAGGTAGTAAGTTCAGGTTTAGACATCTAAGTTTGAGATGTCTATCAGATATCCTAGTGGAAGTGTCAAACTGGCAGTTGTCTATGTGAGTTTGACAAGTAGTTTTGGACTGAAGACATACATTTGGAAGTCATTGACATATAGTTGGCTTTAGCCTGAACTGGGTAAGATCACTGAGAGAGTGAGTGTAGATAGAGAGGAGAACAGTACCAAGCACTGGGCCATGAATCATTCCAGCATTAAGAAGTCAAGGAGAGTGGGAAGAAATAGCCAAGGAGACCAGGGAGACAGGAGGAAAACCAAGAGTGCAATAATCTAGAAATCAAGGGAAGAAAGCATTTCAAGAAGGAAAAGATCAGCGGTGTAAAAATGCAGCTGAAGTAAGATGAGGACTACAAATTGACCCCTGAATTTAGCAATGTGATGGATGATTGGTAATCTGGGTAAGCAGTTTAGGTTGGTGTGTTGATGGCAAAAGCTACATTGCCAGGGGTGAAAGCAAAGAAATGGAGTAGGAACAATTCAGAAAAGTAGGGGAAAGGTGTCTTTTATTTAAGAAAGAAGAATAACAAGTGTGTATGTGTACTTATTCACATATGGAACATTGCAGTCTGCCTGCAAAGGGACTGATGCAATGAGAAGAAATTGCTAGAGCAAGGTTTTCAGTAGGTGAGGGAGGGTGGAGTGAAGTGTGCGACGAAAGGAGAGCACGGATAGTTCTTCCTGGGTATAGGCTTGAAGGCGGAGTGTGTAGGTACAGTTGGTGTGTAGGTAGGTGTGTTGGTAGGAATCTGTGGAAGTGTTCTTTTGTTTTAATTTTCTCGGTGAGGTAGGAAGCAGGATTACCAGCAAAGAGTAAGGATGTGGGTGAGGTCTGGAGGTCTGAGGAGAGAAGAGGTATGAAATAGTTTTCTGGTTTGGGGAACTGCAGTGTGAGTGCCAGGCTGCCTTAAAGACCCTCCCCCCAGGAGAGAGGGAGTGAACTTTAGGTGACCTTAAGTGTGGTTGTATTTTTCTCCACCTATAGTCTGTTTATAGTAATAGAATGGTCTTTGTTTTCCATAGCTGAAACCTAATTCATCTGTAGGAAAACAGACCAAAACTTTTTTTTTCCTTTTAAAGCACCAGTAAGTAAAGTTAATTCCAAACCCATTAGTAATTTAGTATCTTTTCCTCTGTATGAGAATCAGAAACATTGTGAACAGATACAGTAATTCAGCAGGGGTCAAGTTTTATTAGCATCATTCTTCTTCAGAGGTTTATTTAAGAGTCTTTGTGATTAGCAGCATATTTTGGGTATTTTGCTTTATAGACTATTTATGGAAGTTTCTTAACTAACTGTGAATTGTGCTCATTCTTCCTATCTCCCAGCAGTGTCAATACCCACATCTATCCTCTTCTTTTGGTTTGGAATCATTCATTGGGTGAGGATAGAACTAATATTGGTGGGCTCAGCGTCTAGACTAGACAATATTGGGGAGCGCTAGAACCTTTCTCCTGAGCATGAAGGCTTCTGATAATCCAGAAATGAATCTGAAAGACTGAGTTCAAATCAGATGCACCAGACAGCTCTGGATTTTGCCTAGACTCTGGACACAGTTCCTCTAACTGCCAGCTTTCCAGAATTCCTATAGTGTCCTTATGTGTGTTGTATTCAAGCTCTTTTCAATCTAGATCCTGATACTTGAGACCTTCTCTGAGAAGAAAAAAAGAACAGTGATTAAGAATATGGCCTTTGGAGCCAGACTTCTGGGGTTCAAATCCTGGTTCCACCTCTTGCTTGTTAGGCAGTCTTGGAGAAGTTACCTACCATATCTGTGTCCCAGTTTCCACATCTATAAGTGGAGATGATAATACCCACTTAAGAAGGTGGTAAAGAGCTTAGCACAGTGTCCAACAGAGAGTAAATACTCAGTAAATGTTAGTGGTACTAATAATTGTATGTATTGTTCATATTATCATTCCCTGGAGTCAATCTGACTTTGCTGATGGAAAGCCCTAGTGTTCATCCAGCCAAACTGAGTAGAATCATCAGAGATTTGGTACTGGGGTAGATGTGCCTTTCAATAGTAGAGGAATGTGGTCATGTCTAGAGTCACCTGCAAGTATATTCAAGTCAAGATAAATCAGTGAGCCACCTAAGTTTACTGTTAGGCTGATATGAGTTTGACTATGAGAGAAACGAACTTCTTTTTAAAAACGAATGAAAACCCTCAAGTGGGGAAATGCAAGAATACCTAATCAGTGACTGTTTAAAAACTGATAGAGAAAGAGATAAATGTTGAGATTAAAGGACACCAAAACAACAACAGAAGGGAAAGCACCTGAATATTTTTCCCATATATTCCAATTTTTTTTTGTCAGTACAAATTGTTCCTGTTCTAAGACATTTATGGTGCCTCCCTTCAGGAGTTTATAATCTATTGTGGGAAGCCAGATATAAACATGGGAAACGTGCAAAAACACCAAGTATCTCCCCTTAGACCTCACAGACCCTTTGGAATGAGTGATCAGAAGAGCTGGTGGCCACTGTCGGTGCTAAAGTTTAAGTACACAATGGCAGAAGTAGGTTTCATAGGCTGGTATTGAACCACTTATGACATTGTTTCAGTGACCAAGTTTTGAGAAAATTGCCCTATCATCCATATGTCTGTTCACAGATGATTGGGGCTTAAGGGCAACCAAATGGACAGTGTCCTGCAGCAGGACAAGAACTGCTGAGGACATAGGCTTGGTGTTCCAGGCTGGTGTCATCTGCTTTTGAGAAAGACACACTCTCAGGGGTTGGGAGGTGATATTTCTTTAAAGAGGCAAGAAGCACCTTAATTCCTAAATCAGTCCCTGGTGTTCTTTTTCAAGATTTCTCATTCCACGGAAAAATTTTACAAATGTGAATGCTTAAGGGTAGCATTTTCCCTCTAGTGAAAGTATTTTTAAAACCCATTTCTCTTCTACAGTTTCTAAAGAATATGTAGAAAATTATTTCTTTTTCCCCTTTTAAAAGCAAATAAGCCACCTGAGGTATCACTTCATACTCAGTAGGGTAGTAATAATTCAAAAAACAGACAATAACAATTATTGGCAAGAATGTGGAAAAATTGGAACCCTCATACATTGCTGGTGGGAATGTAAAATGTGCACCCACCATGGAAAACAGTTTGGCAGTTTCCCAAAAAGTTAGATGTAGAGTTACCATATGACCCAGCAATTCTACTTCTAAGTATATACCTTCAGTTAGAGAGGTCCCCAAGACCACCTTCAGGTTCCATGATTAACGAGAAACACTCCAAGAACTCAGAAAAACCATTATACTCATGGTTATAGTTATTAGAGTGAAAGCATGCAGAGTAAACTCAGCAAAGGGGAGAGACTTGCAGGGCAGGGTCCAGGAGAGCCCAGGCATGAGCTTCCAGCTATCCTCCTGATAGTCTCGTGGACAGTGCTCATTCCTCTCAGCAGTGATGTGCAATTATATACACACAGCACTGCCACCCAAGGAAGCTCACACAAGCCTTGGTGTTCAGAGATCTTATTAGGAGTTGGACACATAGACATAGCTGACCACCTGCATGGCTGACCTTAGTCTCCAGTCCCTCCAGAGATCAGGCTGATCCACATGACCCAAAACCTCCACCATAAATCTCATTATTGGTATAGACATGGCTCAAGGCTCCCAGGTAAACAAAGACACTCTTATTGGGCAGGACATTCCAGGGGCTTAGAGGTTACCTCTCAGGAGCTAGGGCAAAGGCCCAAACCTTTCTTTGTGCAGGGTTAATTCTTTATTGCACATTACCAGAGAGAAATGAAAATATATGTCCATATAAAAACTTGTACACAGAGTTCAGAGGAGCATTATTTCCTAATAGCCAAACAGTGAAAACAACCCAAATGTCCATCAACTGATGAATGGTAAATGTGATATATCCATACAATGGAATATTATTTGGTCATATTTTTAAAAGAATGAAATTCTGATACATGATACAACATGGATGAGCCTTGAAAACATGCTAAGTGATAAAAGCCAGGTGCAAATGGCCACATATTGTATGATTCCACTTGCATGAAATGTCTAGAATAGGTATGTCTAGAGACATACGAAGTAGATTAGTGGTTGCTTGGAGCTGGAGTTGGGAACAGGGAGTGACTGCAAATATAGGCATGAGATTTCTTCTTTGGGGTGATGATAATTACTGGAATCGTGGCGGTGATGGTTGCACAACTCTAAATACACTAAAAACCATTGAAATGTATACTTAAATTTGGAGAGTTTTATGGTATGTAAATTTTATCTCAAGCTTTTTTTTAATGGGTGTAATAATACCTCCCCTGGCACCTTAAGTGGAACAGTAGAAATAAATGTGCATGAAGGTATTTTGATTAATACAATGTGCCAAATACATGTTTTTGGAAGAAAGTAAGTAGGTATTTCATTGGCACCAAAACTTCATTGGCATTTCTCCTTTACTACCAAAATATATACACTGCCAACTATAAATACCATATTTTGAAACTAGTTGGATTTTGTGGCAGTTTCCTGAAGACATTCCATTTTTTATCTAAGTTCCCAATTCTTATTCATGTATTGTCTTTTATTTTGAGTAGTTTATATTTATTTCTCTACATTGTATAAATTTTGACCTGAGAGAGATGATCTCCTTTTAGCTTCCCATTAGTAGTATTTTATGTCACACATTCATCCCCTTGGGGGAAAAAAAATATTTTTGCTTTCTCTTCCCATATTTTTATCAGTTACTAAACAACAAAAGAGCACTATGCCTAACACTTTTAATCTTTTACTAAAGGATGCCCTTTGCAGCTTGTTTCTTAGCCAGGTAATAATAAAAGGCACCAGATCAAAGTGGATTTGGGGCCTTCATCATCCTCATTTTCATGAGGCTTTTCAAATACATGGAAGTTTAAGGATACAGATTTCAGTGTAATATAACAAACATTTCCAATAGAGATGTCCAAAGCTGAGGTCTTTATTCATATCCAAGTTCATCCTCTATGCTTAGTTATCAAAAACCCAACCTATAGGTAAATTGAGCAGTCTGCCTTTCGGATGCAGGCTTCCCAAAGAGTTGAGACTTGGCTTTAACTATGGGAATTCTCACTCTATCTTTAAAAGCAAATTCTCCACTGCTTTCCATCCTTCCTCTGCATAAATACATAAATGTACACATGCATTTTAAATCTTTGGAAGGAAAACTAAAACATTGCAACCGTAACAAATGGTAATTGAAACTAATTGAACCATAGGAGTACAGCAATCATGGATCAGGATCTTTCAGCTCTGGCTACCTATGAATCTTCAGTGCATAATACAGTAGTGATACTTAACAAATGTATTCCATCTATGAAAGGCAGGATAGTATAACCCTAATTTCAGATTGTCTGTAACCATACTGCCCAACAGAACTTTCTGCAGTGATGGTAATCTGTGCTGTCTGGTGCAGTTGAAATGTGGCTAGTGTGACAGAGGAATTGAATTTTTAATCATATGTAATTTTATTTTAAGTAGCTACTTGTGACTAGTTGGCTACCATGTTGGACAGCATAGCTCTGTAAGACCAATTTCAAGTTAGGCTACTTGGACGCCAGAGTTCCTGCAGCCTCTTTAGAACCGGTAGATGCTCTAGCAATAATACTGACTTGGTTTTTACCTTCATTTATTCAGAAGTACTTCTTGAACACGTATTTGTTCAGTAGTTAATGACAATAGAAAGATGAATAGCACAGCATCTGCCTTTAAGAACTATGGCCAGGGACTTGACAGTTATTATACTGTAGGTACAACGTGAAAAGTACCATTATAGAAGCATATAATAAGGTGATATAGGGGACACAGAGAAGGTACAACATGACTCTCTGCAAGGGTTGAGGAAGAGGAAGACTTCTCAGAAAAAGTTAATGATTGAGCTGAAACCTTGAAGGAGAGTTTGAAAAAAAATTTTTTTACTCTTTTTGTTGTTCTCTGTAAGAGTAGATTTCCTGGGTTACTTGTAAAGCATCTGTCATGGTCAGTTTAGGATAAACTTTCTCCCTGTTTTTCCTTTACTTCCTATGAGCTCTCAGTTTAGGCCCAGATATAGGGCTTCCCTTTTACCCCAGCCCTGCTGCCCTAACACATCTTTTCTTCCTGCAGTGCTCGGTGAAAAGCTGCATCACTGCCTTCCATGTCACCTGTGCCTTTGAGCACAACCTAGAGATGAAGACCATCCTAGATGAGGGGGATGAAGTGAAGTTCAAGTCATACTGCCTCAAGCACAGCCAAAGCAGGCAGAAATCTGGGGAGGCTGAGTACCCCCTATACAGGGCTTCAGAGCAGAGCCATGCCAAAAGCGAGAAGACCGGCCTGCGGGCACAGAAGCTTCGGGAGCTGGACGAGGAGTTCTATTCACTGGTCAGTGTGGAAGATGTGGCCAAAGAGTTGGCCCTGCCCATGCTAACTGTGGACCTTATCTATAACTACTGGAAGCTGAAGCGGAAAAGTAACTTTAATAAGCCATTATTTCCTCCAAAGGAGGATGAAGAAAATGGCCTACTGCAGCCAAAAGAAGAGAGTATTCACATTCGCATGAGAATGTTTATGCATCTACGGCAAGACCTAGAGAGGGTAAGGTGACCTTCTGTGACTAGTGTTTAGGTCTGCATAGAAATGGAGGCCCACTTCCAGGTTTATTTGTTTTTTTAAGGTCAGCTCATGCATAGTGCAGGCTTCTGTGTCCTTGCTTTTCTTCTGATTTCATTGTGGCCTCAAGCATTGGGCTCTGTTTAAATTTTGGCAGGCATATTCAGGGAATTGGAGAGACCTCACTCATATGTGCTGTGAACCTTAAATCTGAAATAAATTCTCATTTGGCTTACTTTTTATTCACTGTTGAGCCTAAGCTGGCTCAGCTATATTTTATTGACACACTTACAAGACCGTGGGCTGAAGAAAGAATGAATTTCGTTCAAGAAAATGCTAGGTCAGAGTTTATCAAACTTGGCACTTTTGACATTTGCGCTGGCAGGTATCTAGCGGTATCTCTGGCCTCTCCCTACCAGGTGCCAGTAGCACCTCCCCCCACCTACCCAGCTGTGACAACCAAAAATGTTTCCAGATTACCAAATGCCCCCAGGAGAAAATTGCGCCTGGTTGAGAGCCTCTGAACCAGACAATTCAGTTTAATTCATGACATGTGTACCAGGTATCTACCAAATTAGGTACCAAAGGAGTTCAAAGATAAGTTAGGCCCTGTACTTACCCGAGAGAATTTTATGATCAAGTATAAGTATAAAGATGGCTTATCCTTTTCTCTGCTATCAGAATTTAGAAGGAAACTAATAGATTTGGCTCCCTTTTTGAAATTTTAACTCAGATATATGTAGCACCTACTATGTAGTAGCACTTCTAAGCATTTTATATCATATCCTAAACATGCCTATGAAGAAGGTACTATTCCTATCCCTAGTCAGTGATGAATAAACTGGGGCAGAGAAAGGTTGAGTAATTTGTCGAGGTGGGGAGTACAAGAAAAGGGAGGGTTTTACCCTTGTGGCAGTGTGGAGACTTGGCCGAGCAGCAAGTGTGAGGGAAAAGCCACTTTCAGTCTCCCAGCTGACCTTTATCCTGCTGCTCCAGCACTCATTAGACAATTGTACTGGATCAAGCATTGCCGTTATTTACTCAGGGATCCAAGAGAAAGCCGAAATGCTAAATCATCATTCGGTCTTCCCAGCCTAGCTATGCAGATAAATATCGAGCCCATCGCACTGCACGGAGAGTAGGCTTCAGGAGGTGGTTGTGGAATATTTTTCTCATGCTGCTGGTTGGTATGGGAACCGTGGTCTCCCAGCTGACCAGGCTGTGGGAATTGCTGTGGAGTGGCTCTCATTATGCAGCTTTGGCACTCTGTCTTCGCTCCTCGCTGCCCTCTCCCCACCTGACTTCAGTTGTCTTAATTTTAGCTAAACAATTTGAATCGTCAGGTTTGTGAAATGTGACAAAAATCTCTATGTGCTGGGATTGGGCTTTCAGGTCCGAAATCTGTGCTACATGATAAGCAGGAGAGAGAAGCTGAAACAGTCGCACAACAAAATACAGGAACAGATCTTCAATTTGCAAGTCCAGCTTACTAACCAGGAGATTGCTGCAGGTAACCTTATATTACAGACATCCTAACAAATAATATAGATTCTGGTCACATCCTGTTTTAACAATTTAAATTTCTTGTCAATTGTTTCACTTTAAAATCTCTTAAAATTCTTGTCAAGTATCTCATTTGCTTTAGTCCAGTCCTGCTATAACATGACCCATTTCACTGTCAATTCATGAGGCAAGAAATCCCAGGGTGGAGTTGGGCGAGTTGCAGGTCTAAGGCAGATAATCTAGGCCCAGACAGATATTAGGGGCCATTAGTTGGAGACATGAAATTATTCTAAAATTATCAATTCATTTAAAAATCAATAGGATAAGATCTAATCCTAGTTTCCAGAAAACATTTAATTCCAGGGTTACTCATCCTTAACAGTAGTCTGTCAAAAGAAACCTTTAGCCAGAAGTCAGGAGATCTGGAGTCTTATCTGTTCCCTTGTTCACTAATACTTGTTGAACATTTACTGTGAACTAAGAACTAAGCTAATATAGAGAGCAGTCAGCAAGATAGAATCGCTGCCTGCAAAGTACACTGCCCACTTGGTGAGAAAGACGGGTAAGTGTAATTATACTGCCCTAAGCATAGGGAGCATGGCTGATAGGATGGCAGTCATACTCAGTGACATTTGTGACCTCTCTGTGCCTCATTTAACACAGAGGTTGGTGGCAGAGTCTGGTCAGCCAGGGGTCACTGGGCAGGGTGTGCAAAATCCAGCACCAGCCACAGAGGAAGAGAGACACCCAGAAACAAGTTGTCGGCTGGGTATCAAAGACTCTGGGTTATTTTTGAGTATCACAGGTCACAGCAGAATGGTTAGCAGGAGGCAGTAGGACCTCTCAGCCAAAAGACAAGGAAAACCAAAGGACAGCAGGGACGAGCCCCTGCGTGCCATGGAAATTGGCCCCTAGAGCATGTGACTTCTGAGTGGTGGGAGGCAGTCCCACTGGTAGCAGGTGGCAGCCTGGTAGAGAGAGGGGCTGTAGTATCCAGCATGGACCTGGAGGGAACAAGTGCTGCCCGGAGGGAACACCTAGTAGTTGTCCTCTGTAGGTCATTTTTGTAAGGCTACAGTAAGATGGTGATGCACAAAGGCCAAGTCCATACACAAGGAGGAATTGTTTGGTAGTGCCTTTTTAATTTCAGGGCACTCACAATAATAGAGAGAGGAAGACCTGTTCAAAATATGACTATAGGATGACATAACTAGGTAACTAATTGCTAGTACTCCTCAGACCAAGCCCATAGCAGGCCATTGGCAAGAATGTTGTGATTCTTTCTGCTGGCCTTCCCACTGCAGAACCTGTCCCACACTCCACGGTTGATGGTCATTCATAGTCAGGAAATTAGGTTAAGTCAAGGACATAAAATACACAGGAACCACCTACTACCACTTCTTCTAATGCCCGGCTAAAACACACACTCACACACTCTTCAGCCACCAAAACCTACACTACACCCCTGAGGGTTTGTGTTCAACTTGCTTTAGAAAGCTCAGGAGAGATTAGAGGGCAGTGTCTGACGTGTCTGTGTAAGGCACGTCATAAGTGATGTACAGTCACCACACGTGCTCACACACACACACACACACGCACATAGGAAGACGCTGCTCTAAACCACTGCTAGTGACATTCTTTTCAGAAATGGAAGGGGCAGAGATGGGTATGTGGGAGGCAGCACACTAGTCTTCATGGTTGTTTTACAGACTGGGGGAGCAGAGGTGCAGCAGTGGGGAGTCACACAGCCATCAGTGGCATTGCTTGAGTTTTCCACCTACTGCGCCCACTGCCCCAACCTCTAGGTCAGTTCATTCCAGCTGCCATACCGTGATGCATACATATCAAAGACGCATGCTTGTTAGACATTTGGAAGAGTGGGTATGTGAACTCACCCTGCCATAAGCATGTACACTGGTATTTAAATCAGTTGTTAAAATGAATCTTTCTTTTTGATCTCAGGGCTTCCTTTGACAACTTCACTAGAAAACTCATTGTTTTACCCACCACCAAGAATTACCTTAAAGTTAAAAATGCCCAGATCATCCCCAGAAGACCACAGAAGCAGCTCCACCGAGCCTGATCACGGATCCCTCTCGCCTGACAGCAGCTCCCTTGTTCACGATGTAAGGGACACACAGGTGCCTCAGGAGTCACTAGAAGTGAAAGTGAAATCATACCCGAGACAGCCATTAGAGACCAAGAGTAACCGTTTGCTGGCCAGTCTCAGCCATTTTAGGAGTGAAGCCAAGGATCCCAGTCCTGCTTGGAAAACTCCATCTCTGGAGTTGTATCATGGGAAGTCGTTGGGAAAGCCTCTTGCCCTTCAGGCTGCCCTACATGGACAGCCTTCCATTGGGAATGGGAAAAGTCAGCCTAATCCCAAATTTCCCAAATCCAGCGGTCTAGAAGACAGCTGGTCTGGGGATGTCACCCAAAAAGACAGCTCGAGTGAGATGTTCTGTGACCAGCAGGAATCCATGTTCAGCTCCCACTTGGCCAGTCAGGGCAGCTTTAGAAAATCTACCGTGGAACACTTCAGCAGATCCTTTAAGGAGGCCACCAACAGATGGGTGCAAACCACAGAAGACCTGCAGTGCTGTGCAAAGCCCACCAAGAATATTAACCCTAAGGAGCAGCTCTGGGGCAAGCAGCTGGTTAGGCGGTCTGCAGGTAGAGTTCCATATCAGGAGAATGATGGGTATTGCCCAGATTTGGAGCTTAGTGATTCAGAAGCAGAAAGTGATGGAAGTAAAGAGAAATCCAGGGTAAGGAGGGATAGCTCAGACAGGGAAAATCCTCCCCGTGACTCTAGACGGGATTGCCATGGTAAAAGCAAGACACATCCTCTTACCCACAGTTCAATGCAAAGGTAATTAGAAACTTGTAAGAAGAACTCAGTCTTGGTCTTTGCCTCATATATTGGGGGAAACCCATACACCAAAAGGATTCTAGCATATGTTAGGAGGAATTGTAGTGAAAAGGATAAAATTTTCCACCATAAACTGGCTTAAAGTTTCGGAAACCATTTCAAGTCTAGTTTTCCCAAGCACATTGTAAGAATTGCAGATTGTCCAACAGTTTTTTTGCTAGAGGCTATTGAGAACAGCTGGTCCCAGAGTATTTGCTCAGTAAATTCTTTGGGACAGCTTTCCAGTTCTGTTAACACATTGATGCACATACGTATTAAGAGTCCTTGCATTGTTAAAGAATTTGCAAGAGACCATTGATTATCAGACACTAAAACTACTTACCTTTTGAAGCTACAGCATGTGACTCCCAGAGCTCCTGTCTGTAGGAAGTTTCTAACTCCATGGTTATCTGGAAACCTTCTTCAGGAAGGAACCAGGGACCAACATCTCAGATATTGTCAAACTCACTGCTCTTTTCTTGGCTCTGCACAAGGTTGAGTTCCTTTCATAGTATCTTAACTTACCAAGTCAATACTTCTAATGCTTCTAAGTGTCCAGTGCCTGTTCCTAGACTTGCTTGTTGGGGACGCACTTATAGCTCTCTCACCCAGCTAACAAGCATAAAAGGCTAACTTGTGGATAGTGTTTACAAAAGTACAAAAGTACTACTTCCAAGGAAAATGCTCTGATTTTCTCACTTTAGGCATTTATAAAGAATCCCAGAGCCTTTCCCAAAGTGAAACCATTTCTGGGAGATCTGTACCAGGTCAGGGTTTTTGTGTTACTGTTTTCAAATGAGTTTGACTTAACTGAGTTTGGCTGACAGTTTTGTATACCTGCTTTAATGTTTATAAAATTTTTATTGAGGTATAAGTAAAATATAGTAAAATGCACAGAGGTTAAGTATTCTTACCTGCTTTAATTTTGAAACAGATTTTTATTGTCAAACAATTTGAAAGCATGTGTTTAACCATGGATATAATTTAGCTTGGTACCAACTTTGAATCCAAGGCAATTTCCCAAACAAAAAGGCTGGAGCTTTTTTCAGAAGTTTCTTATGCCCTGTTCCCAAACTATCAGCCTTGATATATCTCTGGGAGGAAGAGAATAATTACATTTGGGGGGAGTGAATAAAACATGTCTGCTTCCCATTTAAAGAAGGGGAAAAGTTACAGTTTTAAAAATGTGAAGCCGACTATAATTCTCTGCTCTCTTTTCTTCTTAGCCTTAAATTAATATTCTCTTTCTTCTAGTTCGGGCAAGTGTAGTGGGAATTTTCAGACAAAAGAGCCTGTTTTAGATTTTTTAAGTTGCTTACTGGTGACACAGCCCAGCTGCATGTAGCACCAGTCAGTAAGGGCAGGGGCCTCTCTCCTCCCCATCAATATGGGGAACTCAGCGGTCCTCCTCTCCCCTGCTTTTGTTCTTGTAGCCTTGCTAATGTGTTCTTTTGCTTTTATCTTTTCTTCATTTTCTGAAAACTTCTGTTTTTTGCCTCCCCTTGGCTACACCTTCAAAACGTTTCTTTGATGCCCATGTACATATGTGAACATGCCATAACATGTGTGCTAGTTGTCCTGATTTTTGTTAAATGCAAAAGGCTATGAATCATACAAATGAGGAAGAGAATTTCCCCTATTTATGCACTAGGTGTCTGTGCTTTTTTGTTTTTTAGTTCTTCTGGAGTAGAGATTCACACCTTCATAGTAATGACATAGTGGAGCCCTGTGATGAACTCCTTCTGTTAGAGGCCAGTACAGAGTACAGTAGCCTGTGTTGTGTCCCTTCATGCCTTTCATTTCCAAGTGAGTGAGAGGAAAAGCAAACATTGAAAAAGTGCTTCAGCCAAATTCCATATGTAATGCCATTGGAAGAGTATTGACTAAAATAAGTTCAGTCAGGGAAATATAGTTGTAATATTTTTACAGGATTTTCCTAACTAAATGAAGGAACCTTCAGTTGTGCAAATTTCAATTGCCCCAAAATGTATTTGCTACATTTTGCTGTTGTTTGAAGTATTACCTCTTAACCTTCTTTGTTAATTTGTTTTCATTTTGTCTTAAATAGTCCAGTTTTCCAAGATAAACTCAGTCGTTTTTCAAATGCTACCTTTTTACCAATACTTTTTCATTAAATTATGAAAATTGCAAACTACTGTCAGTGTGGTATTTTTTTATTTTGGCATATGGGTTTTAGAAAATCTCAAGTGTGTTCCTTTTATATTTAAAAAATATTACTCATTAAACAAAATGGATGGTGGAGGGAAAGGAAGGAAGAGGAAGGAATTGAACATTGAGAAGCACAGATTCATGATCCACATCAAATCCAGTGACCAAAGAGAGCTCTGGGCATTTGGACTTTACCCAGAAATCATGATTTCATCAGACTGATAAGACAAAAACTTAGGATCATCATAAAAAATCACCAGAGAAATAGATTCTATCTGTGTCTCAAAGTTAAGAAGGCTCAAATCAGGCATCACTTATATACACATTCTTTACAATATTCATTCTGTTTGGAGTCATGTCAGTATATTAATGTTTTAGAGGTTATATAGTGTCATGGGGAGACTTTGAGGGCTAATGTTATAAAAATTTTCATTATGTTTGAGAAATGTACTTGCTAAAGGCTGTTGGGCAAATGAATAGTGCAGATGGTTAAAAGATAAGGTGGTGTCTGAAAAGGTTTGAGCTGCCTGTTGCACCTGAGAATGAAACCAAAAAATCATAATCTATACTCAAGAAGGGAGATCCACTGAGTCCTTATATTTGAGCCCTGAGTCCTCTGGAACTACACAAATTCATCCCATGGGCTTTTCATTTACTTGAGCCCAATACATTGCCTTTTTCCTTCAGTCACTTCCATTTCTGGAGGGAAAAAATAAGGTAAGATTGTTTCTCTCCTCCTTCCTCCCCTTTCCTCCTTGTCTTCTCCCTCCCTCTCTCCCTCCTCCTCCCTTTCCCCATCTCTCTCTCTTCATAACGGATAACTATTTTGATTCAGCTCATTGTTAGGTACAAAATGTTGGAGAACTGAAACTACAAATAGGCAACAAAAGCATCAGGTTTATACTAACATCTGTATTTCCAATGGGAGATGACCCTTTGTCTTTGTGTTGAAACTTTTAAATTCAGTGAATAAACCAGAGGAAGTAGAATCCTGGGTTTTTTTCCCTTCCGGACTTTACAATCCTCAGCATGCTTCCTGACCTTTGAGAATCAAAGAAATACATGAAAGGAGTAAAACCTATTTACCACTGAATAACTTCCACATGATATTTTCCAAAAAACTTTTTACAAGAAATGAGTCAAGGTGGGGAAGGCTCAAGGCCCACACTGGTGTTCCCTGCCCTGTCCAGTCACTGACAACTTAGTTCTTTGATCTGATGCCCCCTAAGTGCCTTTGCCATCTAGAAGAGCTCTCAGAACATCCTTCATTTCTCATCTTTTCGGGGGTTGGGGTGCAAGCATTCCAGCCTCAAGGCCTGGACACCCCAAGCTTTAGATTTCCTTCCCCTCCCCTCACTCCTCCTCCCTCTCCATCTTCTCCATTTTGTTTATTCTAACTGAATTGAAGTCAGGTCATAAACAAACTGAAAGGATGAAACTGGGCTGATTAAACTACTCAACTACAGCAAATTATCTGAACTTGGAAACCATTTGCAGAGCCACCTTTTGGTGAACGTTACTTTCTGGAGTATTGCCACAACGTAATGAAGCTGCTTCCACAATTCACACATGGTAATAGGTCTCATTATAGTCATTTTCTCACATGATGAAAAAACTTCATGCTAAGAACGGCTAACATTTTTAAAATTATAATCTCATTGAATTAATCAACCTCAGCCTCAAGAAAGAAAGACACTTGGGTTGGGCAGTTACTGTTTTAGATCTTTCAACTGCTTAGAGGAGAAAACATTCTGTACTTACTCCTGCTTCAGATAAGCCTAGTGTATGTACCAGAGTTCTGGTAACAGACTTCTCTTCTTTCCACCCTAACCTTTCCTCTTCTACTTTCTGAGACAAGACCTCTGGTTCATTCTGCCCCTTCCTTCCTCCAGCTCTGCAGACAGGCTGCCACAGGGGTAAAAGCAACAGTGTTGTTCACGAAGCTGTTGTGGGCTGTATGCAGGACTATGGCTACTCCTCAGTCCTCTCAGTCATAGTTCCCCACAGCAATAACAATGAACAAGATCAAACAAGGCTGTCTGCCTCTTTGGGACAGAATTTGTGCCAGTGTCCTTGTCCCCTGGTCCTTGAAGATGAACTACACTGGCAAAGATCAGGCTAATGGTCAGTTTCAAGACAGCTACTTGGGTCCCTTCAGGAAGCCAAGCAAGACCAAACCCCTTCAGAGGACAGGCTGGGAAAGTTGTTTGAGGCCAGTCAAGCCTTCAAATAAGAATGGCAGTATTCATTTGAGTGCTTACTTGGCATCAGCCCTTTGCTAATTAAGCCTTTTCCATGAACTACATTATATTTAGTTCTCATGACAACCATATGAAGATGATTCTGTTAGTGCCACTTGACACGTGAAAATTGAGGCCAAATGATTAAGACAGTTGGGCAAGGCCCCATAGCCTGTTTATGGCAGGATTAAGACTAGAACCAGTGAGGTTGTTTTCTACAACTCATACTCTTGTTCACTTTGCCTGACTCTGGTGCCCCAAGGCCCTTCTTTAAGTGTTCCTACTCAGCTTCTCCCCAAAGAAAGCAACCTGAGTTGGGGCTTAATCATGTGAGTTCTGTACCACTTGATCCTCACCATCCTGGACAGAGATGATTGGACCGGAATTAGACATCTGACACAAAGGCACCCAGTTCAGAGGCTCACATCCAAAGAGGAAGATAATTCACCCAAATCTGGACAGGACAGGCCTCGCAGTGGAGTAGGGCCTGGTGGGCTCCCCTTCCGCCTAGCTAGTCTAACCTGTAGGTGAGTGTAGTAGGCTAAATACTGGCCTCCCGAAGAGGTCCACATCCTAATCCCTAGAACCTGTGACTGTTAGCTTGCATAGTAAAGGGGACTTTGCAGATGTGATGATGATCAGGGACCTGTGATGGGGATATCAGCCTTGGTTACCCAGTTACCCACGTGTGCCCAGCCAATACAATCACAATTGTAATTATAAGAGGGAGGCAGGGGGATCAGCATAGTAGTAATAGGAGATGTGACAGTGGAAGCAAGAGGTTGGAGTGAGGCCAAGATGAGCAAAGGAATGCAGGTGGCCTGTAGAAAAGGCCAGGAAATGAATTCTCCCCTAAGGTCTCCAGAACCCAGCCCTGCCTACACTGTGATTGTAGATTTCTAACAGAACTACAAGAGAATAAACTAATGTTTTAAGGCATTCAATTTGTGACAGCAAGAATAGGAAATCAATACACTAGGCACACAGCAAGTGCTCCTTACCTTTCAGAGGAGCATTTGTCCTTCCCAAACGGCCCACCTGGGCTGCACCTGGCCATGCTAGATTGATCTTGTACTTTCTCTTATTTGAACCCCATTATGGAAATAGGAAATAAGTGGGGTTTTTTTCAATCAATAAGATCCTCCCCTGTAGAAATTCATTATATATTTCCTTCCTCCCACACTTTTTCCAAGATACCTTAGGTACTTCTCAGTAGGCTTGGGAAGTCCTCCTTGGGCCTGCTTGACCCTTAGCTGTCTGAGGAGTTGCCAAAGGTTTAGATGTTCCTGTTTGAAAACTTTCCTGGAGAAATGGAAATAATTCTCTGAGTATTACTCTGCAGGGAGGCAATAAAACGCAGGCAGGGCACATTATAAGGAGTGATGTTCCAATTAGCAGAGCCTCCTACAAGGAAGCTGGTATCTTGGGAAGTTAGTTCTTAAAGATTCCAGGCACCTGAACAGAGCTTGGGAGTTAAGGAAGACAACAATGCTACCTAGAAGAAACCTATTTTTAAATACAAAGACACAAGTTAAAAGTAAGAGGGTGGAACAACAACAAAAAAAAGTTATTGGCAAAAAAAAAGGGTGGAATAAGATCAAAGTGCCATCAGATTCTGTCTGGAGGACCTGCTTCCTGGTTTGTAGACAGCTGCCTTCTGACTGTACTCACATGGCCTTCCCTTGGTGTGTACTTGTGGAGAAAGATACCATTCTCTTCCTTTTATAAGGACATTAATCCCATCATGAGGGTCCCAGTCTCATGGCCTAATCTAAACCTAATTATCTCCCAAAGACCCCACCTCTAAATACCATCACATTGGGCACTAGGGCTTCAATATAAGAATTTGAGGGACATATACTCAGTCTATAACAATGACCAAGTGAGATTTATCCCAGAAATGCAAGGTCGATTTAACATTTGAAAAACAGTGTAAGTCACCATATCTCAACGATACATAAAAAGCATTTGACAAAATCTAGTACCCATTCCTGATAATAACACTCAGCAAACTAAGAAAAGGAGAAAATTTCCTCAACCCAATGAAGGATATCTATGAAAAACCTACAGCTAACATCATATCTAATGGTGAAAGACTTACTGTTTTCCCCCTAATATCAGGAATAAGACAAAAATGTCTGCATTCACTACTTCTCTTCAACATTGTACTAGTGTTATTCTGCAATAAGGCAAGAAAAAATAAATGAAAGGCATCCTGATTAGAAAGGAAGAGATACAACTCGTTTTATTCCCAGATGACATAATTATGTAGAAAATCAGATGGAATCTACCAGAACTAATAAGTGAGCCTAGCAAGGCAGCAGGATGAAAGGTCAATTTACAAAAATCTATTGCATTTTACATGCTAGCAAGGAATGATCAGAAGTGGAAATTTAAAAAATAATACCATTTATGATATCACTAAAAAAATGTGAAGTTCTTAGGTATAAATTTGACAAAAGATGTGAAAGACTGTACAATGCCATCTATAAAACATTAACTGAGAAAAACAGAAGATGTAAATAAATGGAGAAATATACCATATTCATGTATCCAAAGGCTCAGTACTATTAAGATGACAGTTATTCCCAAATTGGTCTATAGATTCAATGCAATTTCAATCAAAAGCACACCAGGTTTTTTTGGAGGGGGTGTAATTGACAAACCAATTTTAAAATACACATGAGTGTGCAAAAGACCTTGGGTAGGCAAAACCACTTAGAAAAAAAAATTAAACTAGAGGACTGACACTACCTGATTTCAAGACTTATTATAAAGCTACAGTAATCAAAACATTGTGGTATTGATATAATGTTAAACATGAAGAACAATAGAACAGAATGAATTCATAAGTAGATCCACACATATATGAGCAACCGATTTTCAACAAAGATGCACAGCAATTTAGTGAAAAAAAATTGTGCTGGAACAATCAGATATCCATATGTAAAAAAAAGAAAGAACTTCATACCTTCCACCATACATATAAAATTAATTTTAATGCAATATTAATATATAAAACTAATTTTAAAATGGATCAAATACCTAAATTCAAAACTGAAAACTATAAAGCTTCTAGACAAAAACAAAGAAGAAAACCTTTAGGACCTTGGTTAGGTAAAGATTTCTTAGATAGGACCAAAAGCACTTTCCATAAAAGAACATACTGGTAAATTGGACTTCATCAAAATTAAAAACTGCTACTCTTGAAAGACAGTGTTAACAGGATAAAAAGAAGTCACAGACTGGGAAAAGATTTGCATATCATTTATCTGCTAAAGGGTTGATATCCAGAACATGTCAAGAATCCTCACAACTTAATAACAAAAAAACCTAGTTTTTAAAAATAAGCAGTCTCAACAGGGTCTTTGGTGAAGACCTATGAATGGCAACTACTCACATGAAAAGATGCTCAACACCTTAGTCATTAGGGAAATGCAAATTAAAACTACAAATGACATACCACTACACACCTATTAAAATAGCTAAAGACTCACCATACCAAGCAATAGACAAAGGATGTCTAGGAACTGAAATTCTAGGAATGTAAAATGGCACAACCACCTTGGAAAACACTTTGGAAGCTTCTTACAAAGTTAAATATGCATCTACCATAAGATACAGCCATTCTTCAGAGAAAGAGAAATACCATATGATTTCACTTACTTGTAGAATATAAAAACAAAGCAAAACAGAAGGAACAAACCAGCAGTAGGCTCATAGACACTGAGAAGTGACTAGTGGTTACCAAGGGAGGGGGAAAAAGGGGCACAAAAATTCTCAGTTACAATATAAGTCACAGGGACAGTAGCACAGCATGGAGAATATAGCCAATGACTCTGTAACATCTTACTACATTGATAGATAGGTACTGCACTAGAGGGGGCGAGGATTTAATAATATGGCTAACTGTTGAACCACTCTGTTGTACATTTGAAACCAATATATAGATTGTATATCAGTGATACTCAAATAAAGAAAAGATACAGCCATTCTTCTCCTAAATATTTATTTGAGAGAAATGAAAGCAAATATTCATCTAAAGACTAATACACAAATGTTCATAGCAGCTGTGTTCGTGAGAGGAGAAACTGGGACCAACTCAAGCGTCATCAACACTTGGATGGATAAACAAGTTGTAGTATTTGTAGACGGTGGAATCCTCTAGTAATAAAACAATGAAATACAACCAGCAAGAAAGATTAATCTCAAAATAATTACGCTGAGTGAAAGAAGCCAGACAGAAAATATGTATAATTCCATGTCTATAAAGATCTAGAAAATGAAAGCAAATCTAAAGTGTCAGCAGATCAATGGTTAGTGGTTGCCTGGGAGTTATGAGCTTGGAGGGGCAAGAGGGAGGGATAATAAAGGGGCAGAGGAAACTCTGGGAAATGGGTATATGTATAGATATATATCCATCATTACCTTGATGGTGTTGATGGCTTCAGGTTTATGTATGTATGTCAGAACTAATCAAATTATACTTTGTATATATGTCAGTTCATTGTATGTCTATTATACATCAGTAAGACTATTAAAATCTTTAAAGGACTTCCTCAGTTATGTCTTTATGTCTCGAAGAACTTTGTTTCCTCAGCCCAGAATCAGGTTTTATGTCGCCTCCGAGGGGTAATGGCTGGCCTTCCATCAGGCTCTGGAGACACAACATTGCACCAGCACCATCCTTATGGCCCTCGGACGCTGTCATGGCATCTTCTGAATCTAAAACTGAACCTCTTTCATATTAAACACCTGCTTCCTTCATATTTTCCTACTGTCATGTTCTCTACCTGGCATAATTTCTCTAGGGGCAATTTGAAATTACTGTGGCCACACTGGGGAAGTTTTGACATGAACAACGTTATTCATTTAAGAGGTACTTTAAAACAAAAAGGGAAGAAACCTTCATGAGGAGACTTCATTTCCATATTTCAAGGGTTAACAAATGGTAGCTTAAAAATCGGAAAATTGTCAGCAGCAGCCTAAATTAGTATCTAAACCAGCTGTAATCCCTCCCCCCCCCTCCCCTCTGGCGTTTGCCAAAGTGGTTTTATCTATACACTCTTCCCTCTCATTCTAAAAGGAGCATGATTAGCCTTTCACAATAATAATTTCATATTTGGCTGAAGCTGGCTCCCTGCTCAATTTTTTTGTTTCTCTCCCTCTTTTTCCACCTTGGTAAATTTCTATGATTAACTGATCAAAAAAATAGTTACTTTGTGTACACTCTAGGAATATCTAATCCAGATAAACTGTCAGAAATGTCTAAAAGAAGAAAAAAATGTTATTCAGTGATACATCTTTTCGTGAACAGTGAAAAGTGTATTTACATAATAGCCTCCACTATTTATGAGAAAAGAAAAGAACTTAACTCCAAGATAAAGAAGAGCTTTTGATATGACTGAGAGTCTTTAAATTTTCATTTCCCATTTTAAAATAATGTCAGCACAATATTATAGTTTCTACAAAACCAGGGTTAAATTACTTAAACTGTCTGAAATTCCTATACTGTTTTTTTCTTTTTTGGTATCGTTAATGTACAATCACTTGAACAACATTATGGTTACTAGACACTCTATTATCAACTCCCCCCCACATACCCCACTACAGTCACTGTCCATCAGCATAGTAAGATGCTATAGAATCATTACTTGTCTTCTCTGTAAATACTGCCTTTCCCGTGTCCCCCCCACCCCTGCTACATTATGTGTGCTAATCATAATGCCCCTTTTTCCCCCTTACACCTCCCTTCCCACCCATCTTCCACAGTCCCTTTCCTTTTGGTAACTGTTAGTCCATTCTTGGGTTCTGTGAGTCTGCTGCTGTTTTGTTCCTTCAGTTTCTTCTTTGTTCTTATACTCCACAGATGAATGAAATCATTTGATACTTGTCTTTTTCGGCTGGGCTTATTTCACTGAGCATAATACCCTCTAGCTCCATCCATGTTGTTGCAAATGGTAGAATTCGTTTTCTTCTTATGGATGAATAATATGCCATTGTGTATATATACCACTTCTTCTTTATCCATTCATCTACTGATGGACACTTAGGTTGCTTCCATTTCTTGGCTATTGTAAATAGTGCTGTGATAAACATAGGGGTACATATGTCTTTTTCAAACTGGGCT
>JAVSCE010022563.1:0-217169 GCA_032199065.1 Smutsia gigantea | reverse complement strand
CCAGATATTTTATTTTATTTTATTTTATTTTTAATATAATTTATTTTATTATCATTAATCTATAATTACATGTGCAATATTATGGTTATTAAACTACCCCTTCATCAGGTCCCCCCCACCAACCCCATTACAGTCACTGACCATCAGCATAGTGAGATGCTATAGATTCACTACTTGTCTTCTCTGAGTTGTACTGCCCTCCCCGTGCCCCCCCAACATTACATCTGCTAATCGTAATGCCCCATTTTTCCCTCTTATCCCTCCCTTCCCACCCATTTTCCCCAGTCCCTTTCCCTTTGGTAACTATTAGTCCGTTCTTGGGTTCTGTGAGTCTGCTGCTGTTTTGTTCCTTCAGTATTTTTTCTTTGTTCTTATACTCCACATATGAGTGAGATCATTTGATACTTGTCTTTTTCGGCTTGGCTTATTTCACTGAGCATAATACCCTCTAGCTCCATCCATTGTTGCAAATGGTAGGATTTGTTTTCTTCTTATGGCTGAATAATATTCCATTGTGTATATGTACCACCTCTTCTTTATCCATTCATCTACTGATGGACACTTAGGTTGCTTCCATTTCTTGGGTATTGTAAATAGTGCTGCAATAAACATAGGGGTGCATCTGTCCTTTTCAAATTGGGCTGCTGCATTCTTAGGGTAAATTCCTAGGAGTGGAATTCCTGGGTCAAATGGTATTTCTATTTTTAGTTTTTTGAGGAACCTCCATACTGCTTTCCACAATGGTTGAACTAATTTGCAGTCTCATCAGCAGTGTAGGAGGGTTCCCTTTTCTCCACATCCTCGCCAACATTTGTTGTTGTTTGTGTTTTGGATGTTGGCCATCCTCACTGGTGTGAGGTGATATCTCATTGTGGTTTTAATCTGCATTTCTCTGATGATTAGCGATGTGGAGCATCTTTTCATGTGCCTGTTGGCCATCTGAATTTCTTCTTTGGAGAAGTGTCTATTCATGTCCTCTGCCCATTTCTTAATTGGATTATTTGCTCTTTGTTTGTTAAGGTGCGTGAGTTCTTTATATATTTTGGATGTCAACCCCTTATCGGATATGTCATTTATGAATATATTCTCCCATACTGTAGGAAGTCTTTTTGTTCTACTGATGGTGTCCTTTGCTGTACAGAAGCTTTTCAGGTTCATATAGTCCCATTTGTTCATTTTTGCTTTTGTTTCCCTTGCCCCCTCAGGGTTTTTGATCTAA
Source organism: Smutsia gigantea (assembly GCA_032199065.1). Classification (NCBI taxonomy): domain Eukaryota; kingdom Metazoa; phylum Chordata; class Mammalia; order Pholidota; family Manidae; genus Smutsia; species Smutsia gigantea. Next base: position 215,950 of record JAVSCE010022563.1, on the reverse strand, counting down.
GAATTTGCTAATACGTTTTTAGGCGTTAGTGATGTTGCTGCTCTGGGGACCGCCCTTTGAAAACCACAGGTGTAAGGGAAGCCTGTCCAGTGGTTTCAAAATGAGGCCCCCTGTTGGACCATGGATTGTACAGACACCCCATTGTTTGGAAAAGGTGGTTCGCTAGAAAACCCCGAAAAGCATCAGGAGGTTTTTACCATTGTTTTGTTCATGTTTTTAAGAAAAGAAAGGGCAAAGTTTAAGGAATGCCAGAGCAGCAGGTTTTATTTTTGCTATATGTAAATCAGTGATATAGTTCCTTTTGGGAAGAGTGAGCTAAAATTAATTAGAAACTGAATCTCAGCCTGAGAGAGTCCTTTCTTTAATAAAAATAGAGCTTCTTGGCCAAAGGAAATGCAGGGCAGTTGGTGCATCTTCCCCTCCCCTCCCCCGCCAGGCAGATTTGTTCCACTTTCTATGGATATTCTTCTTAGGAAAACAGAAATTCTTAATGAAAGAAGTGCACAGCTCTGACCCCTTTAATTAAACATGATTTGAACAATAAGAGGGTGGGTCTTTTCTATCCAGATTATCTGAGCCACTTATAAGAATTTCTCTGAAAAAAAAATTTTTTTTTCACTATCGTTTGTGACAAGACAGTTTCTTAAAAAGGAAAGATCCTGTGGTTAACTGTATATGGCGAGATGTGGTATCATGATTCTGGTGGTGGGTCATTAGCAGGATTTAGGCTGGATCTGGGAACAGACTCTGAGATGGAGAGCTAAATGCCAAATATTTGTTGGGAGGACTCTTAAGATCAATGTCTGACAGAGTGAGGGACACAGGACTGGACAAAGAGACAGGTTGAATAGGGATGCTATCTCAACAAAGGCCTCAGCAGATCTCATGGGCAAAGAGATCAGGCCTTCAAACCTGTGCTGACCTGTCATTGCATGCCTGCTGCCTCTGGGAGGAGGGACATATCTGTGGACAAGGCAACTGCCTTAAGGTGAAGGCAATTTCTGGGGCAGGAACTCAGCTGTGAGTCATGAGCAGTGAATTCCACAGCAACCAGGGCAATGAGTACCTCTATTCTGAAGGGGGATCTGGCTTGACAGGGTGACAGGATCACACTATGTTTCTACCATAGAGATGTCTAAACACTTACATATTGAGCATATAATATGTCCAAGGTGGCCTACTAGGTGCCATTGGATATCTAAAGAAATTCAGATAGGTTTCAATATCCATTTATGATTAAAGGATATTATAGAAGAAACATACCTCAACATAACAGAAATCATATCATGCTCAATGGTGAAAAGCTGAAAGCTTTACTTCTAACATCAGGATGCTCACTCTCTCCACTTTTATTCAACATAGGATTGGGAGTCCTAGCCACAGCAATTATGTGAGAAAAATAAAGAAAAGACATCGAGATTGGACAGGAGGAAGTAAAACTGTATTTGCAGATGGCATGATACTTGTTACAGAAAACCCTAAAGACTGCCAAAAAAGTACTGGAACTAATAGATGAATTTAGTAAAGTCACAGATACAATTTGACCTACAGAGAAGTTGGTTGCATTTCTATACACTAATAACAAGCTATCTGAAAGATAAATTAAGAAAACAATCCTATTTACCAAAAGACCCCAAATAGCCAAAGCAATCATGAGAAAGAAGAACAAAGCTGAAGGTATCATGCTTCTGATTTCAAACTGTACTACAAAACTATAGTAATCAAAACATTATGGTACTGGCATAAAAACAGACACAGAGATCGAAGGAATAGAATAGAAAGCCCAGAAATAAACCTATGCATATATGGTCACTTAATATGATAAAGGAAGTGAGAATATTCAGTGGGGAAAGGACAGTCTCTTCAATAAATGGTGTTGGGAAAACTGAACAGCTACATGCAAAGGAATGAGACAGGACCATTGTCTTGTACCATACACAAAAATAAACTCAAAATGGATTAAAGATCTACATATAAGACCTGAAACCACGGAAGAAAACATGGGCAGTATACTCTTGAACACCAACATTAGAAATTTTTTTTCTGGATATGTCTCCCCAAGCAAGGGAAACAAAAGCAAAAGTAAACCAGTGGGGCCACATCAGACTAAAAATCTTTTGCATAGAAAAGGAAGCAATCTACAAAATGAGAAGACAACTACTAAATGGGAGAAGATACATCTGTATATTCAATAAGGTGTAAATATCCAAAATGCATAAAAACTTACACAACTTAATATCAAAAAACAAATAATCCAATTAAAAAAGGGCAGAGAATCCATGTATGACAAACCCCCAGCCGACATCATACTTAATAGTGAGAAGATGAAAGCTTTTCCTCTAAGACTGGGAACAAGACATGGATGCCCACTCCCCACTTTTATTCAACATAGTACTGGAGGTCCTAGCCACGGCAATCAGACAACACAAAGAAATAAAAGGAATCCAAATGGGTAAAGAAGTTAAACTGTCACTACTCCCAGATGACATGATATTAATCACAGAAAACCCTAAAGAATCCACCCCAAAACTACTAGAACTTATAACTGAATTCAGCAAAGATGCAGGATACAAACTTAAGACAGAAATCTGTTTCATTCCTATATACTAACAATGAATTACCAGAAAGAGAAATCAGGAAAAGAAGGCCATTTACAATGGCATCATGAAGAATAAAATACCTAGGAATAAACCTAACCAAGGATGTTGAAAGACCTTTACTCTGAAAACTATAAGACACTCATGAGAGAAATTAAAGAAGACACCAATGAATGGAAATCTATCGTGTGTTCATAGGAAGAATTAATATTGTCAAAATGGCCATCCTGCCTAAAGCAATCTACAGATTCAGTGCAATCCCTATCAGAATACCAACAGCATTCTTCAATGAACTAGAGCAAATAGTTCTAAAATTCATATGGAACTACAAAAGACCCTGAATAGCCAAAGCAATCCTGAGAAAGAAGAACAAAGCTGGGGGAATTATGCTCCCTGACTACAAACTCTACTACTTGGTACTGGCACAAGAACAGACCCAGTGGAACAGACTAGAGAGCCCAGATACAAACCCAAGCATATATGGTCAATTAATATATGATAAAGGAGCCATGAATATACAATGTGGAAAAGACAGTCTCCCAACAACTGGTGTTGGGAAAACTGGACAGCCACATGTAAGAGAATGAAACTGGATTATTGTCTATGTCCATACACAAAAGTAAACTCGAAATGGATCAAAGACCTGAATGTAAGTCATGAAACCATAAAACTCTTAGAAGAAAACATGGGCAGAAATCTCTTGAATGTAAACATGAGCAACTTTTTCCTGCTCACATCTCCTTGGGCAGGGGAAACAAAAGCAAAAATGAACAAGTGGGACTACATCAAACTAGAAAGCTTATGTACAGCAAAGGACACCATCAGCAGAAATAAAGGACATCCTACAGTAGGGGAGAATATATTTGTAAATGATTTTTCTGATAAGGGGTTAGCATCAAAAATATATAAAGAACTCATACATCTCAACACCCAAAAAACAACCCTACATTAAAAAATGGGCGGAGGAACAGACACTTCTCCAAATAAGAAATTCAGATGGCCAACAGGCACATGAAAAGATGCTCCACATCACTAATCACCAGGGAAATGCAAATTAAAACCACAATAAGATATCACCTCACACCATTTAGGATGGTCACTATCCAAAAGAAGATATAACAAATAGTGGTGAGGATATGGAGAAATGGGAACCTTCCTACACTGTTAGTGGGAATGTAAACTGGTGTAACTGTTGTGGAAAGCAATATGGAGGTTCCTCCTCAAAAAATTAAAAATAGAAATACCATTTGACCCAGTAATTCCACTCCTAGGAATTCACCCAAAGAAAACAATGTCCCAGATTCAAAAAGACATATGCACCCCTATGTTTATCACTGCACTATTTGCAATAGCCAAGATATGGAAGCAACCTAAGTGTCCATGAATAGATGAATGTATAAAGCATCCATGAATAGAGGTGGTACATATACACAATGGAATATTATTTACCTCCCCCAAAATTAGAAATCCTCCTATTTGCAACAACATGGATGGATCTAGAGGATATTATGTTTAGTGAAATAAGCCAGGTGGAGAAAGACAAGTACCAAATGATTTCACTTATTTGTGGAGTATAAAAACAAAGCAAAATGGAACAAAATAGCAGTAGACTCGTAGACACCGAGAAGGGACTAGTGGTTACCAAGGGGGAGAGGTTGGAGACAAGGGGGAAGGGGGAAGGGGATTAAGGGTGACAATAATTTGCAATCACAATATAGGTTTGTCACAGGGATAGTAGTTCAGAAAAGAGAATACAGTTAATGGTTCTGAAACATTTTACCACATTGAGGAACAGTGATCACACTGGAGGGGGTGAAGACTTGAAAATATGGGTAAATATTGGTCCACTGTGTTATATATTTGAAACCAACGTAAGAGTGTATAACAATGATTCTTTAATTTAAAAATATGGGCAGAGAATCTGAGTAGATACTTTTCCAAAGAAGACATACAGAAAAGCTATATATACCCCTGTGTTCACTGCAACATTATTTACAATAGCCAAGATAGGGAAATAACCTTAGCGGTCATCAACGGATGAATGGATAAAGATGTGTGTGTGTTCTTCCATAAAAAGTAAAATAAAGATACATCTTATAACCAAAAACAAAAGAAAAAGAGAAGAAAAAGATAATCGAGGGAATCATCTACAGTTTGTTACTTTGGGTTGTCCAACCGAGTTTTTGCTAATACTAGGTCATCTGTCAGTTAAGCTAAAAAAAAGTGTATGAGTGCCGTTGTTTGCTCCATACTCTCCTCAGGATTTGTTTAAGCTACCTCGTGTTCCGCCAGTGTGCAGCCAAGTTTGAGAACCACTGCCTAGCGCATGAATGCATTTTAAGGGGCAGATGGACCAGGACTGTCGGCATCCCGGCTGCCAGATGGGAGAGAGAGAATGGAGGTCCCCTATCACTACCCGTGTGTGCCGGGGCTGATAAAAGCAGAGATGTTCGGGACCTCTGCCCCTCTAGTTAAAGCCTTTCCCATGAGGAGATGGCAGGGATGAAGGAGACAGGGGGGAGAGGAGAGGATTTTACCAAATATCTATCCCAGCATATTGAGTGAGTGAGCTGAAGACAGATTTTCATCGAAATGGAACATCATCCAATGTACAGGTGGTGTCACCTTCCCTACCCACTATGGCCGCTAGAAACAGGTGACCTAATTCCGTAGCATCCATTAGCCATCTGATGGAAGCTGTCGAGCACAGAGCCAGGCAGTCAGTCCAAGCAGAAGTTCGAATCAGCTGTGTGGTCTAGGAACTGCTGTGCTTTAGAATCACCTGGGAGGCTTGTTAAACTGCAGGTTCCTGGACCGTACCCCAGACCTGTAGAATCAAAATCCGTAGAAACTGTCTCAGCAATCTGCACTTTAACCAGCATCCTAGTTGAGTCTTAAAAACTTTAAGGTTTGATCACCACTTACCCAGACGGTCATGGTGGTGAATTCTTCGCAGATATGCAGGCCCCCATTGTCCTGCCACATTCCCCACAGTGGACTCGGCTGGCTAAGTTGCTACCGAGTCCTTCCAGAGGGCTACACACACATTTAAAAGAAAAGATGGACTTGCCAAAGAAAGTCTATAGTAAATATGCAATGTGGCCTTTAAAATAATCAGTTATTAAAAAAACAGCGGTGATGGTCATACACACTCATTTCACCAATCACCGTCTTGCTCAAAAGAATAGATACCTCTATGGCAAACCGTTTGAAGTATCCTGAATAGTGCCAACTCTTCCGTCTTTGAAGATAGGCCTAATTTTTGGAAGTACATATCATCTGGCATAAAATGTGGTAAATAAAGTGTCTGATTAAGTTGGATCTGTTTTGGTTTTTACGAAAGTCACCTTCAACTTGTGAGTGACCGCACTGTATTATCAGTTCACTCTTCCACTGCAAAAGATGTTACTCTTAAAATATTTTGAATATTTTGTCTAAAACTTAGTTGTTTTAGAAAATCCCAGTTTATCCCAAAGTAAAGGAGAGCAGTCTTTTGGACCGACAAATTCCTGTGTGTTTTGTATGAAATCACCCCCACCTCCCTATTGTTCGTTTTTATCAGGCTCAGACACTTAGAAGGCGGATGAGCCATCACTTTGTGGGGGCAGATGTTTGCATTTTGAAATATGTAATTCTATTATAGAGAATCAGCGTGGGGAGAGGAGAAGGTCAGCGCTTCATTTCCATTCACTGGGGAGAGCTGCAGGGAGGGGGCGATACTGGGGACAGGATGGTCTTTCACTTCATTGAAGTGCACCTGATGGAACGACATTTGCATCAGAGCCAAAAGGCAGGCTCATGGAGTAGACAGAACAACCTGTGTTCTGTGGTTGCTGAGCTAGGTAGAATTGCAAATGAGAATCAGATTTTAACTATAATTCAGGTTGAACGGGGTAGTGCTGGTTGGATGGATAAGTCGGTGTGAGAGTAAATGTTGTGGGCTGTACTGAAAGGTTTTATTTGACCCGGGACCTAAAGTGCCTGTTGTAAAATGAAAGGATGTATTTTATGAGCTGAGTGAGTCTAGTCTCCTAGAGTGCATGGGCGATGCCCCTTGATAATAACACAAAGGAATTTTGAAGCTTTCCATTTTCTACTGGTCTGTGAGCACTGACTGCATTCATTGTGTGCTTATCGCCATGGAGGCAGGCTCCTCATGTTCTAAAGTGTCCTGTCTGAGGGCTTGCACAATTCTTGGATGTCTTTAATTTCACCAAGCTGAACAAAATTAAACACATAGATCACTGAGCCATGATGATCTGAAGGCAAAGATTGCAAAAAAGAGGGTACTAGTTTGCCTAGAACAACGTAATGCCGCACTGATGCGGAGCCTGAAGTAGCCACAAGCTCCTTCATTCGTCAACATGAAGGCAGTTTGAGACATTCAGGTGACAGCTTGTCCCTTTAACATTGTTAACTGATTCCTGTAAGGATTTCTTTTGGAGAGGAAAAGTAAGGTCCCCTGGGACACACAGGTGACTTTGTTTTGCCTGAGTATTTTTGAGTGGTATTTGGGAGAGGCTGTTGCTGTAATTAAAATTTATTAGTTCTGTTTGCCTGGATAAAACTGAAACCACTTCTTCAATGTGTGTGTGTGTGTGTGTGTGCGTTGGGAGGTGGGGAGAGTTGCCTTTAACCATTCCTCTGGGCCATTTGCCTAGTTTCACGTTACATGCTTTCTGGCTTTGTATTTACTAAAGAATTTTATTTCAGCATCATTAGAAGCAATCTGTCCCACTGCTCTTTCCTCTACTAAACACTCCCCCCTGTCCTGGATGGCATATCTCCTTCCAGACTTAAAAAAAAGTGGTGGTAGGGTTAGACAACATCACTTTTAGAAATGCATAACTGTTTAAGGGTTAAAAACACAGAAAAATTGTAATTTAAGTGCCAAGCTGCCAGGGGCTGATGATGAAAGGTGGCTTTGTCTGGATGATTAGTTTGGACTCTGTTAAGACAGACAAAATATCTTTTTTTGGGCTTATGGCGTAGGCAGGGTTTTACATGCTTAAAAGCAAATCTTCCAACTGCATTCTCCTTCTCTTACATCAGCCCACTTCTCCCCTTCCCTCGCATGTGGCAAAACAATAAACAAAGTGGCCACTGTTGATGCCCTGGGGTGTTTCTCCCTCTTTCTAGTACAGGGTCCCAGGATGGAAATCTTTAGCCATTTAAACTCTGAAAATTCTGCTCCTGTAAGAGAGGGCATTTGCTGAATGTTTTGGAGAATGTCTTATGGCAAGTAGCTCCCAAAGAGTTATGCAGACATGCAGGGTGGATGGGGGACTGGGATGGCAGAGGCTCCCCAGTTATGAAAGAAATCCCTGCTTCAGGCTCTCTGTTTTCTTTTTCCTCTGCATTTGTAAAGTGTCTGAGGGTGTGGCCGAAACATCAGAAAAGCATTGAAAGTACTATTTGTTCTTGAAAATGTTACAGTTAATCTCTAGGTCCCACTCTAAGGGGGAAGAAAAGATCTTTGTGAAGAAAGGCAACAAAATGCAGGCATATATCTGTCTACCCTGGATCGGGTTTCAGGAGATTTGTTAACACTGATATAGTACAGAAAGCAGAATTTGAGAGGTTATTTTAAAGCAGTGTCTTAACCCAGGATCTTGAATTGCCAAGAGACCCACAGATGAGTGGGAGTGTTGGGGGGAGGTCCTCTAAAACTGAATAGAAAAATTTGTACAAACAGGCCTTTTATTGGAGACAGTCTATGACTCTTTGGAGTCTCAGGTCCAAAAAAATTGGCAAATATATTTTCATTTTTTATTGTGGTAAAGTACACATAACATAAAATTTGCCATCTTAACCATTGTTAGGTGTACAGTTCAGTGCTAATAAATATATCCACATTGTTTTATGGCTATTATTACCATCCATCCCCATAATTCATTTCATCTTGTAAAACTGAAACAACCATTAAACAATAACTGCGCATTCTTCCCTCCCCCAGCCTCTGGTAACCACCATTCTACTTCCTTTTTATGATTTTGTCTACTTTAACTACTTCATATAAGTGCAGTCATGTAATCCTGTATTTGGCTTATTTCACTGCACATAATGTCCTCAAGGTCTATCCACGTTGTAGCATATGCAGAATTTCCTTCCTTTTTAAGGCTGAATAAAATGCTATTGTAGGTATCTGCACCACATTTTTCTTATTCATTCATACTTCAGTGAATGCTTGGGTTGCTTCCATGTCTTAGCTATATGTGAAAAATACTTTTATGAATGAGGGTGTATAATATAACTGCTTTTTAAAAGCAAGTTCATAAGCACAAGTTTCCCCCCTTTTTTGGAGCATAGTTGTATATTGAGATTTTCAGAATCTGTGAGGCCTCCAGTGCCTCAGTTGACTTTCAGATTCTTTATTAAAATTGAGGTATAATTGACATACAATATTATACTAGTTTTAGGTTAACAACATAGTGATTGAACATTTGTATACATTGTAAATGATTAATCAGTAAGTCTATTTACCATCTGTTCCCATACCAAGTTAATACCATATTTCTTACTATATTCCCGATGCTGTACATTCCATCTCCATGACTTACTTATTCTATACCTGGAAGTTTGTACTTCTTAATCCCCTTCACCCATTTCACACCTACCCTAGCACCCCTCCCCTCTGGCAACTATTAATCTGTTCTCTGTATCTGTGAGTCTGTTTTTTATTTTGTTTTGTGTTTATTTTGATTTTTAGGTTCTGCATATAAATGAAACCATGTGGTATTTGTCTTTGTCTGACTTATTTCACTTAGCATAATACCCTTGAGGTCCACCCATATTGCCACAAATGGCAAGATTTCATTCTTTTTTATGGCGAATAGTATTCCATTTTATGTATGTATCACATCATCTTTGTCCATTCATTTGTCACTGGACATTTAGGTTGCTTCCATATCCTGGCAATTGTAAATAATGCTGCAGTTAACAAAGGGGTGTATATATCTTTTCAAATTAGTGTTTTCATATTCTTTGGATATATACCCAGTAGTTGGATTGTTGGATTATATCGTAGTTCTATTTTTAATTACTTGAAAAATCTCTGTACTGTTTTCCATAGTGGCTGCACCAATTTTCATTTCCACCAACAGTGTATGAAGGTTCTCTTTCCCCACATCCTCACCAACACTTGTTTTTTGTCTTTTTGATATCAGCCAATATAGTGGTTGTGAAGTGGTGTCTCATTGCGGTTTCAATTTGCATTTCCCTGAAGATTAGTGATGTTGAGCATGTTTTCATGTGCCTGTTGGCCATCTGTATGTCTTCTTTGGAGAAATGTCTTTTCATATCCTCTGCCCATTTTTAAATTGTATTGTTTTGTTGTTGTTGAATTGTATGAGTTCTTTATATATTTTGGATATTAACCCCTTATCAGATAGTATGATTTGCCAGTACAGTCTCTCATTCAGTAGGCGTCTTTATATTTTGTTGATGGTTTCCTTCACTGTGCAGAAGCTTTTTAGTTTGATGTAGTCCTATTTATTTATTTTTACTTTTGTTTCTCTCACCTTTGGAGTCAGATCCAAAAACATTCACTAAGACCAATGTCTGGGATGTTCCCACGTATGTTTTCCTCTAAGTATTTTATAGTTTCAGGTTCTACATTCATGTCTTTTATCCATTTTGAGTTAATTTTTGTATATGGTATAAGATAGTGGTCTAGTTTCATTCTTTTGCATGTAGTTGTCAATGTAGTTTCCCAACACCATTTATTAAAGAGACAATTCTTTTTCCATTGTATATTGTCTCCTCTTTCATAAATCATTGACCATATATGTGTGAGTTTATTTCTGGGCTCTCTATTCTGTTTCACTGATCTATGTGTCTGTTTTTATGCCAGTGCTGTGCTGTTTTGATTACTAAATCAGGGAGCTTGATACCTCTGGCTTTGTTCTTTCTCAGGATTGTTTTGGCTCTTTGGGTTCTATTGTGGTTCCATGTAAATTTTAGAACTATTTGTTCTAGTTCTGCGAAAAATGTCATTGGAATTTGATAGGGATTGAATTGAATCTGTAGATTGCTTTGTGTAGTATTGACATTTTAACAATGTTAAATCCTCCATTCCATGAGGGTGGTATACCTTTACATTTATCTGTGTCCTCTTCCGTTTCTTTCATCAGTGTCTTATAGTTTTCAGAGTACAGGTCTTTCACCTCTTTGGTTAAATTTATTCCTAGGTATTGTATTCATTTTTATGCAATGGTAAGTGGGATTGTTTTCTTAATTTATCTCTCTGGTAGTTCATTGTTACTGTACAGAAACATAACCAATTTCTGTATATTAATTCATTTAAGTTTTTAGAGGAGTCCTTAGGGTTTTCTGTATCTAGTGTCATGTCATCTGCAAGTTTTACTTTCTTACAAGTTGGATGCCTTTTGTTTCTTTTTCTTACCCAATTGCTGTGGCTAGTACTTCTAATACTATGCTGAATAAAAGTAGAGAGAGTGTGCATCCTTGTTTTGTTCCTTATCTTAGAGGAAGAGCTTTCAGCTTTTCACCTTTGAGTATATTGTTAGGTGTGGGTTTGACATGTATAGCTTTTATTATGTTGAGGTACATTCTATCTACATCCTCTTTGTTGAAAGTTTTTATCATAAATGGATGTTGAATTCTGTCAAATGCTTTTTCATCATCTATTGAGATGATCATGTGATTTTTACCCTTCATTTTGTTAATGTGGTATGTCGTGTTGATTGATTTGCTGATATTGAAACATCTTTGCATTCCTGGAATAAATCCCACTTGATCACAGTGGATAGTCCTTTTAATGTATTACTGAATTTGTTTTGCTAACATTTTATTGATGAGTTTTGCATCTGTGTTTGTCAGGAAATTAGCCTATAATTTTCTTTTTTGTGGTGACTCTGACTTTGAAGTTCTGAGTGAGTGTGCCCATGCACACACAAGCGTGCTTGCCAATGTGGGAATACAGCCAGGTTCTGGATGCTCTTCTCTTCTTGTTATTGGAGATAACAGTCAATGGCTAGAAAACAAAGGGGTAAGAAAAGGCTAGGGGCATCTGTGTGAGTCTTTTCCAGAACTGACCCCTGCCACTTTGTCCTATTCCCTTGCTAGTTTACCCCAGCCTCACTGACATGAGGATTCGCCAGAAAGGAGCCTGCCAGTATGTTAGGGGAGTGAGCAAGGGAAGGACCAATATGTCTATATATATTTTTTTTCTCCAGTTCCCAGAGCCTGAGACTCCCTTCTTTTCATGCATCTGGCAATATGATCCCTCCCTGGGAAATGATGGGTTTTGAAGCCAGATCTGGATTTATATTCTGTCTCTTTCACTATCAACTGCATTATTTTGAGGCAGTTATTTAAATTCTTGAACTTTGGTTTCCTCATTTATAAAATGGGGGTAAAATACCTACCTTGAAATGATATTGTAATACTAAATGAATGATGTCCATAGGCGCTTAGTCCTGGGCCTGGCTGTATAAATTGGAGCTGCTCCTTCATTAGAATTCAGGCTCCCGGCTACAGCAGGGTACACATTTCTAATGGGAAAGTGATGCTAAAACTTTTCAAGATTTTTTATCTTTTTGAAACTTGGGGGAATGGAAACAGGAAAGTCTACCAAATAAACTGAAAAAATAAATCTGGATTTAGTGGCTATAACAAGGGAAGAGCTAGAGGCTAAGCTGAGACAGGAGCAGAGAGAGAAATAAAGATCTGTTATTATCTGTAACATGAACATTGTGCCACCTTTCTGGGATGGCAAAAGAAAGGCTTTGTCACCTCTCCATTGGGACATCCTTCATGTGCCCTCTTATCTTCACCACATGTGAAGAAAACTGCTGAGAAATTTATTTTGCATTCTTTTGAATATTTAAAAATATTTATCCAATCAATTGCACAATAACACTGTTTATACTGTTTACATGTAAACATCAATAGAATCAAAACCAGAAAGCAACTAATCACACACACAAACACCTAAACCAAATCCCTGGTCAGAAACTCTTTCTGTATCACTACTTAACACAGAATTCAATTTTCATAGCTGCTACTAATGTGTATATGCCATTCCAAATTCTACTTTTTCCCCACTAATTTATGTAGCTTCCCCTTTTTTCTATAGCCCTCATACTTCATATTCTAAGTGGCAATATTTATACTAATATTTATATTTACATCACAAGCTTTGGGGTTGTTTTCTTTTATACATATACTCAATGCTGTTTCAATTCAAATTCTCCCTCCCTTGTCAAAAGCTCTGATGAATATTATGATATTTGCCATCTTTTACCAAATTACTCTCTGGAATGATTGTATGAATACTAATCAAGGCTTCTAGCAATGGATAAATATGCCTTAAGTGGAATCATTCCCATCTTTCTGAACACTAGGTTTAATGAGCATGAAGTGAGTGTCTTGTAGTTGTTTTAATTCTCAACTTTAAAATCACAATGAATGTGAATATTTTCCCATTTTTAAAAACTGAACTATTTCTGTCTCCTTTTGTGTGGATTATCTAATCCAGGGGTTGACAAACTATGGCCCTTGGGCTAAAATATGGCCAGCTCCCTCTTTTTAGATATAAAGTTTTATTGAGACATAGCCATACTCATTTGTTACATATTTTCTACTGCTGCTTTTGAGCTATAATGGCAGAGTTAAACAGTTGCCACAGGGCAAAGTCTAAAGTATATACTATGTGGTCCTTTACAGAAAGTTTTCAGGTTCAAATCTCATCTCTTAGTTCTTATTCATTCTTGTCCCACCATACTTTATGCTCCAGCAATATCAATGTACTTGTAATTCCCCTCATATCATAATAATTTATGTTTTGGCATATTTACCCATGCTATTCCTTCTGCCTGGAATTTCCAAACTCCACTCTGCCAAGGAAGTTTCATCTTTTCAGACCCTCCTTGGGAGGTGCTCGTGTTATAAAGCATTCCTTTTAATTTAAATTCACAACTTTACTGCTTATTAGAAGATACTGACAGTTGGTATGGAAATTAAGAAAACTGTGCCTGGGAAAGCGCTTTGTAAAACTGCAAGGTGCTATATAAAAGTAACAACTTCTGATCATAACTATTATTGTACTTGGCAGTATCAATGCCCACTGTTGTTTCTACTTTTATTTCAAACAATTTTCAGGGAACTTATTAAACTAAAGCACCCCAGTTGACTCTCATGGAGTAAAAGATCTAATAATACCTTTCTTATAATACCTCTGTATTAAATACCAATAACACAGTTGGGTGGCTGCTGAAGTTATTTTGTTAATACCAGAGGCCAGTTGAGATAAGTTAATTATATGTGCCTCATCAATTATTGAATGATCATCAAGATGACTCAAAGCATCAACCAAACAAATGAGCCCTATTCTCTGAGTTATCCTTCTACTTGATTCCAGAGAACAAAGATTGGAATCCTAGAAAAACAATATAAAATCCTGAGAAAACATGCTAAACCGAAATGCTATTCTGTCCATTGGTTGCATGTAATTATGCCATCAGACAGCAGAACACCCTTGGAGAAGAGTTTCATTTATCCAGAAAGAAAAAGGAATCTGAACTAAAACATACATTATAAATCCAAAATGATGCCTAGAATCTTTAGGAATTCTACTTATCTTTCCAAAGTGTCTATTACAGGAACATTGACAGCATAGCTCTATACTACTATATGTAGATATAGTTATTTACATACACATTTACATTATATATAATTATATAAATATGTTTATTTCTTTAATGGGTTTACATTCCTCTCAGTGGTCCTCCTTTTCTTGGGGAATCAAAAACATCACATAGAATATATTCTCATGAATTATATATGTATAAACTGTAATACAATGTTGCATGTGTGTGTGTGTGAGAATACATTTTATTCATTTAAGCTGTGATCCCTGTTGGACCCAAGAAAGAGTTCAGAGATTTCCATTTGCTTTGTGCAAGTTCAATCTATGTGTCAAAAGCCACAAGATGAGGTTCAGATTACACGGAGTGAAAGCTTGGGCGGTTATGAATGCTGAGTCCCAGAGACAAAAGCTCTTAGTTGTAACTGCATTTCTGGGGAGGAGGGCGCCAGTGTGTTCACCACTTCCATTAAGGAGCAACTACTTATTTTAGCAGGGCCTTTCTTTCAGGAAGCGAAATATATAGAAGGGCAGAAAAATAAGCAAAGGAGGAAATTTGTCATTGATTTTCTTTTCTTCTGTGAAATTACATGAAGGCACACCGGCCTGTAGCAGTGACAGTCAGTAAGGCTCCATCTGAGACCACCTTGAAGTTCAGTTCTCTACTGATCTTTTTAAACCTCCTCTAGTGTCAGATTGTTTTCTATGCAGTTATTTTTGGTGCTGAGATATTACGAAGCTTTTTATTCGAAACACCACAGAGGATTTTGCTGAAGGTAAAACTGTGAATTATTCCCAGACGACAAATAAATTTCTGCTCCTCCTTTATGGTAAAAAAATCAGCAACACTAAAAACCAAACATGAAAATCCAAGGAATAGAAGAGATGTAGAAGGTGAATAGTGGGATTCCTTTTTGTAAGCTGATTTCTCGGTATTAGGGTGTTGCTGGATTTTCTCGGGTTAGAACTGCAGAAAGACTAAACACAAAGTTTTTCTGATGGGGGGTGGGGAGAGTGGTTTTTGTCAGATTCGTCATTATGTCTGTGTACATTTTGGTCGTAATACTTGGTAACAGTTTTTGTACCTTTACTGTGTGCTCGATAGTATGCTAAGTCCTTTTATTGTTTCTGTTCTGTAGGGAAGCAATAAGTCGCCTATGTGAAGCCGTTTCTGGGGCAAATGGAGCCATTAAAAAGCGAAAGGTAAATATTGGTGTGGTGTTCTTGTTTTATATTCCCCTAACTGTAGGAAAGATAACGTCAAAATAGTTGTCAGTTCATTCCACCATATGGCCTAAGGTCCAGGGTGGCCTTTATCAGTTGGTGTGATATTGGACATGCACTCAAAATTGTTCCTGACCCTCAGTTTTTTCTGACTTGCCTGACACTGTCTGAAGTGGTGATGTCTGGAGTTACAGAGTGGAGAAAGCACCTAGGTTTCAAGTTAGAATATCTGGGTTCACAGCTTGGGTCTTTACATACTTTTGAGCATGGTGTCTCATCTTTCTGAGACTCCATTCTTGTTCCTGTAAAGTTAAGTTGTTGAACTAGACGACCAGTTTGGTACCTTCCAACTTCAGTATTTTATAAAGCATGTAAACGTTTTAGACTCCTTAGCCTGTTTTCAAATTGAAACATGGATGGTGGTAGAGAGGAGTTATAACGCATGGGTAGAAGCATTCCATGCTGGAAGAAAGCACAAGTTTTGATGTTTGGTGGGTTTGGATTTAAACCCCGCCTCTGTCACCTGCTAACTGTGTGATCGTGAACAAGTCCCCTCGTCTTCAGGATCCTTCATATTTTCTCATCTGTCAAAAGGGAAAAAATAATATGTGCTTTTGTATAGAGTTGTGTACGAATTAAATGAAATGATGTGTACAAAGTCCCTAGCACAGTTTCTGACATGTATAAGGTTTTCAGTGATAGGGTACTTAGTTGTACTGCTCGTTAAGTGGTTAACCCTAGAATGTTTAGTTGCTTTGAGAAATACACAGGGGAGGTGTAAAGGCTTTTAAGATAACTACTTAAATCACAGAACTGTAGACTGTTTAAGAGAAAAGGAATTTTTAGAGATCTTCTAGTCCAACCCTCTCATTTTGCCAGCTACTAAGCTGTGGCTCAGAGAAGGGGTTTGCCTTGGGTCACTAGAATGCTGAAGGTCGGAGCCAGCAGTGGAAGCCAGGTCTTTATACTCCCAGCTTAGCTCCATTTCCATGCCACCCTGCCTCATTTTTCTATCATTCTTTATTATTTTGCATACAGCTGAACCCAGTGTCACCCAGAGTGACTCAGATGAGCCACATGGTGTGGAAAACTATAATAAATGCCCATTGAATTCTACTAGAATTCTCTATTACTAGTTTCTTTGACAGAACCTAGGCCACAAGGTAGCTTCTAGCCTCCTCCTGCCTCTAGTAACCTGTGTGAATAGGATGCTTCAACTAGATGTTTGCAACAAACAGGCTCATTCATTCAAGATACTCTCATTCCAGGAGTAGACAGTCTGCACCCCAAAACAAAATAAAACAAACCAGGCTATCAACTTTCCACAAAGTACACATGTAAAGAAAAAATGAGGTTTTTGAATTCATTTCCTTCGACAGCATTTATTGAATACTTTATATGTGCTAGGGACTCTTCCATGCACTTTATGCTTTTTATATTACTTTTCCTCCCCATTTTAAATGTTGTAGCAAAATACACATAACATAAAATTTACTGTCTTAACCATTTTAAGCGTACAGTTCAGTGCTATTAAATACATTGCTGCTGTTATGCAGTCATCATCCCCATCCATCCTCATAATTCTTTTCATCTTATAAAACTGAAAATCTATACCCATTAAGCAATAGCTCCCCATTCCCTTGTCTTCAGCCTCTGACAGCTACCATTCTACTTTCTGTGTCTGTAACTTTGACTACTCTACCTCATAGAAGTGGAATTATACAGTATTTGTCTTTTTGTGACTGGCTTGTTTCACTTCACGCAATGTCCTCAAGGGTCATGGCCATGCTGTAGCATATTGAAGAATTTCCTTCCTTTTTAAAGCTTAATAATATTCCATTGTGTATATATATCTATATATACACACCACATTTGCTTATCCATTCATCCGTTGGTGGACACTTTGGTTGCTTCCATGTTTTTGCTGTGATAAACAATGCTGCTATGAATATGGATATACAAGTATCTGTAAAGTCCCTGCTTTCAGTTTTTTGGGCTGTATAATAAGACGTGGAGTTGCTGATCATATGAAATTCTGTTTTTAATTTTTTGAGGAACTTCCGTGTTGTTTTCCATAGAGGTTTATACCATTGTATATTCCTACCGATAGTGCACAAGTGTTTTAAGTTCTCCACATTCTTGCCAATGCTTGTATTTTCTGGGGTGGATTTTTTTTGGGGGCTCGTTATAGATTTATCCAGATTTTCTATTTTTCATGATTTATTCCTCGTAGGTTTTATGTTTCTAAGAATTTGTCCATTTCATCTAGATAATCCAGCTTGTTGGCATACAGTTGCTCCCTTACAGTCCTTTTTTATTTCTGTTGAATTGGTAGTAATGTTCCCACTTTCACTTCTGATCTGAGTAGTCTAAGTGTTCTCTCCTGTTCCTCAGTCCATCTAGCCAAAGGTCTGTTGGATTTGCTGATCTTTTCGAAGGATCAACTTTTGGTTTTGTTGATGTTCTCTAATGTTTTTCTAGTCTGTATCTCTGCTCTCATCTTTATTATTCCCTCCCTTTTTCCAGCTTTGCATATAATTTGTGCTATTTTGAGTTCCTTAAGTTGTAAAGTTAGGTTGCTGATTTGAGATCTTTCTTTTTTTTTTAATGTGTTTATAGTTATAAATTGCCCCTTAGCACCACTTTTCCTGTGTCCCTAAGTTTGGCCCGTTGTCTTTTTCATACCCATTTAATCATCACAAAAAACCTAGACGGCAAACTTTTTCTTCTTTTTAGACTTGTGGTGTTCAGGACTTGAGAGTTCAGCTAGCCAAAACTCTTACAGGAATTCCCTTTATATAAATCAGTCCTCTACTCCCAACACGTGGGGAGAAGGGAATGTATGAAAAAACTTCTGGGGACTCCAATTCTACTACTTACTGAAGAATTTGCTGCATTCCAATTTTTTGAAGTTGTTGCTTAAAAAAAAAAGCATTCTTTTTCATTTGATATGTGTAAAGTAAAATAAGGACAAAGAGTATGGGATTTGACCCATTTTTAATATTTTAAAAATGTTAAGTAACAAAAACATTCTGTAACAAATTCCATAATGTACAATGCTGCTTTGTCATTTTTAAAGCCTCCAGTTAAGCTCCTGTCAACAGTTCTTGGCAAAAGTAATCTTCAGTTTTCGGGAATGAATATAAAGCTGACCATCTCAATGTGCAGCCTCACACTAATGAATCTTGACAACCAACAGGTAAGATCATAAATGTCATGTACAGTTTAAATTACATCTATTTTTTTCTAGCCTGGGCATAAGCAAAAGAATAAAGTTCCAGACATAGCATGCCTAAAATTTTATAAAGCATAAGGGAAAAAAAAAGCTGCCAAGGATTTATGCCTAACAATAATGACAACAACAGGCTTGCTAACTCATCACTGGGGCATTTAACTGCTTGCAAACTTGCCCCTACCTAACTGGTTTGTAATAAGAACTAAGGTGCAAGAAACACAGTAAATACCATTCGAAATTCATATCCTTGAGTCAGTCATTTATTACTCCCCACCAACCCTCTCCAAAAGGAAAGCAATTCCATTATCAGAACTAACAGACTGTGTGTTGGACTTGGGGTGCAGATGAAGGACAGAGGTTACTGGTGATGTTAGGGTTAGTGTTCTAGTTACTGAAATTTAAGCAGAAAACATTTTCTTCCAACCCTTGAGGTTGAAAAGCTTTCTAAAATGTTATTGTATAAACATCATTTTTTTCTTCGTTGATGATTTATGATGCTATGGTGTATGTGAGTTCTCACTGTGAACCTTATTTCTTAAAGAACAGTATTGCTGAAGCAAATGTAAAGATAAGCAGGCACTGGGCTAAATGTGTACCTTAAACTAGGACACTCTTTAACTTGCTTTTTACTTTTTTAAACTAAATCCTTATATCAGGTTATTTATGTGTGTTAGAGTCTAACTTTCCTTTGTCTGATTGTAGTGATCCGAGGTTCTTAATATTTAAGGTGTTACTGTATGGAATGCTGTTAGTCAGGGACTCATGGAAGGTTTAATGTATACTTGGAAGTGATAAAATACTAAGAGGCTTTGAGGTCACATAAAGGTTGAAACCCTGGCTTTACACTAATGGGCAAGTTACCCTACCACACAATTTTCCCCATAGTGAAATGAGGATTATAGGACCTATTCGTAGAGTTTCTGAGAGGAGAGATTGAGCAATAGTGTATGTCTCATAGGGCTATTTAGAGGATTAAATAAGATCATGGAGGTAAATCACTTAGCAGAGTGCCATTCACATGATAGCTATTATTACTTATTCAAACACTCATCCTTGAAAAAACTTCTTTATATACTAAGTACTAACAAAGTATATTAAGTAATAACAGGGAAAGCATATTATAATATATAAAATTATAAAATTGTCAGTAACTTGCAAATATACTTATATACATTTTGACTTTCATTTTTTTGCCAAAAAATTCACTTGTGTTTTGAGGGCTGCTTTATTTTCTAAATTCAAAAGCAGAATAAAATACTTTGCTTACACAGTGGTATAAAACACCACAGAAGGAGATTGGATTAAAGATGGTGGGTGAGAGATGAGACACAGACCTCCTCCTAAAACCACATATAATATGAAAACATAATTAATACAACTAATCCTGAAAGAGCAACAGGAAAGAAGACTGCACAAGACTGCATACACCTGGAGAAAAGAGCAGACCTCATGGAACAGGGTAACATACCAAAGCTGTGACCGAGTGGGGCCCAAGCCCTCCCCCCCACCCAGCTCACCAGCAGGAGGAAGAGAAACAGAGTGGGGAGGGAGTGGAGGCCTGAGATTGCTGAACAACTAGCCATGGAGATCTGCTCTGGGAGCACAAACCTACATTTCATGGTGCTCTGGTGATTTAGTGGGGTTGGAAAGCTAAGACAGGCAGAATACCTGGAAAGACGGAGATTCCAGCTGCTTGTGGAAAACAGGGATTCATATCTGGCTGATTTGGGTGGGCACTCTGAGAGACTTCCTAAAAGCAAGAGGGCTGTTAAAGGGGCAAGGATTGCACAGAGCTTACTGCTTAGGAGAAAGGACAGGTAGACAAAATTGTCTGGGTGCACTCTGCCCAGCAGGTTGGGAGCTTAAATGATCTTTAGGTGCTCCATCACCGTGGCTGGCTATGCAGCTCCAAGGCCCCACACTATGATATGCAGCCTGCTGTGTCGTCCTCCTGGCTAGGTGGCACCTGGCTCAGGCTCACAAACCAGCAACCCCTGCCCTGGCATCAGGCCAGCCAGAGGGAAGCCCTGCCTACGGCAGGTACAAACACAAAGCATAGAGGCTTACACCTGTATGTTCGGCCCACTGGTTCTGGCAGTGGAGACAGGCATAGCAGCTAGGAAGCAGTGAATAGCTCTTTCCTCCCCCCAAGCACCAACAACCAACACCACTCCACTGCGACCCCGACATTGCTCCAGGGCCTGAGCAGCTCCAGAGAGTAGTAGAGCTTCTGGGCACTAGAAGGCAACACAGAAAAATTATGAAACGTCAAATGAACCTGGTTCAAAGCAAAATTATGAATACACCTGAGAAAGATTCAAATGAAATCGACCTCATGAATCTGCCTGAAAGAGATTTCAAAATAAAAATCATTACCATGCTCATGGAGGTACAGAAAAATATTCAAGAACTCAGGAACGAATTTAGGATGGAGATCCAATCGTTGGGGAACACAATGGAAGGTATTAAAAGCAGATTAGATATGGTGGAAGAGTGGATAAATGAAATAGAAATTGGGAAAGAGGAATACAAAGAAGCTGAGGCACAGAGAGAAGAAAGGATCTCTGAGAATGAAAGAATACTGAGAGAACTGTGTGACCAATCCAAATGGAACAATTTCGTATTATAGTGGTACCAGAAGAAGAGGAGAGAGAAAAAGAGATAGAAAGTGTCTTTGAGGAAGTAATTGCTGAAAACTTCCCCATCTGGGGAAGGAGATAGTCTCTCAGGCCATGGAGGTGCACAGATCTCCCAACACAAGGGACCCAAGGAGGACAACACTAAGACATATAATAATTAAAATGGCAAAGATTAAGGATGAGGACAGACTATTAAAAGCAGCCAGAGAGAGAAATAAGATAACATACAAAGGAAAGCCCATCAGGCTATCATCAGACTTCTCAGCAGAAACCTTACAGGCCAGAAGGGAGTGGCATGATATATTTAAAACAATGAAGCAGAAGGGCCTCGAGCCAAGAATACTTTATCTGGCAAGATTATCATTTAAATTTGAAGGAGGAATTAAACAATTTCCAGGTAAGCAAAAGTTGGGAGAATTTACCTCCCACAAACCATCTCTACAGTGTATTTTGGAGGGACTGCTATAGACAGAAGTGTTCCTTAGGTTAAATAACTATCACCAGAGGTAATAAAAAGGGATAGACAAAGAGTACAGAATACGATACCTAATATATAAAGAATGGAGGAGGAAGAAAAGGAGGGAAAAGAAAACCTTTAGATTGTGTTTGTAATGGCATACATACTAAGTGAGTTAAGTTAGAATCTTGGAAGGAAGTTACCCTTGAACCTTTGGTAACCATGAATCTAAAGCGTTCAATGGCAATAAGTAGATAACCTATCGATAATCACCCTAAATGTAAATGGACTGAATGCACCATTTAAAAGACATAGAGTCACTAAATGGATAAAAAAACAAGAGCCATCTATATGCTGCATACAAGAGACTCACTTCAAACCCAAAGACATACACAGACTAAAAGTGAAGGGATGGAAAAGATATTTCATGCAACTAACAGGGAGAAAAAAGCAGGCGTTACAGTACTTGTATCGGACAAAATAGACTTCAAAACAAAGAAAGTCACAAGAGACAAAGAAGGACATTACATAATGATAAAGGGGTCAATTCAACAAGATTATATAACTATTATAAATATTTATGCATCCAACACAGGAGCACCTACATATGTGAAACAAATACTAACAGAATTAAAAGGAAATAGAATGTAATGCATTAATACTAGGAGACTTCAACACTCCACTCACTCCAAAGGACAGATCAACCAGACAGAAAATAAGTAAAGACACAGAGGAATTGAACAACACACTAGAACAGATGGACCTAACAGACATCTACAGAACTCTGCACCCAAAAGCAGTAGGATACCCACTCTTTTCAAGTGCACACAGAACATATTCCAGAATAGACCACATACTAGGCCACAAAGAGAGCCTCAGTAAATTCAAAAGACTGAAATTGCACCAACCAAATTCTCAGATCACAAGGGTATAAAACTAGCAATAAATTGTAAAAAGAAAACAAAAAGGCTCACAAACACATGGAGGCTTAACAACATGGTCCTAAATAATCAATGGATCAACGACCAAATTAAACAGAGATAAAGCAATATATGGAGACAAATGACAACAACAACACAAAGCCCCAACTTCTGTGGGACGCAGCAAAGGCAGTTCTAAGAGGAAACTATATTGCAATCCAGGCCTATTTAAAGAAGGAAGAACAATCCCAAATGAATAGTCTAAAGTCACAATTATTGAAACTGGAAAAAGAAGAACAAATGAGGCCCAAAGTCAGCAGAAGGTACACATAATAAAGATCAGAGAAGAAATAAATAAAACTGAGAAGAATAAAACAATAGAAAGAATCAATGAAACCAAAAGCTGGTTCTTTGAGAGAATAAACAAAATAGTTAAAACCCTAGCCATATTTATTAAGAAAAAAAGAGAATCTACTCACATAAACAGAATCAGAAATGAGAAAGGAAAAATCACAACAGACATCACAGAAATACAAAGAATTATTAGAGAATACTATGAAACTCTATATGCTAACAAACTGAATAACCTAAAAGAAATGGACAATTTTCTAGAAAAATACAACCTTCCAAGACTGACCCAGGAGGAAACAGAAAATCTAAACAGACCATTTACCAGCAATGATATTGAATTGGTAATCAAAAAAATACCAAGATCAAAACTCCCAGACCAGATGGATTCACCCCTGAATTTTATCAGACATTTAGAGAAAACATAAACCCATTCTCCTTAATGTTTTCCAAAAAATAGAAGAGGAGGGAATACTTCCAAACTCATTCTATGAAGCCAGCATCACTCTAATACCAATACCAGGCAAAGACACCACAAAAAAAGAAAACTACAGACCAATATCCCAATGAACATAGATGCAAAAATACCCCACAAAATATTAGCAAACCAAATTCAAAAATACATCAAGAGGATCATACACCATGATTAAGTACGATTCATCCCAGGGATGCAAGGATGGTAAGACATTCGAAAATCCATCAACATCATCCACCACATCAACAAAAAGAAGGACAAAAACCACATGATCATTTCCATAGATGCTGAAAAAGCATTCGACCAAATTCAGCATCCATTCATAGTAAAAATTCTCAACAAAATGGGTATAGAGGGCAAGTACCTCAATATAATAAAGGCCATATATGACAAACCCACAGCCAACATCATACTTAACAGTAAGAAGCTGAAACCATTTCACCGAAGATTGGGAACAAGACAGGGATGCCCACTCTCCCCACTTCTTTTCAACATAGTACTGGAGGTCCTAGCAATGGCAATCAGACAACACAAAGAAATAAAAGGCATCCAGATTGGTAAGGAAGAAGGAAAACTGTCACTGTTTGCAGATGACATGATATTGTACATAAAAAACCCTAAAGACTCCCCTCCAAAACTACTAGAACTAATATCTGAATTCAGAAACGTTGCGGGATACAAAATTAATAAACAGAAATCTTTTGCATTCTTATACACTAACGATGAACTAGCAGAAACAGAAATTAGGAAAACAATTCCATTCACAATTGCACCAAAAAGAATAAAATACCTAGGAATAAACCTAACCAAGGAAGTGAAACAGCTATACCCTGAAAACTACAAGACACTCCTAAGGGAAAGTAAAGAGGACACTAATAAATGGAAATTCATCCCATGCTCTTGGGTAGGAAGAATTACTATTGTTAAAATGGCCATCCTGCCTAAAGCAGATTCAATGCAATCCGTATCAAAATACTGATAGCATTTTTCAATGAACTGGAATGAATAGTTCTAAAATTCATATGGAACCACAAAAGATCCCGAATAGCCAAAGCAATTTGAGAAGGAATAATAAAGCATGGGGGATCTCGCTTTCCAACTTCAAGCTCTACTACGAAGCCACAGTAATCAAAACAATTTGGTACTGGCACAAGAACAGACCCATAGACCAACTCAAGAAACTTTGTATGTCACATCAAGACTAGAGAGCCCAGATATTATCCCAAGCATATATGGTCAATTAATATACAATAAAGGAGCCATGGATATACAAGGGGGAAATGACAGCCTCTTCAACAGCTGGTGTTGGCAAAACTGGACAGCTACATGTAAGAGAATGAAACTGGATTACTGTCTAACTCCATACACAAAAGTAAACTTGAAATGGATCAAAGACCTGAATGTAAGTCATGAAACCATAAAACTCTTAGAAGAAAATGTAGGCAAAAATCTCCTGAATATAAACATGAACAACTTCTTCATGAACATATCTCCACAGGCAAGGGAAACCTAAGCAAAAAAGAACAAGTGGGACTATATCAAACTAAAAAGCTTCTTTACAGCAAAGGACACCATCAGTAGAACAAAAGGCATCCTACAGTATGTGAAAATATATTCATAAATGACATATCTGATAAGGGGTTGACATCCAAAATATACAAAGAGCTCATGCACCTCAACAAACAAAAAGCAAATAACCCTATTAAAAAATGGGCAGAGGATCTGAACAGATACTTCTCCAAAGAAGAAATTCAGATGGCCAACAGGCACATGAAAAGATGCTCCACATCACTAATCATCAGAGAAATACAAATTAAAATCACAATGAGATATCACCTCGCACCAGTTAGGATGGCCAACATCCAAAAGACAAACAACAACAAATGTTGGCGAGGATGTGGAGAAAGGGGAACCCTCCTACACTGCTGGTGGGAATGTAAATTAGTACAACCATTGTGGAAAGCAGTCTGGAGGTTCCTCAAAAGACTCAAAATAGAAATACCATTTGACCCAGGAATTCCAGTCCTAGGAATTTACCCTAATAATGTAGGAGCCCAGTTTGAAAAAAACATATACACCCCATGTTTATCGCAGCACTATTTACAATAGCCAAGAAATGGAAGCAACCGAAGTGTCCATCAGTAGATGAATGGATAAAGAAGATGTGGTACATATACCCAATGGAACATTATTCAACCATAAGAAGAAAACAAATCCTACCATTTGCAGCAACATGGATGGAGCTAGAGGGTATTATGCTCAGTGAAATAAGCCAGGCGGAGAGAGACAAGTATCACATGATTTCACTCATCTGTGGAGTATAAGAACAAAGAAAAAGTGAAGGAACAAAACAGCAGCAGACTCAGAGAACCCAAGAATGGACTAACAATTACCAAAGGAAAGGGATAGGGGAGGGTGGGGGGTAAGGGAGGGATAAGGGGAAAAAGGGGCATTACAATTAGCACACATAATGTAGGGGGGTGGCCATGGGGAAAGCAGTATAGCACAGATAAGACAAGTAGTAACTATAGCATCTTACTATGCTGATGGACAGTGCTTGCAATGGGGTATGTGGTGGGGACTTGATAGTGGGGGTAATCTAGTAACCACAGTTTTGTTCATGTAAGTGTATATTAATGATTCCAAAAAGAAAAAAAAACACCAAAAAGGAAAATGCTTAAAATGCAACAGTCAAAATGGATTCCTGCATGCTTGGTTCCCACTGGCTACCCTGGAGAAGTGAGGACCGTTGGTATAACAACAGCAGGACATTTGGGGCTGTACTTGGACGATGCAGCATATGTAAGTGGAAAGTGAAACATTCATTCAGTCTTTCAGATGTGTTGCCCTCAGACATTTGTCGATGTAAAATTATTTTTGGTTTCACCTGCTGGTATGGTACCAGGGATGCTTACTTAATTCTTTTAGTTGTGAGATCTCATTGAATATAGGAGTCCTTATTTGAGTTTTGTAGGGGAAGAAGACTAGATGAAGCTAGAGCCATGATGGTGACAGCCTCATGTGCAGAATCTGATGAGCATTTCTAGAAGTGGTTCTTTCCATGGGGTGCCTGAAGGAATGGGGAATTTAGGAAGAATAGGTTTGTGGTGGGTTGTAGTATGGGGCATAGTTCATTCTCAGCGTTTCTTTTTGCCCACTAATATTTTCCAGGCCACTGCAATTAGAGGTGGTATTGCCACATGCCCATAATCTTTCTGGCAGAGCAGAAGTAAGGACAGTGGGCATGAATGGCTTCCACTAGCAGTGGTGATAGTAATGAGGTGCCTTTGGCAGTGACTCACATCTTTTTTGCACTGGTGGCATGGAATAGGGTGGTGTTCAGTCCACTTTTGGAGTAGGGACCAAAATTAGGATCTCACTGATCTCAGACCCAGGGGCTGATTGTTAAAAATAATCTTGAACTATTCTGCAGGCCTGTGACAAATGGCTTGTGTGGGGGGGGTGGGGTGTAAAAAAAGATGTGCCACTCTGGATGTTTCAACTCAAGAAGCTTTATATGTCACATCAAAAGAGCAACTAAAATGTTCAAGGGACAAAGGCAGCAGAGACATGACCTTATGTATATAGCATGAGAGAAAGATTTATTCATTAAATTCTTCTTAAAGAAAGCTTCCCTTTTAACTTGTAAGATAAGTAGAAATACTAATGCATTCTACCCCCCGCCCCCTCCTTAATTTCTAAGATATACTTTGGGTTGAAAACATAAACAGGTTCAAATTTATAGATATATTCACAGAGGACGGAACATTTCTGGGCAAGATGGTTCACATTCATCTCCAACCACTGAGAACTTCAATATAACCATTCACTCTCAGAAAATGTCTCAGAATTTCAGAGGCAGAAAATACAATTATATTAAACATGTGATGATTTAAACTTACCCTATTTGGGGATGGGAAAATACATTTTAGAAAAGCAAGTTCTAGGGACTTTTGTATAGTCCTTGTTTTAAAAATTCAAGCAACAGACTTCTTTGACATACTTTTAATACAGTATTTTAGGGCCTTAAGCAAAAATGTCAGAATCTCAGTAGCTCCTCCTCCCACTATTCTTCATTCATTTCTATATTCCTACTGCCAACTCTAATAGCTACTGAAATTGAGAAAGGTAAGAGAAGTAAGTTAAGAAGGTAAAACAGGTAGAAAATGGAGACATCTTTAGTCTCTATGAGGAGAGGCAACTTCAAGTATCTAGAGGCCAGGCAGGTTATGCAAACTGTCCAAGTATAAGAAAAATAACGGTGCAGGCACAGTAAATGGTCAGTACCTCTTGGCCTCCATGTCGGGAGACAACACTGGGGGACACGGCGCAGAATATCTCCCCTATGTAAAGGTGTATCAGGTATTATTTTTCCTGCATCCCTATAGGTCAGGGCTGTCAGATGTTCAACTTTTGAGGGAAAAAAAGATGGAAATCTGGGAGTTTTGCTGTTCTCTCTGGATTATGAGATGTTGGTTTTCAAGAAATTAAAATTATAAGTATAAAACAAAGAAAATGGATGTGTCCTTAGAGCAGCCAAATGTGGGACATCTGATCCAAGCAAACATATAATACACATGGATAGATCCAAAAAACTTTCTCCCAATTATATACTCATAAGCTTTTTTAAGTTCCCCCTCCCCCATCGCAAAAGTGGGATCAGAATTTCTCCAGAACTCCTTTCTTTAGTCCCCATTAAATGAAGATATACATATATCTTTATGTATATATCTTGGTTTAGTCCTTACAGCAATTTATAAAGTACATCCAGTTATCCCTGTTTTCAGTTTAGGACCCTGGGGCAGAGAGATTAATTTACGTAGTTACAAAGCCTGGTAAGCAGTGGAGCAATTTTTAAAACTTAAAATGTGTACCATTTTGTATCTTCAGTAAGTATTAACAAGTATTAATTTCAGTGGCCTCTTACGTTACTATTTGTTAAGACCAACAAACCACCAGAGGAGTCAGTTGCAGAGCTTAGATAAGCCTTCAAACCGGAGTGGTGTTCCTCTTCAGCTACTGAGAAAAATTTCAAGAATACACCCACCCCCCAACACACACCCTTACTCCTTATTCAGTTCTAGAAAAAAAAACAGAATCACACCTTTTTTTTTTTCTCCTGAGCCTATTTCCTGACATCCTTTATCTGGAGGTAAACGCACCTGGTCAGCTCATTGTATACTGGTGTCCTTTCCCCACCGCCCACCCCCCGCACTGTACCGTTAATTCACATGTTACCTGTGCAGACTTGTCTTGACTGCCACAGCAAATTGTTCGAAAATGCAGTGAAAGTGGGGCATGAGAGAGGCAGTAGAATTAAAATGTTTAAGTGCTGACATTTCACTTCCTGTCTAGTCTTTCCCTCCTCTCTCTCCTTCCATCCTCACCAAGCTAGTGTTTGAGTAATTATGATTACTAGTCCTGTATTTTACAGAAAACAACCCCCTCCCTAAAAGACAGGATGCCTGTAACATAATTAAGGCCCCATGTGGTCCTGTCGCTGTGGATATGTCCTTTATGGCCATAGGGGAGCAGGAACATCTGGTACCTTTTTATTGATCCTAAGACCTGCTGATATACTCAGTTTCACTGCGCATAGCCTTCTGACATAATTACTTTCATAGAACTTCAGACCTTAACAAAGTAACCACGGAAACATGCTCATTACAACATGCAGGTTTTCCCAGGTTGGCAAATACTTACTGGAACCTACTAAGTTTAATTTCCACAAATTAATTTTGTGTTGGGTAGTTGAGGCACTTTCTTATATATAATAGTGGTTAAATTTAAATCATAATGTGGTTGCAGTAATACAATAAAACATATAATAATAAAAAGTAGTATTTAAAGTATATATGCAGTACTATTAGCCAAATGAAATACACAGAACAAGAAATTTTATTTTAAATGCTGGTGCATAACCAATAACAAGCTTAATTAGAGGAGGAGAGAGGGAAACTTCATATACTGAGGTGGATTTTTGGGCAGGTTTAAAACCTTTAAAGATTGATGGCATATTGTTCATAAAAGTCTTTTTTTTTTTGAAATAGGGCTTTCCTTCTACTTGACAATTTTCATTTAATAATTCTTACATTTGAAGTTCAACCAGTCTTTTGCCTGTAAAAGTTAAATGAAAAACAGAGAGCAAGTAAAATAGGAAATTTCTCTAGTATATAAGGGTGTTAGAAATCATGTTGTCTTTATACTTAACATATATTTTAATGTCTAAATTTGAAACTTTATTATGAACATCTTAATTTTTTACTTTTAAAAATGGCCAAAGAAGAATTTTCTTGAATTATATATCATAGTAGCTTTATACATAATCAAGGTACAAGTACAAACAAAATTTCAGATGCCCTTGGGAACACATTTTAAGATATAGCACAAGTGACACATATTTCTTTTTGGGTTTTCTTATCCTTTTGGTATACTGAAGAATACTCAATGTATATTACACTAAAAACTTAGCTTTTGATAGCTATAGCTTGGAGAGATCACAAAGTGGAATCTTCAGTTTTCTCAATAGGTTTTTGGTCCCAATGACTCAGAAACTTCTCATGTCCTCAGCTGGATATATTAGTTACTTTTTCTCATAAAATTAGTATCAGTGGGCTTTTTTACTGGCAGTTTGTCTTGGTCATGACTTATTCTTGCAAAACCATCCCTTACAGTGAAATGTGAGGTATTTTCCCCAATGCAAGGAAAATTATCTGGAGCATTAACAAAATCAAAGCCACAGGTGTTTCGGGACATTCTTGATAACAGGTTCCAACAGTCCTAAGATGCTTTTTCTTTTACAATTTTCTTCCTTTTTCATAACTGTTCTGTCACTGCCCTAATTCTATTCGGCAAAAGAAAACATTTTTGTTTTGAAGATCAAGTTTTTCATTGGCACGGAACGAGTTGGGATGAACCCATGAGCCAGTGGAATGTTGCTGGGTCTCTCCTCAAGACGCTTCCTCCTCTTAAAAATCATTTGACTACTCTCTGTCAATAATCTCATCGCAGCCGAGTTCTTCGGTCAGACGATTGACAACCATAAGTGAAAAAAGCTCTTCGATAAAAGCCAACTGATCAAACGGGGTCTTCTCATAATGCATCTGAAACCCCCCATCCAGGGCTGCTTCTCTTGCTCTGGATGTTCTCAGAAACATCTTGTTGGCTTCTTCAAGGGCCGCTGATACTCTGTAGCCCGCACCGCTCAGCTGCTCCTCTTCTGGATAGTCGTAGTCGTCCTCCCAGTCGTCAAATTCCTCGCCCTCGTCCTCGCTCTCGAAGTCTTGGCCCGCGATCTGGCCTGGCTGCTCCCCAGGGCTGGCCCGGTTAGCAAAGCCTCGTTCGCCCTCCGGCTCCGCCATTGGCTGGGCCGCCTCTTCCTCCATCGGCCCTTCCTCCTCGAGCTGTGGCGGCGCCCCGCCGCGGGAGAGGCTCGGGCATGGCTCCCGGCCCCCGCTGCCTACCTCCATCTGCGGAAGGTCACTCTCGCCAGGCATCACGTCCATCTGCAGGTCGTTGCTCTCTTCGTACAGCTCGGACAGCACGTTCATTTCCGACATTGTACAATCGGCTCAACCTCTCCGACGCGTTTTCTGCAAGATCGAGCTACGAGGCGGTGCGGTTGTGCGCTTGCGCAAACGCCGTGCGCTGGCGTGACCTAGTGCGTGTGCGCGACCCCCGGACACCGCCTCCCGCTTGGTGTGCTGCTGGGGAGGGCGCGGCTCCCTGTTCCCTAGGGAACGGCGGTGTGGCTCCGGGCTGTGCTTTGTGATCCGTTTGAATGTCATACCTACACGCTGTGCGTTCAAGAGATTGCTTAGTGTCCGCCTTGCGCAATCGTTCTGCTGCTTATGATGCTATAATCCTGAAAATACTTGTCCCTTGTAACGCGCTTAATCCGCCTTCCTTCTAACCCCTCCTTCCCCTCCCTCCTTTACACCCCAGGCAATCGCCTCTGCTCCCACATTTTACCTACTTTTATCAGTGCGCTGAAGACTTTTAAATCCCCACCTCGGTATGACACAGGGTTCTCAGCCACAGAGCAACATCAAGAACTGATTCGTTCAGCTTTTCTATTTTCCTCGTTAAAAAAAAATTAAATTCACAAGCATATTATCTATGTTCTTAAAAAAAAACAGTGAAGAAATGAATGCTTGGTTCCATTTCTTTCCGTGGGAGGTAACTTTGCACTATTATCAATTTGGTGTGTGTATTTCTTTAAGTCCTTTTTCTTTGCGTTTACAGGGATCTTTATCTCTTCCTGGGAAGATCTTACTTTGTGTGTGTGTGTGTTTTACATTTTACATAACTGTCTTCAAGTAAAAACAGGCAAAAAAGCCTTCAAAAGTCTTGAAGATTTGGGTTTTTTATTATACATATTTTTTATAGCATTCCATTGGTATAGCTTATACTATAGTTGTCTTAACTATGCACAAATAGTTTCCAGTTTTTGATGGTATAAACTATAGGCAAATGAGCATTCACATGTGCCAGTTTTTCTCTGGAGTAAATAACCTAGAAGGTAAGGCTGGAATTGTAGGGTATGCATACTTTAGTTTTAATAAATGCAATCATTGCTCTCCAAAGTTGCTGAACACATTTAAGCTTCTAGCAGCACTGTGAGACTATCCACACCCTGGACACACTTTGTCAAACTAACAATTTTATCAGTTGAGTGGTATCTTGATTCCACAGCCTTGATTTCTTGGAGATTGATTATCTTTCAATATGTTCGTTGAGCATCTGCATTATTTCTGAAAACTAATTTGTCTAATTTGGGGTTTATTTCTTTTTCTTATTCATCCATGGGAGTTTCTTATGAACTCGGTATATGAATACTTTGTTTTACATGTTGCAAATATATTCTCCCTGTTGTTGTTTGTTCTGTTTCAGGGGTTTTTTCTTATATGAAAGTTTTAAAATGAGTTTACATGTAATCATATTCAAGGTTTGTTGTTTTTTTCTATATGTCTTTTTCTTTCTATGATGAATTTTCCTACTTCAGAGATCACAAGCATAATCTTTTTTCTTTCTTATAATGTTTGTATAGATATTTATGAATCAAACACTGATATAAATAGTATGACGATTATTGATACATTTTTTTCCATATATATAGTTAATTCAGTCAACTCCATGAATTTAATCACTTGTCCTTTTATTGGCTGTTTGGTACCATATATATCATAGACTAAAAGATCATGAATGTGTGAGTCTGTTTTAGACTTTTTATTCTCATGAGTTTCTGCAGTCTTATGTCTTCCTAATAAGGAAAATCATGTGTCTTCTTTAAAAATTTGCTTTAGCTCTTCTTACACATTTATTCCTCCATGGGAATTTTTGAAGTCCCTAATGTCCCTAAGTCCCTTGAAAAAGTCCCTTAATGACATTGGTGGAATTTTTACTGGAATTACATAGAATTTACAGATTAATTTGGGGGTGCATTGACATCTTTACAATATTTTCTCATCCGTAAAGGTGATATATATATTTTTTTTGTTGGTTCATTTCTTATTTAAACCCTTTAATGAAGGTTTCCAAAAAAACCTTACAGGATTCTTACTAGCTTTATATACTTAGGTACTCTTGTAAAACGTACCCCACCCCATCCCCACCATATAGTGTGGCTACAGCTACTGATACATGAGAATGATTATTTTAGTAATTATTTTTAACTGAAATATAAATATAGAAAACATAAATACAGAAGAGTGCACAAATCCTAAATTTACAGATGAACATACTTGTGTAACCCCTGCCTAGATCAAGAAACACCATTTCCAGGATCTCAGAAAACGGCTCATAGTTTCTCTCCCTTTGCCCCAGTCACCACTTTCCTGACTTCACAGAGAATAAATAAATTTTGTCTATTTTTGAACTTCATATAAATTAAACCATGTCTGGTTTCTTTTGCCCAAGAAGTATGTTGTTGCTATGTAGTAAGTCCATTGAATTCTGAGAAATGGATTAGCCAATTGGTACACAGTTGATGTTTTATTGAGCCTTCAAAACAGTATGATAAATACATCTCAGCAAGCTGGTCGTTACCCTGTGGTTTCCAGATAAGCAAGCCTAGAAGCTCAGGTAAAAGAGACAGTCTTCTTGGCTAACTAATGCAGGTCACATGGACAGTCTTCCTTCATATTGAAAAATCTTAATGTTAGTGTCTTAATCAGGATACTCTGGGAGGTAAGTGATTGAAACCCAAATCAAATTAGCTTACATAAAAATAAATAAACTAGAAAAAAATATCTGAAAAGATAAGGGGGGGAGGGATGTATTGGCTAAAATGATGAAACAAATGTTATCACCAGACTTTTTTTTTTTCTATTTTTAACTCTCAGCTTTGATTTTCTCTAGAGGGAAAGCTTCATTTCCAGCTAGGCTTTTCCCACATGGCAGCAAAAGATGGCTCCCAGAAGCTTTGGGCTAACACTTTGGTCCTTGATGGCTGAGGGATGCATTCTCTCCTATGATTCATCTTGGTTCCTCCCCGAAGATATTGGTTGGCTTTGCTGTAGCCAGAGGGATGGTGTTTTCTGATTGGCTGGCCTGGATCATGTGTCCACCTGCAAGGTGATGGGGAGAGAAATGGGCATGTCAAACACACCTGAATCACGTGTCTGTATGAGATCAGTATAATACGTGGATGGAATGGTTTCCAAAGGGATACCGAGCAGGCAAAAACAAACCAAAATTGCACATCCATTGCTGTTAGATTGTATGTAACTAGGCATAACTACTTTATAGCATCATACACGCTTAATTTGTTTATGTTTTCCAGATTATTGCAAATCATCATATGCAGTCTATTTCATTTGCCTCGGGAGGGGATTCTGTAAGTATGGATTCATAAATATTCTTTCTGAAAGAGTTAAAAGAACTTCCACATAAAGCATATTAGCCACTACATGTCTTTTCCAAATATCTTATTACTACAGCTTTTGAATAGCTATATGTAGCAGATACTCAAAGTTTTGACTGAATGCTTCATATCACTGATTTTTAAAATATTTAGATTAGTGGGTGAGCTAATACTCCATAGCATTATTAGCCATGGAGTTAACATCTGAGCAGCTTCTTGGCAAAGTCAAACAAAACAAGTTATGTTATACATGTCCTCCCTTGGAATTCTTCTCAACATAGAGTTCCAGGCATATCCTGCTAAGCAATTGATTACGAGGGGAAATTGAATGAGGAAATGAGGGGAAGCCTATTTGCCATTTTGGCTCTCAGCCAAGGCAACTAAGGCTAATCTAAAATGAGCAACCATTGCAGAAACTCACGGAGAGAATGCTCAGCTGGGGAGAGAGAACTGTAGTTCCTACTACAGGGCCACATGGTGCTTAACCATGAATTATGTGCAACTGAATGGGTGCTCTCTCTCTCCAAGTCTACTTTGCAGAGTGGGGGGGTCATTTCCTGACTTTCTGTTGCGTCATTTCTGAACCAGAGCAAAAGGAGAGGGACACTGAAGCCAGGAAGCCTGTAATAACTGACAAGGACACAAATCTGTTTAAATTGAGGGAGTAGATGGATTTCGCTCCTCTGTGACGTCATGACATTTTTCTTATGGTCTTACTGACAATGTATTACACCTTCTTTTCTGCAGAGCCTTCATTGTTAAAGATTATAGCCTTCAGAAATGAGGCAATAAAATCCAGCTTAACAGTTGATTTTTTCTGTCCACCACACTTAGTGTTTCACTTCCAACTGAAGAATAGGATTTAGGGTCATAGAGGATAAGGCATGTAATTTAGAAACTCAAGAGAGGTGTAAAATGGTAGTAAAAATGAGATCTAGCAACTGGTATCACTGAAGAGTTTTGTTTTAATCTCTATGCTAAATATTGAAAAGGAAAAATAATTGTCTATCATATAAGGAATTAAAGTTCTGAAGTTACTCTGTGTAACCATTGCTTACTTTGCTGGCCATCTAAGGTATTCAAGCCAAGTTCCTTTAGTTGGTGTAATTTTTTTGCATGTGAAATATATATAGTTAAGTATATTTAAATTAGTCCACTCTTTAAAACATGTCAATAATTACTTGTCCTCACATTGGTTCCCTGGGACTGAAAATTATTTAAGCATGTCAAACCTAGACAGCCTGCCTTCAATACTTCTTTGAAGCATGTGGAAGAAAAGTAGTCTTTACAGGATTTCCAATCATTGTTTTTTTGTGTTTTTTTTTCCTTTTATTAATGGATACAAAATTTTCCCTTTAGGCCTCACTGCTTCCTTACCTTTCAGCTTTGAGTATAGTTATTTTCAAACGAATATATTAGTTCCATGGTGCCACAATTTAAAAGTAAACCAAATTTTGAGAACTCTCCCCTTTCCCCCAAGAGAGTCCACAGATGTTTAATTGAGGGTCATTAGCAAACAGGGGGCATTCAAGTGCCCGCATAGGTGCTCCAGTGTGAGCCAAATACTGAATCTGAACTTCGGTCCATCCAGCCTTCTAATCTGTCCTCAACAGCGACACAGAAGGGATATGTGTGTATGTTTGGTAGCAGTGAGGACAGACTGAATCCAGCCTCAAAAGACCAGCATTGTCTCTTCTCTCCCTAGCCCATTATAGCTCAATCATCCATGAAAGAACTCAAATACTTGCCTTAAGCAACTTAAAGTAAAGGGTTCTGTAAGTGAAGTGCTATACATGTGAAAAATAATTGTTGGTGTTTGCCCTAAATTTCCCCTTTCAAGTTTCCAGGGTTGCTGTCATTTTAGGATTTGTATGCAAATACTCATTTCCCCTCTGCATGCCTTGCATGGTGTTTATTATAGTTCTCCAGAATCCTAATTTTTTTTAGATTTTTTTCATATGTTTTTAGTTCTTTAGGTCTTTTAACCCACCAAAGCACGGCCCCTACAAAAACAAACAGTAGAGCATTTCCACTTACTATGGGAAAGTTTGTACCTACTGATTTGAGTGGGACCCCTGTGTTCTCTGCAGCTGGGGAGAAAGGCTGCTGATCTGAATTTAAAATACAAAACTGGAGCAACAATAAGCATTGGTATTATAGGTTCCCCTGAGTGAAGTGCCAGGCTTTGGTGTCAAGAAGACTCACTAACCTCTCTAAGCTTCAGGGTCCTCATCTATAAAATGGAAATGATCACCCTTGCCTCACAGTGTTGTAAGAATTAAGTGAAATAGTGCATAGTGCCTGGCACAGAGTGATAAAAGCACATTGCAGCTGCCATCACCACTATTACTAACACATGTCCATATTTTTTAAGACATTCACTGAAATAATTTACAACCTCACAGCTAACTGGGTACAGGAAGCTAAAAGTCTCCATTGCCGAATGTATTACCCTTCCTTCTAGCAGATTTTCTTCAAAGCTGAAAAAATCCTGGGTATTCTTCCTCACCTCTTGACCTTTGCTCACCCTCACCTCTCTTATCAAAAACAATGTACTTGTCTTCCTCCTATCATCCCTGAAGACGGTTCTTGGTAATGCTTCTGTATCTATATATAAACTTTCTCCATTGCTAAAATTCATTACAAGTATGTCAGCATTAAATACTTTTCTTATATTTTTCCCCCCACTATTTATGTTTTATTTTTAAGTTCTTTAAATTCTCTAGGTATTTACAGGTATAGAATTTTAGAACTATAAGAATATTGGAGACTTTTTTAAAGATGAGACTGAGGTCTGGGGTGTTCCCGTGACCTCCTTTCCCATCATGCAGTACATCAGACAACATTGCTGGCATCATACCATCCCTTCAACTCGAAGAATAGCAGCCAAGCTCCCAGCAACTGTGGCTTTGCTTCTAACTTAATATAAAACAAAACTCATATATATGTATGTCCTTATTTATTTACAAGATATTTCAAACCTTTTATCTTTTTTGCATAAGAGAAATTACTTAGCTGTTTGTTATTTTTTAAAATAACTGAAGACAAGTTATGCTGACCCTGAGATCCGCTTCCTGTATGATTCACCATGGGTTATTAAGTGATTGTCCTTGAGGGTATTAAAAACGGGCTTTTATTTCCTGCCAGTTGATTGCATCTTCCCTCTAGAGAGTCATATTTCTAATCTGCAAATGGCATTGTGTGTATTTTTTTTCCCTGAGAACTGAGATAACAAAAAGCATCTTTAATTATTAAAATCTTATCATTCATCAGTTTACTATTTTCAATAAAAGTCAGAATTACTAAGTGGCTTTTGGTTTATATACTTTTACAAAGTCAGCAGTGCATCTGTTTGGGGGCTCCTTGGGTTTTTTTCATGGATGGTAAAATGGCTTTTTTCAAAATGGTTCTTCCTTTCTATATATTGATCATATAAATGCCTTGTATTTTCGCTTTATTATTCTTTAAGGTAACTGGTGCCGCACACAAGCAAGTTAACCACAAAATCCAATGTGTCTTTTTAATCAACTTATTTGCTGACATACATGGTATCTGCTTGGACAACTAGGAAATCATGGTGCTGCATCCTAGTCTGTACCACCTTTGTGATTGCGTGACCCTGGTATTTCAACTTTCAGTACAGGAGAGAGTCATAGTTCCTAGCCGTTTTTAAAGAATTTATGTCCTAACATATTCTCTACCTCTATTCTTTTTTATTCTTAGTGACTAAGAATCACTAAATCTGCCTCTAAATTTTTAATCTTCAACTTCCTTCCCCAAGGGGCAGAGTCTGTGGACTTTGCTAAACTGTACAGTGTCTATTTGTTTATATTTTCCCTAGGATGCTTTCCTTTTCTCTTTAAACAGGATGATTAGTATGTTAGTTCTTGCCTCAGTATCATGTCCTGGATGTTCTCTGTATTTCAACAGTATAATCCATTCATTTTAAAAACAATCATTTTCCCTTTTTTGTAGGATACTACCGACTATGTTGCCTACGTAGCTAAAGATCCAGTTAATCAACGAGGTATGGAAAGCAACTTCTAGATTTTCTTAGAGCTGGTATATACCAACTTTAAAAAGTAACAAGCAGTTATTTTCAATATACACAGTGGTGAAGATCCCTAGACTGTCCTATTGGGTTCCAGAAATACTATGATATTTGGGTTGGAAATAGATGGCAGAACAAAGTAGAAAAAAATATGTAGGTGGGAATTTAAATCCCAGTCATCTGAGAGACCCATAAACCAAAAGGCTTATTATCTATTTGTATTATTGAAAGAAAGGCTGTTTTGGTTACGACTGAAGGGGCTGGCTGCTGCATCCCCAGCGGACAAGTGAACTACATGTATGACCCAAGCAGTCAGGTTATCAGCCTGCATGGACTTGGCAAGTGTGTGTGTGTGCCCCGTATGTGTTTATGCAGTTTGAGCCTCTGCACTTGCTGTTCAAGAGCCTGGATGTCACTGCGAGGGTTTGGCGTCTTCTCATGTTCTGGATTTCAGCTTCAATTTGGATCTCAGCTTAAATCTCTTCAGAGAGACCTTCTTTGACTGATAGCAGCTCCTATCTCGAATGGCATATCTCTCCCTGCTTTATCATAACACTTCATTCCTCTTCTTAACATTTTCCCACATTTTTGGTGTGTTATTTACTCACCTGATGATGTGTTCAATGTCTGTCCATTCTGCTCAAAGCTCCATGAGGG
Source organism: Smutsia gigantea (assembly GCA_032199065.1). NCBI lineage: Eukaryota > Metazoa > Chordata > Mammalia > Pholidota > Manidae > Smutsia > Smutsia gigantea. The sequence goes on along the minus strand of JAVSCE010022563.1, from coordinate 176,875 downwards.
CAGGAACTTGATAATCTTATTCACTGTTGTTTCCCAAGCACTCATCACAATGCCTAGCACACAGGTGGTACCCAGTAACTATTTTTGTTGAATGACTGAATGGAATGAGTGAATGGAAGAGTGAGTAAGTGAATGGAGGAGTGTGTTGGTTGGATTGCTTGTCCCAGGATTTAGCAAGGTTGCCTGAGAAACTCATCTCCTAGCTGTACTGTGGGTCAAGGGCCTGAGATTCTTTAGGTCATTGGACTCTAGACAGATGTGGTTAGTATTGCTTCTCATCTCTAAGTCTGGGACATTCAGACTCCTCTGAGGGCTGAGTGTTAGGTCACTTCTCCTTCTTAACTAAGCCAATTAGTTGGGCAGCATCTAATAAACTTCTGCCACCCCAGGGGTAGAGTTTACCCCAAAACATTTATTAAGTACACATGGAATAGAATTTGGAAGTCCAAAGAACTTCCAAAGACAATTTTGACTTTCATAAGACAGAGGTGGAAATGTACATGGCATGCTGGGGAGCAAATAAATAGAACATATTTACGGGAATGCAGATTGTGGATGGAGGGAAATAAGTCTAGAAGGCATTTACACATATAAGAGAGAGCTGATAAGTAGAGACTCACTCCTCTGGGAAAATGTCATGGTGGAGAATGCTGTTTACAAAGCAGAGCTTTAAGGAGATTGGCTTGGCAGCAACGTGCAGTAGATGGATTCAGGGTGAAACTTAAGGCAGAGAGATCTATTTGGAAGCTGTTGAGCTAGTCAGAAATGAAAGGATGAGGGCCAGCTGCTGGCACAGAAACAGACACTAAGGAGATGCTCAGCAAATGCTTGCCAAAAGAACATGGCTCAGTGGCATAGAAAGGAAGGAACAAGTGAGAAATACTATGTAACGCTCCATTGAAATCACTCTAATGAAGAAGGGATAGCAGTCAAAGAGTGGCTAGGAGAGACAGAAACTAGAGAAGCGGGACTGGGGGTGGAGGAAGAGAACACAACAAGGGATACCAGGAAAGAGCAACATCTTTTAATTAAGCCTGAGTTTCCCCAGAGAATAACTGCTTGGTATTTTGAGGAGGCCTCTGAACAACGCAGCTTCTTCTGTTAACCTGAAAAGGACAGGGCAAAGGAACAAGAAATAGATTTTAAAAACCTAGCTGTTCAGTAACTTTGCCTCAATCACTGAATATGTCAGGCGTGTCATTGCTTTTCAGTAGATGGTGGCGAGGAGTTCCATGTCAGTTGCTGAGGGTAATGGCCAGGCAGGACCCACATGCTCACAAATCTCTCCCCTTGCGTAAGTGATACAGGAGAGGCAAAGAAAATAATGATGCAGCTCGTCCACTTTGAAAGCTTCTGTTCTGGTACCCAAGTCAGAGCTGAGCTACTTGGAGGGGATCCCAGAAAGACACGTATGAAAGCTGTTGACTGAGGTCATGGGTGGGATTTGAGAGATAAAAAGACAATGGACTCAGAAACAGTTCAAATAGAAGTTTCCATTTTTTTCTTGCTTTAGCCCCCACCCTGTATATAGGAAACAGATACGGGAGTCAAATGGATTGTTGGGAATCATAATTCTCCTGCCATTTCACCATGTGACCTCACATCCTTGAACTTCAATTTCTTTAACTGGGAATAATAACATTCACCTGCTGGTGCTGAAGGACTAACTGAGATAACATACGGAAAGCATCATTTCCTTTCCTCCCTCATCTGATCTTTAGAGAAATGGGTCTATCTAGGAGACAGATACTTGGAAACAGGGTGATTTTCTTGGATTAAAAAGTTAGTATCTCCCCGTCCTTACTGCTCATTTTCCAGTCCTCTCATCCCCTTTCTTATTTATCTTGCTTATAGAAACCTTGTGAGGAGCCACTCTTTCTCAGCATACCGCCTGCTCACACACCTTTCTAGTGTTAAATCCTTTCCTCTCACTTGAGCTCCTGGACTTTAATTTCTGCACAGAGATACCGACACAGTTGTCAAGTCCACAAATAATTATTAATTACATACTAATATACAAGGGTCTGAGCTAATCACTGTGGAAGAAAAATAATTCCTGGCCACTCCAGGCTCATCCTTTAGTAGAGAGAGAAACACAATGTGTAAGATGTGCAGGGAGAAGGAGGGCAACCGAGACAACAGTGCCTGGAGCATAGCAGGTGCTCGGTCCAGATCTGTGGAAGAAATGAATAAAAGCACAGGTGGTGGACCCTGGACCCATGTGGTGAGAGTATAGGGCGATCTGTTTGGATTTTGTGTGAGTAAAAGCGGTGTTGTAGAGAAGGGAAAGAGTAGAAATAGGAGCTATGGCTGAAAAGATAGGTCAGAAACAGATTGTGGAGGGCTCTGAATGCTGGTGAAAAGGTCGCTGGGAGTCACTAGGGATTTTGAGCTTCATAAAACTTCCTCTAGCTTCCACCTTTCTAGTGAAATTGTAAAGTGGTAATTTTGCCAGTATGTGTATCTGTAAAAGTGACAGTGGAGGGCAGAAAAGCAGTCTCGAATTGTAGAGTCTAATTTGGAGGACGTCTCAGCAGTCCTGGGCAGGGGTGGTAATGTTCTACACTGCACTGTGGGAGGCAGGGACAGGTTGGACAAATCTTTGAACTACTGGTTCTTGGGAACTATTTAGATATGGGGTTGATGAAGAAATAGAAGTCAGATGGTGCTGAGGATTTAATGAGATATTGTATGCAGTGCAAATACCTCGATGCCTGACTCATATAAGTCTGCAATGAATGGTAGCTATTGTTATCATTGTCGTCCCTCTCGTCGTCATCATCATCGTTGTCATCCCGTGTGATTTGGAGTGGTGTTACCACTAAAGAAACGGGATATTACAAACTAGGAAAAGAAAACAACCCAGTAGAGAAATAGGGTAAAAAATGGTAATAGCTACCATTTCCTGCATGCTCACCTCATGCAGGCACTGTTCTGAGTACTTTGCATTGTCTCATTTCTTGCTCAAAGCAACCCTCTGAGCTCGGTATTAATCTTACTCCTTTTAGAATAGAAGCGGACCCTGGAGTTGAGAAAAGTAAGATGGTTTTCAAGCTCACCCAGCCAATGAGCAGGTGCCGAGCACACATTTGCAAAAAACATTACCAGGCACCAAGAAACATTTAAAAAATTTACTAGCTACCTCACTAGCAATCCAAGCAACACGAATTTTAATTAAATATATTTCATCTTCAAATTCCAACCACTGATAAAAGATAAAATGTGGTCTAAAGTAAAAGGTACTTTGAACACTGCTGGTTGGAATGTAGGTCCAAATGTTTTGGACAGGAATTTGACAATTTGCATCAAAAGTCTTATAAATGTAAATGCTTTTGAACCACTAATTTCACTTTTAAGGAAATAGGACATGAACAAAGATTAAGCAGTAAAGATCATTGTCATGTATTATTTAATAGGAAAAACAAAATTAGTTCAGTGTTCACAAATAACAAATAATTTAAATGAATCCATAGAATGTAATACTATGCAGCAATAAAAAACTAGTAGTATAGAAGGTTAAATAATGACATGGGGAAAACGTTTGCAATGCTTTAAGAGCAAAAAGCATGATTTGAAGCAATGTGTATAATACAATCCCAGGTAATATTTTGGAGGTAGATATATTTAGAAAAAAGATCGGAAAGACACATGCCAACATGTTAATAGCAGTTATCCCTAGATAGTGACACTTATATAATTTTTACTTTTTTTGGTGCCTTTTTATTTTCTAAAACTCATACAATGAGTATTTCTTATATTTATAAAAACAAAAAAATGTTCTAAATCCATGAATAAATTTTTAAAAAATACTGAAGCCAGAAAGATGATGTTATATGATCACCCAGTGAGTTTGGTTTGTCCCTGGGGAAAATGTTCAGCAGACAGAAGCCTGGGGTGGGGGTAAGGGGAGAGGCAGAGACAGAGACCAGGCCTCAGGGGCAGGTTTGGAAACACCTAAGGGTGAGCGAGGTCACTGAGGGAGGAACAGGAGAAGGCCTCGGGCCTCGGGAGTGGAAGAACTGGAGGAGACGGTAACCTGGAGGAGTAGTCAGGGGGAAGGGAGAAAATCAGGGGATGAGTGTCGCCTGAGAAGGAGGATGAGTGAGTCTCTCTGAGAGGAGATGACCCTGAATGTCACAAAGTGAAAAGGAGTCAGGGGTAGTGAAAGTACAGACCGCCACACCGTCCAGCAGTTAAAAGGCCATTGGTCACCTTGGGAAGCACCATGTCAGTGGATGGGCAAAGTCAGGGGCCAGACCTCAGGCATGAGGAGAGCATGGCTGACAGGCAGTGGACTGGGCTTCGTGCTAATAATTCTGCATGTTCCTACTGACCTTGGCTTGATTCACTTTAAGCATTAGCTCATTCAAGTCAGGGCAGTGGCCACTTTTTTTCCATCTTGGCTAGGATCCTTTAGTGAACTCATCTTCTTATAAATAAGACCTTTTCTGTACAAAAGGTAAGTTCAAGTAAGCATATTTTGAGTTTATTTGGTGACTAACGGCCTGCTCCTGAAACTGCTGTAAATAGGAAATCCATATTCTTTTCACCTCTTCCTCCTAATGTGTAATGGTCCAGGAAGGTTTAGGTATTTTCTCTGAATCTAGTCTGTGAAGAGGCTCCAAGTTTACCTGAGCTACCTGGATATAGGAAGGCCATGACTCTGAGTCATTGAAGAAAGTTTAAAAAAACAAGACTATAAAGCCAATTTAAATTGGCCCACTTATTTATATTTATGTTTATGTTTATAAAACATATGCAGTACTGTCCCTGGTGATGTCAGTTAACTGCTGGCTGGCTTCTGGCTGATTTCTTCCTAAGGGGTGGAGGTCTCTCTGCTTCTACCCCACAGCACCATCTGGTGGTTAATCTGAGAAGCTACATTTGAATTTCAAGTTTTCCAGTAACAACAAAAAACAGAAACAAAAACAAAAAAACTGGTTTATTAAAAACCAATATAAACTAGTAAAGAAGGGCCCATTATCCTGTAAGAATAGTTCTCAGCCTCTTGTCCATGACTGTCCAATTAAATATAGAAGACTATGAATCTAAGATTTTAAATCCTCCCTAATGTAGTACCTCATACCCAAATGTAGAACTGTGGGTCTCTCCAACTACAAGATGCAATGAAAAGAACCCAGATTTGCATCTGATTCCAGACATGGAGATCCAAGCTTTGGCCTCCATGCAAAATTAACATATATTGGGAAGACATTCTTTTTTGGAAATTGGAATTTATATACTTGGCTTCCTTCCTTCCCATTAGGTAAAGACTGGGCAATTCTTGGCTTTTAGAGATGGGTCTAACACTGGAAAATGGGCATATTTGTGTGTGATTCAAAGCCCAACCTTAAAAGAACGAAGACCATTTTCACAGAGCAGGCTGTCTGCGAGTGGCGACAGCAGACCTATGAAAATGCGTGTCTTCCCTGAAGGTGGGGAGGCTGCACACCCTCACAGGGTCACCCTTTTTGCCCAGTGTCATTTCTCTCATGGTGGCAGGCTCCACTGTTTTGTGTTCATTTTCTGTTTAATCTTCTTTCAAAAGTAATATGGCAGTAATGAGGTTATCCAAAGCAAAGCAGAAAATTATGTTGGTAGCATCAGCCCAGGCACAGGACCAAATCCTAAAGTACCAGAATCAGAAAAGTTGAGAGAAATAAAACATTTTAGAAGTGTGTGAGACGTGGCAGAGGACAGTCTCTGGGTTTGGTTGACTCATTCATTCCTGAGTGCCCACGTACCCTGCTCTGTCCTGTTCCTCAGAGGGTTTTAGCTTCTGCAACAGAGGAAAGATAGGATTTCTGTGAAGCAAGGAGGAATTTTAAAGATCACCCAGTGCCCTGGATTAGCAGGTGAGGATCTTGCTGTACAATGACTTGTTCAGGGTCTCACACAGTTTGTAGCATACTTGGAACTTGAACATGGATCTGAGTGTTTTCACAGTGTTCTTTTAAGCATCCTTATTTTCCCATCCCTCTCACAGGAGTCTCACTTTAGTCTTTCCTTCTCTCCCTCCCTCCCTTCCTCTCTTTCCTTCCTTCTTTTGTTCTTTATATTTATGTATGTATGTATGGATGTATGTTTGAATTTTCTGCCTCTCTCATTATCTTCCCCATCTTTATCTCTCAACAGCTCCTTGATCCTTAGAAGGAATAAAGTTACAAAAATCATTGTCTCATTTTGATAGGATTTCTGGTCTTGGTTTATTTTTAATTGGACCAGGGATTTATGAGATGAAAAACAGAGAATTTTAGTGAATTACCTTTTCTTATCTTAACGTAGCAGAACTTTCCTTGGCTCAGCCGGCAGACGCATCTCGAAGGGCACTTTGTAGACACGAGGCTATGAGCCTCAAAAGGAGACTGTGGCCCAAGTAATTATTTGTATCACTCAGTGGCTCTAAGAACCTGCCTTTCTGGGGGGGCTCCCTGCAGATCTTGCTTCAGTAAAACTGAGGACAATTTCTCACAGTAGAATTATACATGTGATCCAGGGAGAAATCAGTATTTATTCATCAACACATATTTTTAAAACACCTGCTGTGTGTTGGTCACTGTGTGAAACTGTTATAGAGAAACAGAAAAGGCTATATAAAATGGTAGTCTAAAGATAGACTCAACACATCCACCACATCAACAAAAAGAAGAACAAAAACCACATGATCATCTCCATAGATGCTGAAAAAGTATTTGACAAAATTCAGCACCCATTCATGATTAAAACTCTCAACAAAATGGGTATAGAGGGCAAGTACCTCAATATCATAAAGGCCATATATGACAAACACACAGCTAACATCATACTTAACAGTGAGAAGCTGAAAGTTTTCATCTAAGATCGGGAACAAGACAGGGTTGCCCACTCTCTCCACTGTTATTCAACACAGTACTGGAGGTCCTAGCCATGGCAATCAGACAAAACAAAGACATACAAGGCATCCACATTGGTAAAGAAGAAGTTAAATTGTCACTATTTGCAGATGACATGATATTGTACATAAAAAACCCTAAAGACTCCACTCCAAAACTACTAGAATTAATATCCGAATTCAGCAAAGTTGCAGGATACAAAATTAACACACAGAAATCTGTTGCTTTCCTATACACTAATGATGAACTAACAGAAAGAGAAATCAGAAAAACAATTCCATTCACAATTGCATCAAAAAGAATAAAATACCTAGGAATACACCTAACGAAGGAAGTGAAAGACCTGTACTCTGAAAACTACAAGACACTCCTAAGAGAAATTAAAGAGGACACTAACAAATGGAAATGCATCCCATGCTCTTGGCTAGGAAGAATAAATATTGTCAAAATGGCTATACTACCTAAAGCAATCTACAGATTCAATGCAGTCCCTATCAAACTACCAACAGCTTTTTTCGATGAACTGGAACAAATAATTCTAAAATTCATATGGAACCACAAAAGACCCCGAATAGCCAAAGCAATACTGAGAAGGAGGAATAAAACGGGGAATTACGCTCCCTGACTTCAAGCTCTACTTCAAAGCCACAGTAATCAAGACAATTTGGTACTGGCACAAAAACAGACCCACAGACCAGTGGAACAGAATAGAAAATCCAAACATTAACCCAAACATATATATTAACCCAAACAAACAAAAAACAGGCAAAAATCTCTTGGACATAAACATGAGTGACTTCTTCATGAACATATCTCTCCGGGCAAAGGAAGCAAAAGCAAAAATGAACAAGTGGGACTATATCAAGCTGAAAAGCTTCTGTACAGCAAAGGACACCATCAGTAGAACAAAAAGTCAATTAATATATGATAAGGGAGCCTTGTATATACAATGGGGAGATGACAGCCTCTTCAGCAGCTGGTGTTGGCAAAACTGGACAGCTACATGTAAGAGAATGAAATGGACTACTGTCTAACCCCATACACAAAAGTAAACTCAAAGTGGATCAAAGACCTGAATGTAAGTCATGAAACCATAAAACTCTTAGAAAAAACAGGCAAAAATCTCTTGGACATAAACATGAGTGACTTCTTCATGAACATATCTCTCCGGGCAAAGGAAGCAAAAGCAAAAATGAACAAGTGGGACTATATCAAGCTGAAAAGCTTCTGTACAGCAAAGGACACCATCAGTAGAACAAAAAGACATCATACACCATGGGAGAATATATTCATAAATGATGTATCCAATAAGGGGTTGACATCCAAAATATATAAAGAACTCACGCACCTCAACAAACAAAAAGCAAATAATCCAATTAAGAAATGGGCAGAGGAAATGAACAGACACTTCTCCAAAGAAGAAATTCAGATGGCCAACAGGCACATGAAAAGATGCTCCACATCGCTAATCATCAGAGAAATGCAAAATAAACCACAATGAGATATCACCTCACACCAGTTAGGATGGCCAACATCCAAAACACAAACAACAACAAATGTTGGCAAGGATGTGGAGAAAAGGGAACCCTCTTACACTGCTGGTGGGACTGCAAATTAGTTCAACCATTGTGGAAAGCAGTATGGAGGTTCCTCAAAAAACTCAAAATAGAAATACCATTTGACCCAGGAATCCCACTCCTCAGAATTTACCCTAAGAATGCAGGAGCACAGTTTGAAAAACACATATGCACCCCTATGTTTATTGCTGCACTATTTACAATAGCCAAGAAATGGAAGCAACCTAAGTGTCCATCAGTAGATGAATGGATAAAGAAGTGGTACATATACACAATGGAATATTATTCAGCCATAAGAAGAAAACAAATCCTACCATTTGCAACAACATGGGTGGAGCTAGAGGGTATTATGCTTAGTGAAATAAGCCAAGCAGAAAGAAACAAATATCAAATGATCTCACTCATATGTGGAGTATAAGAACAAAGAATAAAACTGAAGAAACAAAACAGCAGCAGACTCACAGACTCCAAGAACGGACTAATAGTTACCAAAGGCAAAAGAACTGGGGAAGATGGGTGGGAAGGGAGGGATAAGGGGGAAAAGGGGGCATTACGATTAGCAGATGTAATGTTGGGGGGGGGCACGGGGAGGGCTGTACAACTCAGAGAAGACAAGTAGTGATTCTGTAGCATCTCACTATGCTGATGGACAGTGACTGTAATGGGGTTGGTGGGGGGGGGACCTGATGAAGGAGGTAGTTTAATAACCATAATATTGCACATGTAATTGTAGATTAATGATACCAAAATAAATTATATATATAAAAAAAGATAGACCCAACATTTTCCTTTGGTAGAAATTGGGCTTTCAAAATTAGAATTAGCTTCTAAGTCTATTTCAGGACCCAGGTTGCTTCTTTAAAGGGACGGCCTTATAAGAAATCATAAGTAGCTTTTGAGGACATTTGACACCTCAGCATTGTTTGATTTAGTAATACTGCCCCCCGTCCCACCCCCATCCCCCACATACACACACCCCTCTTCCAAAAATTTCATTTAAATATTTTAAATAAAAGTCAAGTCAATTCTGAAATGAGAATTATCTGAAATTCCTGGAGATGATTATCAATATAAGGCTAAGAAACACTGTTGGAGGTTCAAATATAACCTACTGTTACAGGCTCTGCAGAGTATATCAGATGTGAGCAAGCTGCCTTTTGCTTTAAGTAAATACAAAACCCTTTCCTAGACAGTGCAAAGCACAAAATCATGCTTCCAAGTCAGCACAGGTAAATCACTCCATAAAGACAGCTATCTCTCCTCTGCTCAGATATCTCCTCTAGTAATGTGTTGATCTCACAGTTCCTGAGATCCACAAGACTTCCTGTGTCTAATGAATTCCCCATGCGCTCACATATGCCTTGTTATTCTCAGGGAACAGCTGACAGTTTTTACAACATTCTTGTATATATTTAACTGTTATCAAGCTTTTCCTCATCCCTCCATTCTTCAGGCCATACAAACCAATATTCTTTTGTTAAAAATTTTTCGTTTCTCATGAAACTTAATTGCCTTTATCTTTAGTCATCCTTAGGATTCTTTCTAAACCATCCATATGAATCTTCAATTTCAATGAAATCTTCAAGGCCTTAAGCAAGGCACTCTACTCTTACCAAGGCAAGAATGATATTCCATATGGTGGGGAGAGGAATTTATAGTCCCTGAACATATGCTCTTGTTTTTACGTAGCAGCAGCTGATTTGCTAATTCTTCCTTGCTCGTCTGTCAGCTGCCCCCTCCACAATTTCTTTTTTAAATTTACTTGTTTGAAATTAGTCCCTTCCCAGTCACTGCTTCTCAGAGAAAGTGTCTAGTAAAAATTTTAGTATCTTTTAGTAATGTCATTACAAAATGTTGATTTTGATGCTTAATGGAGATAGCTCTTGAGTAGGATTTTGAAAATGGGATTACCATATAAGGGCAATGGCCGGGCACAGGGGTGGGAGAGGAGGGGTATTCTAAAGCTCCTATCTTCACTGGCAGCTCATCCCCTACTATTTGAGGGAGGGCGGGAGGTTTGGGAAGTTACCTTTTTTCCATCTCCTGTCGCACACCACACAGACAAGCCCGCCAGCCTCATCTGTCTGTCACATTGCTGCCCTGCGCTGCTCCTCTATTGAATTCTAGATCTAACACTGAATATGTCACATTATTAGTCAAGATTAGCCCACTTTTATTAAAGTGTGGACCCACAATACCTGCTTTGAGACCCAAACTTTAAGTGTTAGATGTAAAATACAAATGTCTCTTCTGTTTAAGGCATATGAAATATGAAGTACTCTTTAGGTCATGTCAGAGTTGAAGAGAGCTTATAAACCTACTCCCTTTATTCAGTTATCAGTATATGGCTGGAAGTATTTTGACTTTATATAATCTTCTCTTATTGAAAATATATTTTAATATTTTTTTTGTATGTCCTCTTGCAGCCTGCCACATACTGGAATGCCGCAACGGAATGGCCCAAGATGTCATAAGTACCATAGGACAGGCTTTTGAACTCCGGTTTAAACAGTATTTGAAAAATCCTTCTTTGAACACTTCTTGTGAAAGGTCAGCCAAGAGTTCTGTAATTATTTGACTTACTATTTTTCTTTTATTCTAAAATTAATATAGCATTTTAAAATTGACTAATGAAATTAGAATTTTTTTTTTCTTACCGATAGGCACAGTTGCAATACAAACGGACAGTGACATTTTCTGTTTTTCTTCCATTCATATTTGTCCAGGTGTTTCCTCTGGCTTTGTAACAAAATTAAAAGAGACTTTCAAAGTGAGAAGGGATCAGTTTCTCTGATGTTATACAGAGCTATGAATTAAGGCATATCATAAAATAATAAAAGTCAATAAATTTCTCAGCATTGTTTCAACTCCAGATCCCTTGCATATCAATGAAAACAAACAAAAAACCCCGCAAAAACAAAATCATGAATTAAGAGCAAAATAATAAGAATCAAATGTCTACCAAAGGAATTCCTATTAGTTTGCTGGTTTGCAATGTAAATAGATCAGCTCCAGCTAAACGGTGGCAGGGGTGGACCCCGACGTGACTCAAGGATCTGGTTGTTCTGCCCAAGGCACAGAAAGTCCTCAATGAAAGCTGAACCGTGCCAGGGCTGCCAGACTCCGCCATGTGTGGAATGCAGTGAGGCCTCTGGCTTACAGAAGTCACGCCTGAGAAACAAAATGCGTGGGCACATATTTAAGAGTACCTCTCGTTTGTCATTTCGTGTTTCAATAAACATAGAGTTTGGAGATCTTCCCTGATGTGGTGGTCTAGGATAACAAAGGGGAGGGGATTACCAGGGAGACTTGATGTTGAATTTTTCCCAGGAAAGCACTTCCATCAGTGACATCATTTTGTTTACATGTAATGAACACAAAAAACTGTGGGTTGTCGATGGAATCAGCTCAGTCCAGAGTCCAGAAGGACTTGATTTATTCTTTCTCATAATTTTTTTTACTAATTCCAATTTGGAAAAAAATATCGGTTTGTTTTTTTGCCCTGTTTCTATTTTATTTTATTTTTTTATAATTTATTTTGGTATCATTAATCTACAATTACATGTGCAATATTATGGTTATTAAATGACCCCCTTCATCAGGTCCCCCCCACCAACCCCATTACAGTCACTGTCCATCAGCGTAGTGAGATGCTATAGAATCACTACTTGTCCTGTTTCTATTTTAAAAACAATGCATGTTTACATAAATCTATCCACTTGTCACCTATGGTGCTAATATTTCTTTGTGATTCCTGTATACTCCCCCAGATTTGTGCAGACAAGATAGCTGGCCACAGCATTCTTAGTTTTTTTTCATCTTTAAACCAGGCCAGGCCCTCTGTCCAATATCTAAATTTTCTTTGAGCAAAACATATCCAAAATGGTACAATCAAGCATGCTAGAAATACCCAGGAAAACTTTATATTTTATATCCCATTGACAAAAACATCTTACTTTCAGGGAGTTCATATGTATGTACATATATTTTTATCACTCGAGGGAGACACAAAAGCACCACCCTTGGCAATTTTTGTTGGCTTACCCATTTTACTTGTCTGTTAGAGTGGAAATGGAAAAGCTAAACAAGTTAGCCATCTGGTTGCTTCCACCCAAGTTTGAAATCTCTTAAACACAGCTATAAACTTAAAACACGAATGCGAAGTTTTTCAGGATGATTTGCATGGTCTGAACCCTCTGCATACCCTACAGCATTTGAATTCCCGCCCAGCCTCTTGGGGATTCTTTTTTCCCTTACAGTGAGGAGGTGCACAGTGATGGCCGCGCTGAGGACGGAGAGGATCATGAGTATTACAACGAAATCCCAGGGAAGCAGCCACCTGCAGGTGGCGTTTCAGATGTGCGGATCAAAGTTCAAGCCACAGAACAAACGGCTTACTGCCCCATACGGTGTGAAAAGTTGTGCTATTTGGTAAGTAATGTCTTATTGTTGTTGGAATGAATAATGCCGTTCTGTCCTTATCACTTGAGAATTTAATTTGAAGGTCTCCAAATGCTAGAGAAAGTATCATTTTCCTCAGTACATGGCCAGAGAGTGAATCATTGTCAAGGGCTGTATTAGATCATTTTTCACTCCCAATCCTTCAACCTCGACCTCAGCAGATGACTTCACATCTTATTTCACTGGGAAGACAAGGCAGTCAGCATGTTATCCTCAATTTCACTCTTCCTCCTCTCCAAGTCTTCCTGTGTTCTCACTTTTCTTCCTTAATGACTGATTGCTAAGCCTATTCCCTTCTTTAATATACAGAATCTGTCTACAGCCTTTGATACCTGTTGGCTGCCTCTTCTTTTTTTTCTCTCTCACCTCTTCTATTAGCTTCTAAAGCATTTCCATCATGTCATTCTCATCCCACATCTCTAGTTCTCATGTTTTCCAACATTTTGTTATGAATATTTTCAAACATACAGGAAAGTTGAAAGAATTATACAGTGAAAACTCATATACTCAGCATCTAGATTCCACAGTTAACATTTTACTATTCTTGCTCTGTCATCCTGTGTAGCCATCTATCACCCTATCAATCCATCTTATTTTTGATGAGTTTCAAAGTAGGTTACATCTTTTCTTTTTTTCTTCTTTTTTTTAAAAATTTATTTTATTATCATTAATCTACAATTACATGTGCAATATTATGGTTATTAAACTACCCCTTCATCAGGTCCCCCCCACCAACCCCATTATAGTCACTGTCCATCAGCGTAGTGAGATGCTATAGAATCACTACTTGTCTTCTCTGAGTTGTACAGCGCTCCCCGTGCCCCCCCACTACATCTGCTAATCGTAATGCCCCTTTTTCCCTCTTATCCCTCCCTTCCCACCCATTTTCCCCAGTCCCTTTCCCTTTGGTAACTATTAGTCCGTTCTTGGGTTCTGTGAGTCTGCTGCTGTTTTGTTCCTTCAGTTTTTTTCTTTGTTCTTATACTCCACATATGAGTGAAATCACTTGATACTTGTCTTTTTCGGCTTGGCTTATTTCACTGAGCATAATACCCTCTAGCTCCATCCATGTTGTTGCAAATGGTAGGATTTGTTTTCTTCTTATGGCTGAATAATATTCCATTGTGTATATGTACCACCTCTTCTTTATCCATTCATCTACTGATGGACACTTAGGTTGCTTCCATTTCTTGGCTATTGTAAATAGTGCTGCAATAAACATAGGGGTGCATCTGTCCTTTTCAAATTGGGCTGCTGCATTCTTAGGGTAAATTCCTAGGAGTGGAATTCCTGGGTCAAATGGTATTTCTATTTTGAGTTTTTTGAGGAACCTCCATACTGCTTTCCACAATGGTTGAACTAATTTGCAGTCCCACCAGCAGTGTAGGAGGGTTCCCTTTTCTCCACATCCTCGCCAACATTTGTTGCTGTTTGTGTTTTGGATGTTGGCCATCCTCACTGGTGTGAGGTGATATCTCATTGTGGTTTTAATCTGCATTTCTCTGATGATTAGCGATGTGGAGCATCTTTTCATGTGCCTGTTGGCCATCTGAATTTCTTCTTTGGAGAAATGTCTATTCATGTCCTCTGCCCATTTCTTAATTGGATTATTTGCTTTCTGTTTGTTAAGGTGCATGAGTTCTTTATATATTTTAGATGTCAATCCTTTATCAGATATGTTTTTTATGAATATATTCTCCCATACTGTAGGATGTCTTTTTGTTCTACTGATGGTGTCCTTTGCTGCACAGAAGCTTTTCAGCTTCATAAAGTCCCTCTTGTTCATATTTGCTTTTGTTTCCCTTGCTCGGGGAGATATGTTCATGAAGAAGTTGCTCATGTTTATGTCCAAGAGATTTTTGCCTATGTTTTTTTCTAAGAGTTTATGGTTTCATGACTTACATTCAGGTCTTTGATCCACCTTAAGTTTACCTTTGTGTATGGGGCTAGACAGTAGTCCAGTTTCATTCTCTTACATGTAGCTGTCCAGTTTTTCCAACACCAGCTGCTGAAGAGGCTGTCATCTCCCCATTGTATATCCAAGGCTCCTTTATCAAATATTAATTGACTGTATATGTTTGGGTTAATGTTTGGATTTTCTATTCTGTTCCACTGGTCTGTGGGTCTGTTTTTGTGCCAATACCAAATTGTCTTGATTACTGTGGCTTTGTAGTAGAGCTTGAAGTCAGGGAGCGTAATTCCCCGTTTTATTCCTCCTTCTCAGGATTCATCTTTTCTTTTTATATTTTGTTTTCTTCCACTCCCTCCCCTGCAAACCTGACCCCCCACTTACCTGTCCTTGCTCTGCTCTGTTCTTGGCCTGGTTTCGCCTTTACCACCTGCATGTGTACTCCTCCAACTTCTATGTCTTCAGCCATTACCTATCTATCCAGCTGTAATGCCATAAGCATGATATTACTTGTCTATATTAGGACTGAGCTCAGCATTTTCTCCTTGACTCTAAACTGTATTCCTCTCTTGATTTACTCATATTTACTAAGACACTACCACTCTTTCACTATAGTATTTTGTTTTTCGCACACTGGGGGGGCCCATATCAACTCAGTCTTTAAGATCTAGGATTCTACCATGAAAATATCTTTTGAATTTACCCAACCTTTTCTATTCCTATTGCACCTTTCTGACTTCTGGTCCACACTTGCCTGGATGATTCCGAAAGCCCCTTCCTCATCTCCAATTTCATTCTCTCAAACCCTCCTGCATGGTACTGCTAAATTAATCTTTCTAAAGCATAGACATTGCCATTCTCAATGGCATCAATGGACCTCATTCCATTTCTGAAGAGAGCTGTATATATATGTATGTAAGGGTTTGTTGAAGCCCTCTGATAACACGAGATTTTCGAGGATGAAAAATGAGCCTGACATAAATCTCCGTAGAGGTCCAATCTATCAGTTTACAGTTAGATAGA
This sequence comes from Smutsia gigantea, assembly GCA_032199065.1. NCBI lineage: Eukaryota > Metazoa > Chordata > Mammalia > Pholidota > Manidae > Smutsia > Smutsia gigantea. The sequence goes on along the minus strand of JAVSCE010022563.1, from coordinate 161,033 downwards.
GGTTTGCTAAATGGCCAGTGTTTATTCAAATGTTCTGGAAATCACACTTTCTGGCTGAAACTTGGATTGAGTTCTGTGACCTCCCAAGCGGAAGCAGGAGCCCTCAGGACACAGGCCTCACATTGACAGCATTGGTGACCCCCTGCGCCAGTCAGACCCTCCTCTGCCGCTCCAAAACAATGGGAGTCTAAGCTCCCCACCACAATCTCAGTTTCTTTTTCTTACCTGTCAGACACTTCCTGTGTCAGAAAATGAACTTGTCTACTGTATTCTACAGGGTGTATTATTAGTGTTTTTTTTTTAAGTTTATAGACATATACTATGTTTGTAAATGTTTCATTTGCTTTTGTACAGCCTGGAAACTCCAAGTGCAGCAGTGTATATGAGAACTGTTTAGAACAAAGCAGGGCAATAGGTAGGTACAACTGCCTTTCCGCTCCTGCCCCCCTTCTTATTCTCTTTAAGTCATGTGGTCCTGTTTGCCCCTTGCTCTTAAACCCCCATGGGAAAGTCAGGTGTATATAACCAAACATGTGATGCTCCAGCTGCAGGCTTCCCACACTCTGATGGCCCAGAATGCCACCCGGAAGGTGTCACCGGAAAGGCTTGCGGTTCTCCCCTGCTCCTGGGCACTGTGTCGCGCTGCGTTCCACTTTATGGGCTCTTTCCCTGCTTCAACATCATGAAAGCATTTTTGCTGGAAAGGTGCTTTCTGTGCTCAAAACTCAAGGGAGTTTCACTTCAAAGAAGACGCTAATGTGAGACTTTATGCTTGTCAAATCCATTCAGATTAAAACAAAACTTTTATTTCTGCTTGGAAAAGGGAACAAAAAGACATCTGAAATGTGAGAGTCCCAGTTAGGGGTCTATCCACCACACACTTGCCAGAGCATTATATGTCTTCCTACTGCTTGTGAAAATTGACGTTGGGCACAACTTCACAGAACAAATGGAGGGTATTGACTATCAGATTGGAAACATATTTTCATAAAAAGTTATACTGCTGGTTAGTCACTTCCTTCTTATGAATTGTTGACAATATTTATTTCTTTGGGCAGAAAAGTTTTGCAGCTTTCTGGCGGGGGGAGATGACTGAACAGCATTACAGTAGAGGATAGAGTTGGATAACCACACTTAAAGACTCCAATTAAATTAGTAGGAACTTGCCACCTAGAAGGTAGTCACTTGCAAAGATATTTCCATATTTCTTATGGAATTATACCAGTGTAATTAACTCATTTTATCATTTCTTATACAGTCGGGGATATATGAGGGTGAAGATTTATTGTTTTTGGTACAGCTATGATCACTGCTTTCCTCCACCCTGCAAAAATGATAGGGGTAGTGACTAAGGGAGTATTTTAAGTTCCTCAAAAACATGGTTTCCTTTGATAGAATTTAAAATTTCATGCCATTCTTTAACTAATTTCAAACTAATTCTTAATCAGATGAGTAATGAGTAAAACAAATTAAAATAATGGTGAGTAGGAATGTGGTTTTAAGCTATGCTCTCAAAGAGCTCTAATTTCTTCTTCCCTCTCCCTCACCCTGGAAATACCTAACTGAAGGATTTAATAGTCAGGAACACACTACATATAGGAACACGCTATGTAGTGTTGTAACCATTTTCTACCTGTGCTGAAGCCCACTTGGAAGTGTCTCCACATACTATTTTATCTTGTCCTAGAGTCTTCATTAATTCAGCAATTCACTCAATGACTCTGTGGATCTCCTGTGGGTCAGGCACTGCCTTAGGATGGAGACACAACTGGCATTCATGTAGTTTGCAGTTTACCCAGGAAGACACACCTTAAACAAATGTTTAGAAATATGATGAGTATTTCAAAGCCCAAGATGTTACGGGAACAAATAACGGGGAAACCCAACTTAATCTGGGGAGGCAGGGAGACCCTCCCTAGGAAATGACAGCCAAACCAAGACCAGAGGGATGAGAGGGAGTTATCCAGGCACAGAGAGGGAAATGGGGAAGGGAGGAATGAAGTGAGAGAGAGAGAGGCAGAATGTAATTGGATAAATGAGTATGAGAACTCTTGAGTGTGTGGGGACACGTCCCAGATGATTGCACAGAGGGAGTTGGGCGTGGGGTGGGGGCCGGCTCTCGGACCTAGGACAGAGTCCTGACCAGTGAGCAAATTATTAGCAGTTGCCAGGATAACAATTACACAGTTTCTATGGCTTTTCCTACAAGTTCACATCTAAGCATTTGAGAGGCACCTACACAAATACTTTCGATAATGTTTGTTTTTCTCCTCCCAAGACATTTATTTATTCTAATACTGACTTAAAACTTGAATTCTGGTGTATTACAAATACTGTTGAAGGCGTTAATTCTATTTATTGCCAGACTCATAAAAGATCCCTATCCTTCATACTGAATTTCCTTGTGGAAGAAAATAATTAGCAAAATAGAATAGTGTTTTCCTAACCTTCAAGTTAAAATGGAAATGTTGATATTTCTAATCAAAAAGACATTACATTTCCATAAACCCTGAGGGTTTACACTTAAAAAATTTGGTACTCACAGTAAATACACTGTGTATGTATTTATTTTCTGCCACAAATCTTCTCTTAGGCAGCTTAGATCGGTTCTTAGAGTAATACCTGGGCACAAAGAAGTTTTGGAATGTATAGTGACTAGCACATGTGGTTAAGCTCTCATTAACCACACACTTAAGTTTAGAAAGATTTTTAATTTGGGTTAAGGGTGAGCTATCTTTTTAAAAAAATTTAAGACAACATTGCTGACTTAAATATAATGGCACACTGGAAAAAAAATGAATAGTAGTTTTCAAGAGAGACTATGTATAGACATTGGTGCTTTTGTATAACCCAGTGGGATGGTAAATCTGACGTGTCAGCTCACGCCAGTGCTCTGTGAGGGGCGACGAATCTGAGCCCTGAGCAGAAGGTTGACTCAAGGTCTTCAGAACACAATGGAGTCAGACAGGCTAAGGAAAAATAGGTAAACATTCACTCATCTGTTCATTCAGCTGAAAACATTTTTATTTTGAGCACTAGCTTCATACCAGGCATTGAAGATGCAGAAGATACACAGATAAATGGGTTCTACTATCTCCTCAAGGACCCACAGAATTTAGAGTCTCAAGGGGAAGACAGATAAGTGAATGGATACCTGCAGTGCATCATAGAGTGGCACCTTGCCCAGCCTGGGGGAGCGAAGGGTCAGGGGAGATCTTCCTGAGGGAGGTGGATTCAGAGCAGAATCTCAAGGCCAATCAGGAGCTAGGTAAAGAAGGGAGTGGGGAGGCTATTGCATCGAGAAATAAGCATCATATGCCCAGACCCAGCACCAGTGACTAAATACACAGCTGCTGTGATAGGAACCGCTCACTGAACGTCTCCTGTGAGGCAGGTGCCAAGCTCAGTCTGTGTCTCATTCACATTCTTTCTTTTAAGCTTTACAGGTGTGTTTGAAGCTAGGCAGCCCCATTTCACAGATATGAAAATGGACAGAGATGTTAAAGTACCTTGCCTCAGGCACACAAATAGTAGCAGGTACCACAGGGATCTGAACTCAGGCCTACATTAATTTAGGGGCAGACCACTTATCCACAGTTTTGGTCATATTCCTCTTCCAGTACATTTTTATGAGTGGGTGCTCCTAAGTAAATGATAATTCAATCATGTATGAGTTATATACACATATACTAATATATTATGCATGTATTATAAAACACACACAAAAATAGAAAATTTCAAAGTTACAGTTAATGATAAACATTTAAAAAAAGTGTCTTGCCATTTCAGTGACTGATTACCGCCATTAGGTAATACATCAAGGCCTGATACACATTCTGAGCATTTATCAATAAGGAAAACAGACATAAATCCATGTTTCAAATCTTGATAGTTTTGACTTTGGGGAGACCAAAGTTCTGATCTCATGAGACCATTCTTGTTTATAAGCTCACATGCAGCTAAGGAGGAGTTTGTACTAAGCGTAAAAGAAGGATCTTGAATCCTCAATTTCTTAGCAGTGCTCTTTTTAGCCGCTTGTCCATTTGTGAAAGTTTAGTTTAGACTAGATACTGTAATTCATAAATCCACTAAACAAAGCAGATGGAAACTGATATGTTGCACAATGTAATCAAGAAACAAGGTGTCTTGTCAACCCCTTTCTCTGTAGACCCCCGCTTCTCCCTTGGGATATCCCAAATGCAGAGTATGACATGGGAGAAGGTGATGGATAGTGGCTGACAGACAAGGAGTAAAGGGAGAGCAGGGAGTAAGACTGCAGTCTCCTGATGGCTTCCCCTATTTGGAGTAGGCTTAGGTTTCCGTGCTTTGTGTTGTAGAAACCACATAGCACTGTTCATCGTGGTGTGGAATCTATTATAAAGTTGTTCTTCTTTGCACACCACACTGAAGGGGTCTAATGACTGAAACAATAGGACTGATGTTATTTTACAGTAACACAATGGAATGTCACTCTCACGACTTCAGGTGCAACGTCATGGTGATCTTGGAGCCCAAAACGATGTGTGCTTGTTTAAACAGAAAAGCAGAAATATTCTCTCCTGGCACTCTCAGGACAGAACCATGTACATAGGACAAAGTACTTCTTGCCTTCAGGTAGTGAAATATGGTACTAATAGCCATTCTTTCAATAACTATATGATATCATATTATATGCCAGACATGTGTTAAGGAGCAGGGGTTGCAGCTGTGAACAAGACAGGATCCCTGTCTTCATGGAACATGTACTCTAGTTAGTTGTGGTACAGACATTAACAAAAAATAATAACTTAATAGAATTAATTACTCTTGTGATATGGGCTCTCAAGGTGAAGCACAATCTCAGAAAGCGGAGAGAGTTAGTCTAGTCTGAGAAAGTCAAGGGAGGCTCTCTTGAGAAGCTGTTTAAACTGACACTTAAAAGATGAGCGTGTTGAAGAAGGGGAGGGAAGAGCGTGTCAATCAGAGAACACAGCCTTACAGTGGAGATCATCCTACAAGAAGGCCAGTGTGAGCCAAGCTGGGCAGAGACTGGGGAGGGCGGGTGCAAAGGAGGCTGGGTAGACGTGAGCAGGACCTGGGGCTTGTTGAAGAGTTTGAGATTTATCAGAAGAGCAACGGGAGCAATTCAAGGGTTTTTAAACCTCAATGCAATGAGACTTTCAGTTGTGGAAAGATCATTTTGACCACCATGTATGGCAAAGAATGGAGAGAGGGGAGTAAAAAGTAAGGGGAAAGAAGGAGATAACTTTGGGCATAGAGAAGGCAGACTTCCCACATTTAATAATTTAAAATTAAGTAGTAAGTGTTTTGAAATAACAATTTAAATAACAGCTCTTCAGGTTCCACGTGGCATGTCTGTTTTCTTGGTTCCTGGCCTGCAGCGCTGAGCAATGTTGTGTGTGAGTTCATGCTGTCTGCGGGACAGTCGGCTGCCTTCCTTCCCTGGCTGTTCCTCTCTTGGGTTTTGCTGGTGTGTCTCCTGTCTGCTGTCAGAGCAACGGGTCAGCTGAGGGAGGGTGCTTATCTCAAAGACCAGTGCTTATCTTGTTTTTTCCAGGTCAGTCTAGCATCAAGATTCGATCCTTGTATGGGATGGGGGAGGGTTTTCCCTTTCTATCAATGCTCAACTCAAACGTGATTTCATTCATTGTTTACAAAGCAAGAATGTAATACACTGATCATTAATCACCACAGGTAATGCGCAGGAGACAGGCGCACGGCCCCAACGAGACACCTTGTCAAGGAAGCCCATGTGTCGAGTGGATCTCCTCGATGACCCCTGCTACATTAATACGCAGGCTTTTCAGAGCACACTTGGCTCAGCCCGAAAGCAGAGCTCAGCTCACCCCCTGGGGAACCCATGGCATGGTGAAAGTAAGTCCCTGCTTAGCGTTTGCATTAGTTTCTTGTGGCCGCTATAACAAATGACCACAAACTGGGCTTCTTAAAATGACAGAAATGTATTCTCTCACAGTTCTGGAGGCCAGAAGTCCTACTCTCTCAGCGGGGGTGGTTCCCCCTGGAGGCCCTGGAGGAGAACTGCTCCATGCCGCTGTTGCGGCTTCTGGTGGCTGCTGGCAGTCTTTGGCATTGGCCGGCTTGTAGACACATCTCTCCAGTTGCTGCCTCAGTCTCCACAGGCCTTCACCCCGTGCCTCAAATCTCCCTTTTTCTCTTAGAAGACAAAACCTTTCTGTTATAGGTGGGCCCCAAATCCAGGAAGATCTCATCCTGAGATCGTTAATTACACCTGCAAAACCCTTTTTCCAGATTAGGTCACATCACGTGCATGGGGGGTGGGGACTGGAATGTATCTCTTTGGGACCACTTTTCAACTCACTACAGTCTCTCATTGTAACGAAGGCCATTCTTTGGCCTCATTTTTAGAGAGCTAAAAGGATTCCTTCTTTCCTCACTTCTTCACCACAGTTAATATAGATTAGAATTTTGTGAAGATGTTATGGATTTCAGGTTTTGGAGCTTTGATTTTGAATAATCCTTTAAAATACTTTAAATTGAGTGTCAACTTCTGGCTTCTGCTGTGTCCTCTTGCTAGGGAGAGGGCTGTCAAATCTGGAAGATAATTTTGAATTTGTTTGTATAAGAAACAATGGCCACACACATGGGGTGTGTGGGGGGGTCACGGGGAAGATAGTGTAGCAGAGAAGACAAGTAGTGACTCTGTGGCATCTTACTATGCTGATGGACAGTGACTGCATGGGGTGTGTGTGGAGGACTTGATAATATGGGTAAATGTAGTAACCTTAATATTTTTCATGTGAAACCTTCATGAGAGTGTATATCAGTGATACGTTAATTAAAAAAAAAAGAAAGAAACAATGGCCACTATTCCAGCAGTGTTTAGTGAGAGTGCTAATTTTATTCATTTCAAAACCTCTTGGTAAATTATTTATACAGCAGTGAAATAAGATGGCTCCTTTCTTCAACCATATACTATGAATAAAATACAGTAAGACAAACATCATTTCCTGCCAAATTGCTTTCAGGGATAAATGCATAAACAGGAACATAAATAAGTAAAAGCAAAATAAGCCAAAAGCCTCCAATCAACTAAAAAATAAACAAAAAATGCTTTTCATAAAATATTGAAGCTTGTTAGGTTTTGAAATTGGCTTAATGTCAAATTTGGTTCACTCCAAAGATGGAGACCCAGTGTCTGAGAAAGACCTTTCACTCGCCTAGGAAGTCTCTCCAGATTGGCACCTTTCCATCTAGCATGGCTGCAATGGCAAGATGAAATTTAAAAGGAGTTTTTGCTGGGCCTTGGCTTCAGCAGGCCACCTTAATAATAAGCATTGGTCCACATGGCCAGCAGGTGGCAAGAGGGCCGCCTTTCTGCAGACTTCTCAGGGTCACTCTTGGCACCCACACAACCTGCTTAGGGTCCCTGGAAGCAGATACTGAGTTGGGACTTGGCATGCATGGTCTTTATTGGGTTCAATCTCAGAGGAGGGAGGAAGCCGACTTGGGCAGAGGGAGAGGCTGAACTAGCATGCAGGCCTGACAAAGCCTCAGCCAACCCTACAGACAGTGGGTGGGGCTCCTCCAGGCTGTGCCACATTGGGCCCAAAGGGCTCAGCCTTTTCATGCCACTTGTCTCCATCTCTGGACCTGGGCCACATGAGGGAGGGCAAGCCCTTGGGCAAGGCAGCTCTGCAGCTGAAGTGTACGTGTAGCCTTCTGAGTGGTCAGCCGGAGGCTGGCTGCTGACACCCGCAGCCTCGGCCCCTCTTTGCAGAGTGACCTGGGCGGTGCGAACCCACGCCCACCACAGAGGGCACCTGTGCCGTGGATGGCAGGATGTGTAATCAACTCAGACTTCTGCAGTGGGCTTAACTGTTCAGGGTAGGGTAGTGTGTATGAATAAGGTAATATTTGTTAGAGGGACAACTTTTTGAAAAAAAGGTTCTGGGCCTCAGGTTTTAAAAGTAATTTTGTAAGAGTATACACTGGATAGCTTCCATTTCATAGACTTTACAAAGCAACAGTGTACTGTTAGAAAACTCATATTTTTAGTGGGTGGCCCACATCAGGGAATCTGGGGTATAATCCTTGATTCACTGCTCCAGTTTCTTTATAAGCAGCTCTTCATAAAGATCTTTATAACTCAAGCAAAGAAGCTTTGCCTTTTGTCAAAGATAATTTAATAATGTGAAAATGTGAAATTAATCCATAACAGCAGTCCTGTCATTAGTTGAAAGCAAATAGCATCTGCTCTGTTCAAAAAGTGTTTCCCCTGATTCCAGCCTTCTATTTTTTTCATCCCTTTTCCCACTCCCAACCATGGTGGCAACATGTTTAATAATTTAGGCCTCTGGTACTCTCTCACTGTTTATTTCTGGTTAGGATTTAATGTACCATAGTCCTCCTGGGCTTTTTGCTACCGCCTTGAGGTTAATTTCAGCCTGCCATTTCTCCCTCCAAAAATATTAACTCCCACTCCGAAAGTATAAATAATGTTGATTTAAGAAAATTTAGTAAGGTGGAGTAGGGAAAACTTTATACGTACTTTTCTGCAAAATGTCTTGGGTACACCTTTTAACCGTTCTCTCCTAATGTTTCCTCCTATCTCCTTCCTTCCTCCCTCAAAAATCCTCTTTAGCTTGTAGGCATACTTAGGCTCCCTCATCTAGATGAAAGCTTACTGCTTAGTTCAGTAAAACAAAAACAACTCTAGCGATATGAACCTAGTATCTCTCAAGCATGCCTTCTGGGCTCCTCGATTTATCCTATCAAACTACCAACAGAGAAGAAGCTCTGACACCATCTTCATTCTTATTAAACATTGCAGAAAAGGAAATCATTAGTATGGATACTGTCTAATTTTTGTTATCAATTTATTATTGACTTCAGTCTAAGTTCCCGTAACAAAGATTCCCCCCCAAATACTGTAGCATAAAAAGGGCTGAAGTTTATTTATTTTACCTAATATCCCAAAAGTTTGTGGTGTCGGACTGGTAGGACAGCTTTGCCATCCTCTACACCTGGCTTTTCTCTCTGGTCTCAGGGTTTCAGTTTGGTGCAAGCTCTTCACTCTGGTCTAAGGTCTTCTGTCTGTTGTCTGAGAACCTGGACTCTCACCATTGCATGTGTGTTCAGCCAGGGGGAAGAGAGAAGGACAGGAGGAGTGTCCATATGTTCCTTTAAAGGACATGACCCAGAAGTGGCAGACATCATTTCTTCTCCCCTGCTATTGGCAGAACTGGGTGGCCATGTGCCCAGCTAAAATAGGCGTTGTATAATGTCATGAAAGGGAGAAGAGGTCTTGGTACACAGCTGCCTGCCTCTGTCACAGCACACCTTTCCGCTACCCAAATATCCACAGGCTCTTCCTTTTCTATTTGCCTTCTTCCAAAGGGAGACCTTGCAAATACTCCATACAATTACAGCATCCAGCTTGAAGTCCATGACATCTGGGTGATGTGAAGTCCTCTTGATCAAGATTAGACAATTTTGCCAAGTTGTCTGCCCCTTTCCACACCCGAAATTAGTGGTGGGAGAGGAATAAAGCAATTGTAATAAAAACCCACATTCTCAAAAGGGAAACATGCAAAACACACAGCAGTCACTGGTCCATAGCAATTACCAAACCCTGCCAGGCAGTAACTGAAGACTTCCTGAGCTCGAAGTGGACAAAGTGATTTGCTTAGACTCTGGTTCAGCTTTTTGAGAGGAATCTCCTGTCCGTTGTCATCTGCAGGCCTGGGCTGTTCTTGCCATTATCCTCTATATGTACAGCTCATGTAGATATTGGAGAAAATGCCTTTTACAGGGACTTCACTACTTTTACAGCCTATTTCCTGTTGGTGTGGCCTTGAGAGATTGGAGTTTGCTTTACAGGCCAAAAAGCTATAGACGAGAAGGGATTGTGATTTCTTTGGCAATGTAATTTCCTTAAAAACTTAGTAGGATTCCACTTTATTTGCTTATAGTCTGTTCCACCTGAAATTTCTCATAATATTTCTTAGTTGTCCTTTTATTGCCCGAAAGATGCCTTCTCTCTTTCCTGTTATTGGTGATTTCTGTATTCTCTCTTCTTTTCTTGATTAGTGTTCTTTGAGGTTTAATTGATCTTTCCAAAAGATCCAGATTTGGGTTTCATCTTCTTTATTGTTTTTTTGTTTTGTTTTCTGTCATTTATTTCCACTTTTATCTTCAGTATGTCTTCCTTCTACTCTCTTTGGAGTAATTTTTTTCTTCTTTGTCTGGCCTGTATTACATTTGCTTCTATTGACTTCATGGTTTTATTTCCATAATAATACATCTATTCCATCTGAACTTCATATTTTCTATGAGGTAGGAGGTTTAACTTAATTTTATCTATGTATATGATCCAGTTTTCCAAACACCATTGAGTAAATAATCTCCTTTTTCTTTAATGCCACTCTCCATATGCTAGATTCCTTCTATATATGTATGAATCTATTTCTAGGTTTTTATTACACTTTTTCTCTTGTCCCACTTGCCTGTTCACACTATACTAATTATTATATACTAATTACTATGTATGGATTTCTAATACATCTTAATAGACATATAATTCTTTCTTTATAATTCAAATCATTTCTCTCTGGTACTTTATGCTTAACATTTTAACACCTTTTTATACCAATTTGTTAAATAGTTTATAGAAGTGAATGTATTTTTTCCCCTCAATAATGCAAATAAATTCCTATTTTATAATTTTTGTATCCAATAATCCATACCGGTAAGCAATATACAGTTGATTTTCATAATGCACAGATTCCATATTTGAGAATTTGTTGACTTGCTAAAATTTATTGTGACTCCAAGAGCAGTACCCATGGCACTTTCGTGGTCATTTGTGGACATGCATGGAACAGCAGGAAATTTAGGCTGCCCGCTGAGCTCATTCATGACCAGCTGAGGTCAACCATGGCCTGCACTGCCTTCTTCTTCCAGCTCTTACAGAACTGTCCTTCTGTGGTCTGTGTATTGCCACATTTTTTTTTGCATTTCTATGCTATTTGTTGATGCTCTTGCTGTTAAAAATGGCCTCCAAGTGCAGTGCTGAAGTGCTGTCTGGTGTTCCTAAGCGCAGAAGGCTGGGATGTGTTTAAAGGAGAAAATACATGAGTTGGATAAACTTCATTCAGGCATGAGTTCCAGTGTTGCTGGCCAGGAGTTAAGTGTTACTGAATCAGCAGTATATACTGTGACTTTCAGCAGAAACACACATAAAACGAGGTTATGTATTGATTGACTGATGAAAATGTGACCTGAGGTTTGGAGGAACCTAGTCATGCATTTCTTCTAGGGGGAATGGTTCAGTTTTCAGTAATTCAGTGTTCCTAGCAACTTTATAAAATGTTAACTACTGTGAATAAAGATAATTGACTAATTACAGTCCTCCTGGATCAGAGATGGAGTCATTATAACATGCTGTGGTGAGAAATGGATACGCTTTTCCTCTCACCATAGAAAACTGAGGATTGTCTCCCGACTTCAACAATTTTCTCACAAGTTTATATCCCTCTTCTGATTTAATCTTTAGCTATATGGCTTTCCTGACCTTTGTATACATTTTTTATTTTATACACTTAAAAAAATCTCAACAGTAATACAAATGCTCATAAAAGAAATCCAAATATAACAAATAATGATATAAATAAAAAGGAAAAATGTCCCTTTCTGAGCTCTTAATACTGTATCCAACTCTCTAGATATGAACAGTTTCTTCTGATTCTTCCCAAATATTAGTGCCTGGTTAAGTCTCTAGTCTACTTTAAAAATAGGAAGTTATGAAAACCTCCTATTATCCTTGCTTATTTCACTCTCCTTTTAGAGATTTGTCCAAATTAGCACATAATGTCCTTTGTTATTTTTTTCAGTTTTGTTGAGATATAATTGACATATAACATTTTATTAGTTTAAAGTATACAACATAATGATTTGATATATGTATATATTGCAAAATGACTACCACCCTAGGTTAACATCCGTCACCTCACATAGTTACAAAATTTTTTTTTCTTCTGATGAGAACTACTCTCTCTGCAACTTTCCAATATGGAATACCGTATTGTTAATTCTACAGTGTTATGAACTGTAGTTGCTCTGCTGTACATTAAATTCCCAGCACTTATTTATCTTATAACTGAAAGGTTGTACCTTTTTCCACCTTCACCCATTTCCCTCACATGTCACTGCCTGCTTCTAGCAACCACCAATCTGTTTTCTGTTTCTATGAGTTCAGTTTTTCCCAAGTCCACATAAAAGTGAGATCATACAATATTTGTTTTCCTCTGCCTGACTTATTCCTCTTAGCATAGTGCTTTCAAGGTCCATCTACACAGTTGCAAATGGCAGGATTTCCTTCTTTTTTTATAGCTGAATAATCTTGTATGTGTGTGTGTGCTGTTGTATCAATGCTACTGTAATTGGGATTTTTTTCTTAATTTTCTGATAATTTATTAGTGTATGGAAATGCAACTAAATTTATTGATTTTGTATCCTGGAACTTTACTGAATTTGTCTATTATTTCTAACCCTTCTTTTTTTGTTGGAGTCTTTAGGATTTTCTATATATATAATATCATGTCATTTGCAAATAGAGACAGTTTTACTTCTTCACTTCCAATTTGGGTGCCTTTTATTTCTTTCTGTTGTCTAATTGTTCTAAGACTTAACAATGCTATGTTGAATAAAAAGTGGTAAGAGTGGGCATCTTCTTGTTCCTGTTCTTAAAAGAAAAGCTTAGCTTTTCACCTTGAGCATGATGTTAGCTGTGGACTTGTCTTATATAGCCTTTATTATGTTGAGGTACATTCCCTCTATACTGACTTTGAGAGTTTTTTATCATGAATGAAATTAGAATTTTGTGAAATTTCTTCATTTATTTAAATGACCATATGGTTTTTATCTTTCATTTTGTTAATGTGGTATATCACATTGATTGATTCATGGATATTGAATTATCCTTGCATCCCTGATAGAAATCCCACTTGATCATGGTGTACAATCCTTTTACTGTATTGTTGAATTTGTTTTGCTAATATTTTGTTGAGAATTTTTAATCTATGCTCACCGGTGATATTGACATAAAATTTTCTTTTGTGTTGTCCTTGTCTGGTTTTGGTATCAGGGTCATGCTGGCCTCATAAAATGAGTTTGCAAGTGTTCCCTCCTATTTTTGGAAGAGTTTGAGAAAGATTGGTATTAATTTCTTTTTAAATATTTGGCAGGATTCACCAGTGAAGCCATCCGTTCCTAGACTTTTCTTTGTTGAAAAGTTTTGGATTAATGATATAATCTCCTTACTAGTAATTCATCTGGTCATATTTTCTATTTCTTCCTGACTCAGTCTGGGTAGGTTGTACATTCTTAGGAGTTTGTCCATTTCTTCTAGGTTATCCTGTTTGTTGGCACTGTTCAGAGTAGTCTCTTATGATCCTTTGTATGTGTGTGGTATCGCTTTTAATGTCTCCTCTTTCATTTCTAATTTTATTTATTTGAGCCCTCCTTTTTTATTCTTGGTGAAGTCTAACTAAAGGTGTGTTCATTTTTTTTTTAAAAACTAGCCTTTCATTTCATTGATCTTTTCTATTTTTTTTAACTCTCTTTCATTTATTCCTGTTCTGACCTTTGTTACTTCTCTCCCTTTATTAAATTTGGGCTTAGTTTATTCTTCATTTTGTAGTTCCTTGAGGTATAAAGTTAGGTTGTGTATTTGAGATCTTTCTTTTTTCCTAATTAGGTATTAATTGCTATGAAGTTCCCTCCTGGAACCGCTTTTGATCCCATAAGTTTTGGAATGTAGTGTTTCCATTTTCATTTGTTTCAAGATGTTTTCTGATTCCTCCTTTTATTTCTTCTTTCGTCCACTGGTTGTTCAGTAGATGTTGTTCTATCTGCACATATTTGTGAATTTCCTAGTGTTATTCTTGTAATTTATTTTTAGTTTCATACCACTGTGGTCAGAAAAGATGCTTGATATTATTTAAATCTTAAATTTATTAAGACTTGTTCGTGATATGATCTAACATATGATCTATCCTGGAGAATGTCCCATGTGCACTTGAGAAGAATGTGTGTTCTCTTGCTTTTGGATGGAATGTTCTGTAAATGTCTGTGAAGTTAATCTGACTTAATAGGTGTAAGTCCAATGTTTCCATACTGATTTTCTGTTTGGATGATCTATCTATTGTTTAAAATGGGGTACTGAAGTCCCTTACTATTATTGTGTTGCTGATTATTTCTCCTTCCAGGTCTATTAATGTTTGCTTTATATGTTTAGGTGATTCTATGTTGAATGCATTTACTTGTTATTTTCTATTGCTTTATAGTATTCCATTGTATGAGTTCATCATAATTTCTATACCAGTCCCTTATTGATGGACATCTAACTTTTCTCCAGTCCTTTGCTAATATAATAATCAATACTATCAAAAACATCCAATTACATGTGCTCTTAAAAAACTGAGTGCACCAATGTGCTGTTTTCAAAGTTCACATAGATTTCTTTCGACACCTCATCTTTTCTTCATCATTGGGATTACTTACAATTGTTCAACCCAAATTTTGCATGTTAGATATTTTCTCTTCCTTAAACCATATTTCTTCCTTTCAGAGGTTTTTCCCATCAGATGCATGTGAGTGTGGATATTCTATCGTGAGCTTTCCTGAATTTCTAATTGAAAACAATAGGTCTTTAGTTGGTAAAAGGAACTCCAGGATGACATGATTATTTTCTTCCATGATTCCTATCACTTTTTTCTGTTTTAGTTTGAATTAAATCTAGAATGGCATTCCTTGTTACTTCCTTAACCTTCACTACTTGTAAGAAAATATAATTCTATCAAGCCAACAGTTTATTAAATGTTGTATGGAAATTGTGTTTAAGTGACTATGTCTAAATTGTGGCATCTTTCTGAAAGTCAACATTATATAAGAAAAGGAATTGATAATAGACAGTGCAGCACAATGTTAAAGAATGGTTATACTTGGTGATGGGACTGTGGTGATTAATTTTCTTTGTTTTTCTGTGATTTTTCCCAGATGAAAAAAAAAGTAATGTGTGTAACTTTTAAAATTAAAGCAAAAATTTAAAAAATCTGTCATATATTCTGCTTTTAGAAAAATTAGATTTTTCAGCAAATGTTTCAATGATTGGAATCTCCCAGCACAGTGTATCTTATTCTTGCACTAATCTGGAAAGCTGTGTTAGGAAAATATTGACAATATCCTCATGCTGGCCCATGGTATGTTGCCTCTTTCTGAGATGACATGATGTCTGTTTTTCTTTTGTTTTGTCCTTGTCCAGAAGCCCAACACTGTACTCTCAGGATAAACCAAAAGGCATCAGGCACCACATACACAGCGAGTCATCAGAAGTCCTCCATTTTGCCTGAAAGCGGGCACCACTAAGGTCAACTCTGAGTATTATCCACCAATCTGGACACATTTCTTCAGGCTTTTTCTGGCAATGATAGATAGACCTGAATGTTTGTAGAGAAGTTTTTATCCATGAGCTGTAGATAAAAAATGTTTTCTATAGGATGTATTTGTGAATGCTGTATCATAATTGTGTTATGCAGAGAAAAGTTCTTAAGTAGGGACAAAACTATAATATATTAACAGGACAATTGGATTATGTCTACAGGACACTGGTTGCCAGTGGTTGCCATGGGATTGTCATGTATAAGTAAGTGGTCAGGAGGATTTCTCATTTGTGATATCCTTACACAAGGACATGTAAACAATCCATTGCATTTATAAAGGTGAAGGCTGGTTTCTATGGAAAAGATCCTTTGCATTTAAAAAAAGAAGATGTGATTCTATGGTTATTTTCCTAGTAAATTTGCCATATTAAACATACAACTTTTATCTGGACTCAGACATAAGAATTTCATGTTATTACTTCTAGTGATGCTGGATGTCATCCTGATAGCCTTGCTATCTACCGGGGACATTTGTGGGTATCATGGAAGTGGAGTGGTATCTCTGAAGCACATTAGTAATATGGCTTAAAAAAAAAAGCTAAGCGCTAAAAAATGGGAATAGCCCAAAGTTACTGTAGACATTTTCAAAGAGTTTGGGAATGTTTTAGAAGTTGTCTGTAATCTGGGTACAGAATAAGTCTCTTTCTCTTTAACATACAGTGTCTGGGACATAAAGGGCCTCTCTCTGCACTTATGAAAGCAGTTCTTATGGGTCAGTTCCATTTCTCATCAGAAAGGAAAACTCTTGCACCTGGGCAAGACTTTCCTGGTAACAGAAGCCAAAGGCAATGTTTGGACCTACCATTAAATTGGAGCCTGTTGGAAGTTCTGGAAAACAAAAACCCCATTTGTTCCAGAAACAGCATTATTTAAATAGTTCCTGGCACACAGTAGGGTCTCAAGTTATATTTGCTGAGTGAATGAATGAATGAATGGATGGATGAGGGGGTAACTTGGTGATGTCTCCCTTTGTGTTTTGAATTCAGAGGCACCAGAAACTGTTCAGCCAGGTGCCATGGCCCAGCCTGCCAGCTCACATTCCTTGCCACACATTAAGCAGCAGCTGTGGAATGAAGACTGCTACCATGGCAAGCTGAGCAGGAAGGCAGCAGAGAGCCTTTTGGTGAAGGACGGGGACTTTCTGGTTCGAGAGAGTGCAACATCTCCTGGCCAGTATGTGCTGAGTGGGCTGCAGGGAGGCCAGGCAAAACATCTTCTCCTGGTGGGTCCTGAAGGCAAGGTATTACTGACCTCTCATTACAGTTTTCACGGGATGTTGTGATTAAGGTTACTCTGAATGGTAGATCCCAAACCTGATATTCAAGGCTGTTGAAGGTTAAGAGTTTACTTTTTCTTGAACCCTCCAGGTGGAATATGAAGTGCTAAGTAGAGGCCAGTGTAGGAGCTTGAGTGGAAGCTACCCTGGAGGAGCAAGTAGAGGACAGCCTTTTTCTTTTTCTGCTTTCTCAGTTTAATTAAATGAATTGAGTTAAATTTTTATTAATTAAGTGAATTAAATGAATACCTACTAACAGATGCCTAAATAATTATAACATAAATATGAATGACATAAGAATAGTTCAACCAAAACATTATAGTGTTTCTAAGCGTAGAGGAATGCTCTGCTTGAGGCAAACTAAAAAGGCTTCTTTCAAGGACTGACATGTAAATGAACCTTGAAAGAGGGCAAAATTTTAAAAGGGAGACATTTGGAGCATAGGGAAGGAGCCACGGGAGCAGATAGAGCAGTAGAATGGTATTAAGCCAATGAAAGATATACAGCTGGAACAGAGAATGTCTGTAGACATAAATAATCCTGGACAAAAAACAATGAACAAAATGGTAATAGTAATAATTATCAATAATTACTTTAAATATAAACAGATTGAGCTTTCTAATCAAAAGATGTAGAATAGCTGAATGGATAAAAAAACAAAATCAACTTTATGTTCTCTTCAAGGGGCTTACTTTAGATTTAAAGACATACATAGCCTGAAAGTGAAAGGATGCATAGATATTGTATGCAAACGATAACAAAAGAGAGCAGAGGTGGCCTTACTTATAACAGACCAAATAGACTTCAAGTCAAAAGCTGCCGAAAGAGACAAAGAAGGACATTTTATAATGAAAAAAAGATAAATTTGCCAGGAAGATACAACTATAAATAGATATGTACCCAACTTCAGAGTACCCAAATATACGACACAAGCATTGATAGAACTGAAGGGAAAAAATAGCAGCACAATAACAGTAGGGAATTTTAATTTTCAGTAATAGAAGAGCATCCAGACAGAGGATCAACAAGGGAACAGAGAACCTGAACAAACTATAGACCAAATAGGCCTAACAGATATAATAAACACTCCACCTAACAGCAGCAGAATACACATTCTTCCCAAGCATACTTGGAACATTCTCATATTAGCTCAAAAATCCTAGGATAGGTTACATGTTAGGTCACAAAACAAGTCTTAACAAATTTAAGAAGATTGAATCATACCAAGTATCTTTTCTAATCACAGTGTAATGAAAGAAATTAATGACAGAAAGAAAACTTGAACTTAAAATTCACAAACATATGTAAATTGAACAACATGCTCTTGAATGACCAATGGGTTGTTCAAGGGAATATCTGGAGACAGATGAAATGAAAATACACTATCTCAAAACTATAAGATGCAGCAAAATCACATGAAGGAAATTGATAGTGATAAATGTCTACATTGAAAAAAAAGAAAAGTCTCAAACAATCTAACTTTACACCTCAAGGAACTATAAAATGAAGGACAAACTAAGCCCAAAATTAGCAGAAGAAAAGAAATAATTCAGGTTAGAGCAGAAATAAATGTAAGAGAATAGGAAAACAATAGGAAAAATCCACAGAACTGTGAGTTGGTTTTCTGTAAGGAAAAGCAAAATTGACAAACCTTTAGCTAGATTAGCTAAGAAGACAAAAGGGAAGATAAATTTAAAATTCAAATAAATTCATACATGAAAGAGGCAATATTACAACTGATGCCAAAGAATTTAAATAATTATAAGAGATTATGAAGAACAATTATTTGCCAACAAATTGGATAACTTAGAAGAAAAGGATAAATTCCTAAAAACATACAACCTACTGACATTCATAAAGGCAAAATCTGAACAGATCAATTACTAATAAGGAGATTGAATCACTAATTCAAAACTTCCCAACAAACATAATCCCAGGACCATATGGCTTTACTGGTGAATTCTACCAAACAGTTGAATAAGAAGTAATGCCAATCCTTCTTAAACTTTTCCAAAAGTTGAAGAAGAGGGAACACTTCCAACCTCATTATTATCCTGATACTAAAACCAGAAAAAGAAAAGAAAATTACAGGCCAATATCCCTGATGAGGATAGATGTAAAAATCCTCAGCAAAATAATAGCATACCAAATTCAACAGTGCATTAAAAGTATCATATACCATGACTAAGTGGGATTTATGCCTGGAATGCCAGCATAGTTCTTCAAAGAAAAGCAGCCAATGTGACACAACACATTAACAGAATGAAGAATAAAAATTACATGATCATCTCAATAGATGAAGAAAAACACTTCACAAAATTGAACACCCTTTCATGATTAAAAAAAACCTAGGAGTAGAAGGAAATTACCTCCCCATAATAAAGGCCATATATGTAAAGCCCATAGCTAATATACACTCAATAGTGAAAAACTGACAGATTTTCTCTAAGAGCAGAAACAAGACAACGACCCCGTACTCTCACCACTTCTATTCAATATAGTATGGGAAGTAGTAGTCAGAGAAATTAGGCAAGACAAAGAAAAAAAGGCTCCCAAGTTGGAAAGGAAGAAGTAAAATGCTCTGTGTTCACAGATGACATGATCTTATGTGTAGAAAATCCTAAAGATTCCACAAAAAACCTGTTAGAACTAATAAGTCTAGCAAAGTTGCAGAATACAAAATCAACATGCAAAAATCATTTTGCATTTCTATACACTAACAGTGAACAACCTGAAAAGGAAATTAACAGAACAATCTCATTTACAGTAGCATCAAAAAGAATAAAATACTTAAGAATAAATTTAACCAAGGAGGCAAAAGATTTGTTCACTGAAATCTATGATACATTGCTGAAAAAAATTAAAGAAGACACATATATTGATCATGGATTGGAAGGTTTAACATTGTTAAAATGCCCATACTACCCAGGTAATCTGCAGATTCAGTTCTGTATAAGAATTCCAATGGCATTTTAAAGACATAGAAAAACCATCCTGAAATCCATTTGGAACCACAGGGGTCTCTGAATAGCCAAAATGGTCTTGAGAAAGAAGAACAAAGCTAGGAACACATGTATATTATATCTTATTGATTTCAAGCCATATTACAAAACTGCAGTAATCAAAACAATGTAGTACTGGCATAAAGACAGACATATAGACCTATGGAAAAGAACAGAGAGCCCAGAAAGAAACCTGTGCATATACAGTCAAATAATCTTTGACAAGATTTCCAAGAATATACAATGGGGAAGGAATAGTCTCTTCAACATACTGTGGTGGGAAAACTGGATATCCACATGTAAAAGAATGAAGTTTGACACTTATCTTACAGCATATGTGAAGATCAACTCAAAATAGATTAAAGACTTATATGTAGGATCTGAAATTACAAAACTCCTAGGAGAAAACAAAGGAAAAAATTTCGTAACATTGGTCTTGGCAATTATTACTTGGATATGACACCAGAAAAGAAGAGAACAAATGCAAAAATAGGCAAGTGGGACAACATCAAACTAAAAAACTTCTCCACAGCAGAGGAAATAAAAAGGCAACCTACAGAATGGGAGAAAATATTTGCAAACCATATATCTGATTAAGATATTAATTTTCAAAATATATAAGGAGCTCCTATAATTCAATAGCAGAAAAACCCAAATAACCTGATTAGAAAATGGTCAGATGACTTGAACAGACATAGACACATTTATCCAAAGAAGACATATGAATGGCCAAAGCTATGTGAAAAGATGCTCAACAAAACTTATCAGGGAAATGCAAATCAAATTAGCAGGAAGCTGTCACCTCACGTCTGTCATGGATGACTGTGAGAAGAAAAACAGAAGATTGCAAGTGTTGGTGAGGTGTGCAGAAATTGGGACTCTTGTACACAGTTGATGGGAATGTAAAATGGTGCAGCTACTATGCTATAGAAAACAGCATGGAGTTTCCTCAAAAAAAAAAATAAAAAAAATAGAACTCCCATATGATCCCCCCCCACCAAAAAACAACTCCACTTTTGGGTGTTTATCCCAAAGAATTGAAATCAGAATCTTGAAGAGATATCTGTACTCCCATGTTCATTGTAGTGTTTTTCACAATAGCCAAAAGGTGGAAACAAGCTAAATGTCCCTTGATGGATTAATGGATCAAGAAAGTACCACAGCCATAAATAGAAGGAAATGCGTCATATGTAACAACATGAATGAACCTTCAGAATATTATGCTAATTGAAACAAGCCAGCCACAGAAGGACGAATACTGTAAGATCCCACTTACATGCAGTATCTAAAACAGACCTGTAGGAACAGAACGTAGAATGGTGGTTGCCAGGAGCTGGTGGGAGGGGGAAATGGCGTGGCTATTCAGTGGGTATAGCGTTTCAGCCATGCAAGATCTAGCGATCTGCTGTACGACATTGTGTTTATAACTGACTGTACCATACTGTACACTTAAAATTTGCTCAGAGGGTAGACCTCATGTTACACACACACACACACACACCACACACACACATGCATGTGCGCAAAAGCCTGTGTGATTGGGGTCACAGAAGCAAATGTTTGTAGGGCCTGGTGAGCACCCAGTGTGTAAAGCTTGGTAAGTAAAGGAATGAGCACAGCGTGTAGGGGACTGTGATGAACTTAAAAGTTCATGTCCTGTGTAAGGGGGGACAGTCACCACTTGCTCTAGTCAATTTCTGCCATTTAGAGTAGGGGCCTGATGTAGCCAGATTTGATTTTTCCAAAGAAGCCATAAAACCAGATTTTTAGATGAATTTTCCCCATTTTTAATTCGAAATACTTACAAACTCTCTTTTGGGTACCTTTCACCTTACCCTCAAGCAAACTAAAACATTTGCTGGTGTATTTGGCCAGAGAGTGGCTAGTTTATAATCCCTACACTAGGAAGATTTATTTGACATTTGTATGCAGGATCCAAGAGAAGGTGAAAGACCAAGAACAGAGAAAGAAATTAGAAGATCCTAAGGAAAAAATAATGAAAGCTTGAACTGGAATAGAGGCAGGAGAAATGCGGAGGAGAAGGTAGAGGGAGCTAGAATTAAGAACACAACCTGGCAGGGCTGGTCAGCTGATTTGACATGAGTTGGGGTGAGATGGAGGAGATAAAAATGTTTTCAAGGTTTGGAGCCATTTGAGAGTAAGTTGGTGACATTGTTCCCCTTTCCTCTTAATCCTTGAGTGTATATTTCCTAAGAATAGGGATATTCTTTTCCATAGCCACAGTACAATAATCAAAATCAAGAAATTTAAATATTGGTACAATACCATTACCCAATTCACAGGTCATATTCAAATTTGGCCAATTATTCCAATAAGTGTGTGTGTTTTTAGTAAGCTGAAACTAATATCTAGAATCCCTTGTGGAGAGGTAGCAGAATTATATAAAAGGTGCTTCCTGGATGAATGCCTTCCCTCTCTTGGACAGTTCCTAATCACCCTCCTAACAGGAGTACATTACGGCCAGACTACTGAGCTCGTGGAATCATGCTGGAGAGTAATGTCTTCATGCATTAAACCAGTGCACAGGGTGAGGATATAATAATACTAGGGAGGAAACTCCACAGGAGAAGGCAGGCTTAGGGAAACTCAGTTCCTCTGGCATACAGTCAGGAAGTTCCATGTAACAAATATTTATGAGTCAGCTACCATAAAGTCAGCAGGAAAGAGATACAAATGCCTATTAGAAAGGTCTGAGGAGACTTCATGGAGGAGACAAGATTTGTGTTGAACCTCCTAGAAAAGGCATGATTTCTTGAGAAAGGTCTGCTTCCTACAGAGACAGGATATTAAGGAAGCAATCTCCTTGATGGGATATAATTGTAATCCTGGAATTCATGCTTGTATACAACCCAGTTAAATATTTATAGGAATGGTGACATACATGATAGAATATATCAAACAGTAACATAGCAAAGTAACATGGTTGCAAATTTGGATTGGGCCACAAGCTTACCATGTTCCTAACTGGGAGAGATGGTTGCTTTGAAAGGGAAACAGTGAATAAGAAAATTGTTTACTAAGGGACATGGAGTTGAAAAGTACCTTTTCTTTTCTTTATTCAGCAAATATCTCCTTCAGGGATATGTCTATTTATTCTCCTTGATTGTTTATAATCTTCCAGGAGAACTATTATTATTTAACCTAAATACATTTGTCCTTCCTTTCCAAGGTGAGGACCAAGGATCATGTGTTTGATAATGTTGGCCACCTTATCAGATACCACATGGATAATAGTTTGCCAATCGTCTCATCTGGAAGTGAAGTAAGCCTTAAACAACCAGTAAGAAAAGATAACAACCCAGGACTTTTGTATTCCAACAAATGACAATATGGAAATACCACCACATTGATATTTCAAGAAAGTCCCTTTTGTGTTAAGATACAGACATAATTCAGACTTGGTTTCTAGATAAAATAGAGCACAAACTGTGAAGTGCATCTTTCTGAGACTGTCATGGACTAGGTTCTTTATAAAACAAAGAACTAATAAAAACTGATCTCCAGAAAATGAAAATCTGAGAAGCAGAAGAGGATTGGTCGATTTGAGAAGAAATTATGCATATGCACGGATCACTTTTTAAGGCCAGATTGCATTGATACCAAGCTAAAAGCACAATTAAAATTTCATATGCTAAAGACAACTTGAATGAACTGCTGGGGCAGTGGCATGTGCCTTTCAACTTGATCATTTGGGAACATTTTCATACTGGGGAGATTAGTACTAATTGTCTTCATATTCTATAACTACAGAACCATTTGCCAAAAACAAGTTTTTCCTTGGCACAAAAACAAGAAGGAATTTGCTCAATAGTTATTGACTTTATCACATTTTCTGTTTAGGAGCACTTTCACTGCAGTATTAAAATAACTTTGACACTGAATTAAGACTGTGGAACCAAATCAAAGCCACTGAATTGGTATTTCATTGTCTGTTTCTTTGGCCTCCCCATTTGCTGGTTAAAGGGCTAGGACCCAAATTCTTTGGCCTAATGTTTCTCAATCTTTGCTATTTGGACTGTTTTTATGCAGCACATGACAAGCTGAAGAGGCCAAATCTGTCAGCCTTTCTGACTTCATCATGCATCTTCCTCTTTCTCTCCTCCCTACCAAAAAGAAAAAAGGAAAGCTCATGAGCACATGGATTTAAGAGATGGCAAACAAACCAGTGTTTTTCATATTCAGTATCCAAATTAGTTTCATTCTTATCTAAAGTACTGAATTTATTTGAAAGTATTAGGAAATACCCTCTTGATTGACTGTGTTGGAATCATAGTCCTTCATCTATATGATCCTGAGCACCATTTCTAGATATGATCACACATAATTCAGAAGGGAGAAAACATACTGAACTAGACAGCTGAAAAGGTTTGCTACACGGAGGTGCGCTGGTCAACTGGTGGTGTAATCATTCTCTGTGCAGGGAAAAGTGCTGGAGGGGGTCTCATCAGTGTGACCTTGAGGCAGGTTGCTGAACCTGTCTGGAATCCAACTTCCTCCTCTATAAATGAGGGAGCTGGGCTAGACTAATTCAGAGATCTGTATCAGCCCTAACATAATATGAGTCTAAAAAAAGCAAAATTTCCATTTATTGGGGGGGTCAATGTTGATAAGCAGTCTGTCTAACTAGGGCAAAAACTGCATCTTTTTCTTTTTGTCTGGGTCTACACTCACAGAATGAATGGCACAACTAAGATGAGCATTCAGAGAGCAGTGACCCTGAGCTTATTAATCAAAAACATTGAAACTTTGGAAGGGCAGAAGTGGATTTGGTTGTTTTGAGTAGCAGAAAACTGCTTCAGTTCTTTACCTGCCTTTGCATGTAGATGTATGGCCATTACTTTAGTGATTTTTATTCTGAGTTATCTGGACAACTGCCTTCATTTCACTTCATTTTGGCTATGCAGATACAACCATATCTTTGGAATTGTGGTATGTTTGCTAAATTTTAAATATGAGAAGGTTCTTTTGAGTAGAAATCATCAGAAATCAAGCACACTGAACTCTAATATTTTTACGTGAAGGTTTATGATTGTATTTTAGTTCTACTGCCATGGATTTCTTATGTAGGTTTATTTCTTCTTAGGCAACCAGGAAATAATGTATTTTTCCTGGTTACACCTTAGTTCTTGATTATAAGTCCTCATGAAGAGGATCAGTGTGGGTATAGATCATAGAAATTTATGGTGATCTAATCACCTTTATCAGAGACAGAGCAGAGCTATGGTCTCAGTCTGGATGTGCAGAATATTAAGTGGGTAGCAAGAAAGAGTTCCTGATACAAAAGATGTAGAGAGTATACATGGTGTGAGCAGTCCACATGGGTAATCCGTATTTAACTGGAATGTCAGAGGAGTTGAATGAGCAAATACTGCACTTACAAGTACCACAGACACAGTGAAAACAAAATGAAACAAATGTTTGATTGCATGCTCTTATAATAACACACTTTATCTTCATCCATCGTAAAGTGGAAATCCATTTGCCTATAAATACCTGTAAATGACTTTTCAAAAAAAATAAATGGTTATTGCTTTGTGACAGTTGGCAGTATATGTCTGATGTTTGGGATTTGGAAAATTTATTTGGAGGATGTATCAGGTGTCCTGAGAGGAAACAGATGGCTCATTTAAGTTGGATAGAGGTACTATTTACAAAGGTGTGGGCAGAGCTGGGGAAGCCACCAGGGGGGAGGCCGTGCTGTGGGACCAGCAAGGGAGTAAGGGGAGGGAGCAGTGACCAAATTTGGAGAGAGAGCTCTATGGAAGGGCTGCCTTTTAGGAGCTGTGGCCTCCAGTGGAAGGGCTCTACCAGCCCTTGTGATTTCAAAAGGAGGGGGCTAGGGACATTATATTTAATGGATGAAGGATAGCCTTTCAACGAACAGCTGGAGCAACTGGATATCTGTAAGCAAAAGAATGAACCTCACGCTTTAGGTAAACATTAACTCAAATGGATTTTGGACTCTAAAATGTGAAACTGAAGCTTTCAGGAAAGAAAAACACAGGAGAAAATCTTCAGGATATAGAGCTAGGCGAAGAGTTCTTAGATCTGACATGACCTATTAAATGAAAAACCAATATGTTGTACTTCATCAAAATTACAAATTTTGCTCTGTGAAAGACTCTGTTGTCTTTACTTAACAGACTACAGACTGCGAGAACATATTTGTAAACCACATATCCAACAAAGGGCTTGTATCTTGAATATATTAAAAACTCTTAAAATGCAACTGTAAAATAATTTAATTAGAAAATGAGCAAAAAATAAATGAACAGAACATTTCACTGAAGATACACAGTTGGCAAATAAACATACGAAAATATATTCCACGTCATTAGCCAGTAGGGAAATGCAAATTAAAACCACAGTGAGATATTACTACACACTCCAATTTCTGCCTCCATCTTCACATGGCTGTCTTCTCCTTGTGTGTCTCTCTGCGTCCTCTTCTCTTCTTTTAAGGACAACAGTCATCTGATTTAGGGCCCACCCTCATCCAGTATGATCTAATTTTAATTACATTTGCAAAAACCCTATTTCCAAATAAGGTCACATTTGGCATTCTGGGTGGACATGGAATTTGGGGGATACTATTCAACCCCTGTGTGACCCAAGCCAGCTCAAGTCAGAAGATGTTTTAAGGCTCAGGTTATCACAGAAGCCAAGGAAAAGCTGACTTCCAGCCTCCACAAAATGTGGGAATCAGGCAGATCCATGCTTTGAGTGTTACAAGTTCATGATCTTCAGTCTAGGCTCCACCATAGGGATGATACAGCTGTGGAAATAACATATTTCCCATAAGATACAAGTGTAAAAAAAGTGGCCCGTTTCTCTTCTGTATGGTTGTCAGCTGACTCAGTTCCATGGAGTCTTACTTCAGTTATCTGGGAAGGGAGTGTGATTGGCCCAGGTAGGGCACAGGGCTCACTTATAAACCCATCAGGTACGGTCGGGGCCTGGGGTGGTGCGGAGGTGACGGGGCTTAGAGTCTTTTTGCCTCTTACTCAAGTCCATCAGCGAGCTGTGTGTACTGTGCTGTGCTAAGGGGTGAGGTGGAATTCTACAGCGAGAAAGCTAAGTGATCCCTGTTCCCAAACAAGTATTTTGTAGAGAGGTGAGAACATAAAATATAAGGGGAAAGCACGTGAGGAGATGATGTTTAAACCCCTTGTACCGTGCTTTAGAGTTTGCTAAATTCTTTCACACAAGCTCATTTGACCCTCACAACAACCCTATGAGGGTTCAGACAGGAATTAGTATCCCATTGTACAGCAGAAGAAGATGACCTGCCCCAAAAACATGACTTGCCCCAAACCACACAGCTAATGTGATACAAACAGAAATTGAGCACAGCTCCTTTATCTCCAAATCCAGTGCTTATCATCACGTATAAAATATAAGTGAGACTTAAGCACACAAGTCACAAAAGAAGCAAAATAAAGAATAAATCAAATTCCAAAGCACCACATAAGGGTGTTAAACACCATTTCCTCATGTGCTTTCCCCTTACATTTTTATGCTTTCATCTCTTTGCGAAACAGTTGTTTGAGAGCAGGGGTCATTTAGCCTTCTTGTGTGGCACAGGGCACTACACGCAGCTTGCTGGTGGACCTCAGTGAGAGGCAAACAGTGCCCAAGCCTGGTTCTCGCTAACAGATACCTTGGTTCAGGTTTCAACAGCTGCCATTTACCTGAATGACTTTTATTTGCTTTTTTTGGCATAAAAAGCCTCCATTTACTTGTTCACTCATTTATGTACTCTTGTCACATATTTGTTTTGAGTACCATGACACATGCTGAATGTCCAAGAGGCAAAGTAAGTACCTCAAGATAGAAACATTAGCCCTAGTGAAACAAACACAACTAGTTATGGGAGACAATGAGAACCATAATAGATATATACACAGTGTACAGAGGTAGGAAAGATCATTTCTGCCAAGGGAGGGAGGTATGTGTCAAGATAGAGGAGGTGCTCATCTAACTAGAAGGCTGAGTAGGTGGAGAGAGAGGTAAGGTAGGGCAATTGAGGTGAAAGCGCTTGGGCAGAACAGAAACACTCTAGGGACCTAGGCAGCCCAGCAGCTGTGGATTGAATATGCGTTACGTGGCAGACCTTTGCGCTAGTTGATGGGGTTACAGGGTAGGCATCAATCACAGGGGTGGGATAGTGAGGTGGCAAAGGAGCTCTGGCCAGATCCTGAAGAGCCTGGAAAAATCATTTTACTCAATGCTAGTGCATATGGAAAAGGGTTAAAAAGATACGCAAACATACTGCAACAATCTCCTTGATACTCACCTGAACCCTTTAAACCACGGAGGGTGGACACAGTAACGGGCTTTACTGTAGAGCTGGCAGGGCTGTCTTAAAGGACGGGGTTAACATACCCAAGTCACAAGAACATTGAACAGTTGAGGAAATTCAAGTAGTGACTAAACACGTGAGAAAATGTGCCATCTCATCAGTAGTTAAAGAAATACAAATTCCACAAGGCGGGACCTAGTAAACAAGAAGACAGAAACGATATCTAAAGCTGTTTACGTGACGGGGAAGCAGGCAACTTAGAGAGTCAGTGCAAATGCAAAATCCTTCAAGGTAAGGGGTCAGTGGGGAGAGTGTGGGATTCAGTGTGCTGCAGCCGAGAACTGAGGTTTAGGAGAGGGCAGCGCGGGGGGATTGAGTCACCGCACCAGTCTCCTGCACCAGGTGGTCAGGGAAGCCGCAAAGGACGGGGATGGGGGGCAGGCGCATTCCTCCTCGCTAAGGGCGGGAGGCCAGGCGCCTGGGCATCTCTAGGCAACCGATAAGCCCGCCCTCTCCAGAGTTAACACGTTCATAATTGGCTCACGAATCCACCAATGGACGCACAGGAGGAGCTTCCCGCCACCTCTGGCGCCCGCTTTCAAACAGCTTTGCCTTTGCAACTGCAGGCGGACTTCTCAACCTAGTTTGGGAAAGGCGGAGACTTCCGCTCCACGCCCCGCCTCAGCCTGAATGGCCCCGCCCACCAGACCGCCTTCTAGCGGGTGATTGAAGGAGGCGGCTGCCCCTCAATGGCCTAGCTCCCTGGGTTCGGTTGTGACTAGGAAGGAGCTGGCTGATTAGGGCCAAGGTAAGGCGGATTGCTAGGAATAGGTTTTCGGCGGGGACTAAGGTTGTCCCCACAGTGACAGCCTCCCTCGCCTTCGGTGAGTTTCGCTTTGCGGCGGGGCTTGGGGCTGGGATTGGAGGAGGTGCGGGGTCCTTGGGGTTTTGGTTGAGGCTCCCGAGAGGGCAGACCCGCCCCCTTCCCAAACCCACGGGTTGCGGGACTCAGCCCTTGACTTTGAAGTGTCATCAAGACCCCAAGATTCTGCTTAGACGTGAAGTCTGGGAAGCCGTCCTCACTTCCTCCAGGCTGCTGGGCTAGCCCTGAGACTCTGTACTGGTGACCCCCGCCGTGGCCACACTGGCATCGCGCCGGGCTTACACTGGGTGATACTTTGCTAATGTACACGTATTGACCGAGTGCAGTGTGACACTGGCAGCCAAAGCCAGCAGCCCAGGCATCCTAGGCTCCGTGCACCTTCGGTCTCGCGGTACCTATTTGTTGTGCGGTAGTTGGCGCCAAACCGAGTTCCTCGGTAAGACCACTGATTTATTCTTTTCGTTTATTCTGTGGGTGCATCTTCTGGGCACCCTGAATCGATCTGTACAAGCTGCTGTCATTAGCCTTTATCACAGATTATTTTCATTATTTTTTATAGGTCTATTTTCTTTCCCTCCACCAAGTCCTGTGCAACTTTGTGATCTTGAACAGTGATTGGTAATTGTTGAATGATTGAATAGCCCTCCTAAACCTGGCATTACAAGTCTAAAACAGGCTAGTGTGCCCCGTTTCCATTCTAGAAGGAAACTGGCATGTAAGAAGGTAAGTAGAATTTCCTCTTAGGGCCCTTACAATTCCCCTTATGGCACTTAACCTTTTGTATCTTATAGTCATGAATTCGCGACTGATTTAAGCTGAATTTAGGCATATCCTTCACAATGGGTGACAATTTATGTGCACTCCCTAGATATGTGAATGCCATAAGAAAAATATAAGAGATATAGTTCGAAAGTGTAAAAGAGTGACTAATTAATTCCATGGGGGTATGGGATTGGCATTTTCATTCCAGAAGAGGTTGCATTATTTGAAGTAAGGTTTCCCACCAGCTGCACTCAGCTTTTGTCAGATACACTGTATGGTCTTTTCCCTTTAACCTTTTTTGTAGTTGGCATATTCTTATTCAAAAGTAATAGTGTCATAAGAATAAAACTAAAACGTATTGATTGATATGCAGTGCTAAACACTTTATATGCATTATCCTCATAACCAGTCTTTGCCCTATGTACTATTTTTACCCTCATTTTATTAACAAAGAAATAGAAACAGTTTGCTTAGAATTGCACAGCTGATAAATAGGAGAATTGAGCCCAGGTTGTCTGAATGAATGCCCTCATTCTTAACTACACTTAACAGCCATATTTTGTCCTTCAAAATTTATTTCTAATCTGAAGTTTTTCTTTCTGTGAAACTCTCAGCCTTCCTTTCTTAAGCAAAGTTAATGTGTGCTTTATATTTTCCTCTATTACAGAATTTATTACAATATATCATTGTAACTATTTACATCATTGTTTCTCTAAGGAACTGTAAGCTCCCCATGGCTGGTACCATGTCTTAGATACATCTAGGGTATAATCTGTCACACAGTAGATGCTAAGTTATCTATCTAGGAAGAAGGTATTAACCAGCTTGCTATTAAAAAAAAATACTGTATACTTATTCTGTATCTTGATTTTTTAAATCGTCACTCAATAAATACAAAAATATTTTGTTATTTTTATTAGTGGCATAGTATTGCCAAATTTATTCAAAAGTACTTCTACTAGGGCAAATGTTCTTTTTTCAATATATCAATATTGGTAGTTTTCAAGATGATTTTCATAGGTCATAGTTTAATCAGCAATTCATGAGGATACCTGTTTCCTATAAAACAGCCACCACTAAGGCATTATCCAGTTTTTTCAATTTAGTGATTGAAAATCATATCTCATTGTTTAAATGATACACTGAATTCTTCATGAGCTTAATCATCTTTTCAAGTTGAGTATATGCATTTCTTTTTTTAATGAATTTTAACAGCAGCTCGTTTAAAATTTTTTTGTCTCTTTCTCATTATTTTATCTTTTGACTTTGTTAGTGATGTATTTTTCCATTCATAAATGTGACTTGCTAATGTCTTTTGTCATATACAAATTTTATTTTTCTGTAGTTAAGTTTCTGTCAATTTTTCCTTTTTGGCTTCTGGGTTTACTGTCTTACTTTTTTTTTTTCCCCTAAAGCAGTCTCTCTGAACATTGGTAGTCTCTGACAGCAGTGGTATTATAATTGGTAGTGATTAGTAAGTTGAAGAAAAACATTAGCTTTTATTTTAAATTATAGGTAAAATTCTAATTACCTTTTTAGTCTTTTTTCTTAACCATGTAAGTTTATGAAATTTCCTTTTATGCCTAAAATAGTTTCTTAAAGTCTCTGATTGTTTGCACTTTTCAGAAAGAAATCTTACTTGTACCTTTCCTTCCCCCGTGGATAGAGATTTGGGTGTTCAGTGTTTAGATATTTTCTTTAATGACATGGTTTGGGTTTGAAATGCCATTAAAAAAAAACTGGTCTTTTAATTCTTGTCGCTTAAAAATGAAAGAGAGTGGAATTTACTACTGTGTGAGAAAATATAACATTTTATTTAAAATAGTTGTGTGCAGCAATAGGCTCTTATAAATCTTAATGTTTTTTTTCAATATTCACTAAGAATTGATGGCAGATTGGTGAAGGATGGGAAAAAACCCTCCCTTCTTTTACATAATAAAGGAGAAATTAATCCAAATTCCATATTCTGGCTTTAACTATAAAATGCAGAGGAAGAGGAGAATATTTTAACAATCAGAAGCAAGAAAAATATTTCTGCCTGGAGAATTCAGCGATGTCTTTAAGGTCCAGTTTAATCTAATTTCTTTTAAAGAGCCAGGATTTAAGTGGGCTAATATTTTCATTATCTATTCTGTAGACTTGATGTCCACTTTCAGTAGTGAAAGAAACCCTAGGGGACATGAGCTTGTGTGAGTGTTTTCCCTCACCACTTCATCTATATTATAGGCCCACTGTCATGGTCAGATCTCCATCTTATGCTGTATGTACAAGAGGGTTCTTACAGCTGCTGGGTGGGAACAAGGTTTAGATTCCCCAAGCTCATATTTTTTCCTTCTGGTGAAAAAGTACACATGTTCTTTCTCCTTTTAGCGCTGGCACAAGAATAGAAAGGAGCAGGTCTGGCCTAAGAAACAGAGGATGGAAGGATTTACATTGATATGAGGGGTTTGAGTCGATAGAATTGAAAGGGATGAGCTGGATGTAGGGACCAGAGAGAAAGGGATAAAGAAGATAGACTGCAGATTGGAATTTGGCCAAGAAATATAATCTAGTCCTTGAAAAACAAACAAAAACTCAGACTATAGGGATTTGGGGCATTGAAATTCATACTTATGTTAATCTGTAATACATATTTGATCTAAAGTGCACATTTTCTTTTCACATTTTAACATCTACAAAATCCAGCTGCATTTAAAAATTAATGATGTGTTATAATGTAATTGGCCACATCTTTTTCTTAGTGGTGCAAGTGGTACTGTATCGTATAGTCAAGGTTGACTTAGATCTGATGAAATGGGAGTATCTGTTGCTATAGAGCCCTTGACTTAGTTTTCAGCCGTTAACATGAGGAAGCTAAGTTCTTCATGGTAAAATGCATTTGGATTGCTGGGTTTTTCCTTCCTATTTCACTTCCAATTTAATGCTTTTGGAGCCTGGAAAGTGTAGTCAAAGAGTAGGGGCTCTGGCTCACATCAAAGTGCATTTCATTGGCATGTAGAGTTGTGGGCTGAATGGAGAGCAGTATTAGGCTGGGTAATTGACGATGTCTGCCAACGTTTTTGTCTAGATTGTTTAGAGCTTTGAAGTCGGGGTGGTTTCTGTCTAGTGTCAGAATCCCTAAGTAGAATTCAACTCATCAGCAGCCTTTTGACGGTAATTTCTTGAAAGCCATCTCCCGCTGGTGCTTCTGCCCCAGCAGTTGTGCCCCCCAGGGGACTCTTGCTGTTGTTTTTGGAACTGAAACCCCATAGTGGTATAGCTTCAGAGCCTTCACTTCTGTTTCTCCTGAGTATTTTTTGCCAGAACCCTGATTTTGTCCAGCTTAAGAGCAGACATTTAGCCCATGTATTTTTGTTGTGTGCTATATGGAGTTTACCAGGACGGAAATGGTTTTTGGGTAGCCCTCGTTAACTCAGGATTTAGTGGCTCTCTTTGTGTAAAACGTGATGTTTGGATGTGTGGTCATCAGTGGATGAAGCGAATTGTGGAGGATACCACCTTTGCTATATTTAATAATCAAATTGAAAATTCGGCATAATCTGAAAAGTTTTATGTTTTGGTACATTTTTAGTTTATTATTGTTACCTTATTTTTTGTATGGATAAAAATCTTAACTGTTTAAGTTATATTTCTCAGACCCCTAGAAAAGTCTAGTCATAAGTTTATTAGCTTTTTGCATTTTTTCTGTTTTATGTGAATCGCAATTTCTAAAAGCTCTCTTTGTATTTGGAATACTAACCATGTGCCACACGTGAGTGACATGTATCTTCTTCCAGGAGGCTGTTATCTTTTTGTGTATGGCATCCCTTGTGTAGTTTGATCTGGGAAGATTATATGGGATATTTAGAAACCGAATATCTTTCTCGTCCTGCAGGAAGACCATGTCATTAGACTTTGGCAGTGTAGCACTGCAGACACAAAATGAAGAGGACGAATATGACAAAGAAGACTATGAAAGGGAGAAAGAGGTGAGTGACTCAGAAAAAACCTAAACCCAATCTTCTTCCTTACCAATCTGGATGCCTTTTATTTCTTTGTGTTGTCTGATTGCCATGGTTAGGACCTCCAGTACTATGTTGAATAGAAGCAGGGAGAGTGGGCATCCTTGTCTTGTTCCTGATCTTAGAGGAAAAGCTTTCAGCTTCTCGCTGTTAAGTATAATGTTGGCTGTGGGTTTGTCATATGTGGCCTTTATTATGTTGAGGTACTTGCCCTCTATTCCCATTTTGTTGAGAGTTTTTATCATGAATCGATGTTGAATTTTGTCAAATGCTTTTTCAGTATCTATGGAGATGATCATGTGGTTTTGTCCTTCTTTTTGTTGACGTGGTGGATGATGTTGATGGATTTTCGAATGTTGTACCATCCTTGCCTCCCTGGAATGAATCCTGCTTAATCATGGTGTATGAGCTTCTTGATGTATTTTTAAATTCGGTTTGCTAATATTTTGTGGGGTATTTTTGCATCTATGTTCATTGGGATATTGGTCTGTAATTTTCTTTTTTTGTGGTGTCTGCCTGGTTTTGGTATTAGAGTGATGCTGGCTTCATAGAGTGAGTTTAGAAGTATTCCCTCCTCTTCTATTTTTTGGAAAATTTTAAGGAGAATGGGTATTATGTCTTCTCTAAATGTCTGATAAAATTCAGCAGTGAATCCATCTGGTTCGAGAGTTTTGTTCTTGGATAGGTTTTTGATTACTGATTCAATTTCATTGCTGGTAATTGGTCTGTTTAGATTTTCTGTTTCTTCCTGGGTCAGTCTTGGAAGGTTGTATTTTTCTAGAAAGTTGTCCATTTCTTCTATGTTATCCAGTTTGTTAGCATATAGTTTTTCATAGTATTCTCTAATAATTCT
Organism: Smutsia gigantea; assembly: GCA_032199065.1. NCBI lineage: Eukaryota > Metazoa > Chordata > Mammalia > Pholidota > Manidae > Smutsia > Smutsia gigantea. The sequence goes on along the minus strand of JAVSCE010022563.1, from coordinate 126,451 downwards.
TTGTATTTCTGTGGTGTCCGTATTGATTTTTCCTTTCTCATTTCTGATTTGGTTTATGTGTGTAGATTCTCTTTTTTTTTAAATAAGTCTGGCTAGGGGTTTATCTATTTTATTTATTTTCTCAAAGAACCAGCTCTTGGTTTCATTAATTTTTTCTATTGTTTTATTCTTCTCAATTTTATTTCTTCTCTGATCTTTATTATGTCTCTCCTTCTATTGACATTGGGCCTCATTTGTTCTTTTTTCCAGTTTCAATAATTGTGACTTTAGACTATTCATTTGGGATTGTTCTTCCTTCTTTAAATAGGCCTAGAGTGCTATATATTTTCCTCTTAGAACTGCTTTCACTGCGTCCCACAGAAATAGGGGCTTTGTGCTGTTGTTTTTATTTGTCTCCATATATTGCTCGATCTCTGTTTTAATTTGGTCATTGATCCATTAATTATTTAGGAGCATCTTGTTAAGCCTCCATGTGTTTGTGGGCCTTTTTGTTTTCTTTGTACAATTTATTTCTAGTTTTATACATTTGTGATCTGAGAAGTTGGTTGGTACAGTTTTGGTTGGTACAATTTCAATCTTTTTGAATTTACTGAGGCTCTTTTTGTGGCTTAGTATGTGGTCTATTCTGGAAAATGTTCCATGTGCACTTGAGAAGAATGTGTATCCTGCTGCTTTTGGGTGTAGAGTTCTGTAGATGTCTATTAGGTCCATCTGTTCTAATGTGTTGTTCAGTGCCTCTGTGTCCTTATTTTCTGTCTGGTTGATCTGTCCTTTGGAGTGAGTGGTGTGTTGAAGTCTCCTAAAGTGAATGCATTGCATTCTATTTCCTCCTTTAATTCTGTTAGTATTTGTTTCACATCGTAAACCCAATATTAAACAATTTTATTTCCGGATCAAAATTATATCATCGTGTCATTTTGAAGGAATTTATGATTCTTTTTTTTTTTTAACCCCTAAAACCTGATCAGTATTTGGACTTTTAAAAGGCGGATGAGTGGAATGCTTCCTTTTTTGAGACTAGAATAAAACATAACTGTGAATGATGCCATCAGATAAATGCCTAGATTCTTTAACATCTTTTCATTTATGGGGTAGTGATTGACTTAGTGGAGCCTTGTTTAGAGTCTTGCTTTGAACAAGTCCAGCAAGATTCCTTGCTGCAGGTAACGTACATACTAGTAGAGGCAGAAAGTAAAAAAGTAAACAGACGAATAAAGTACAATCTAAGTGAGGTGAATAAAATAATTTAGCATTGATAATGATAGGGAAACAAAATAGGGTGATATTAAAGTAACTGCTAGGGAACTGATGGGTAAAGGTCTCTTGAAAGAGGAAGTGTTTGAGCTGAGATTTGACTCATGAGAAGGAGCAGCCGTACAGAATCTAAGGAAGAATATTCTAGGCTAAGACACCCACGAGTGTAACGCTGGAGGAGACCCTGTTTATCTGTAGAGTAGCCAGAAGGCAAGGTGTTGGGATTTGTGAGCAAAAGGTGAACAGTAGAGATGAGGTGAAGAGGTGACTGAGCCAGATCGTTGTATGTCATGGTAAGTTGTTTGTATTTTGTTCTAGGAGCAGTGGGAAGCCAGGAGAGGATTTTAAGCAGGGAAGCAATATCTGAGCACATTTTTGAAAGATCTCTCTAATCGTTGTGTGGTGAATAGACTAAAGGAGGAAAGGAGTAAGAGGAGGAGATCATATTATTTGTATGTATATAAGTTGCATATATATGTGTATATATATATACACACACACACACACATATATAAAGTGTTTAACAATTCATGTCACAAAAGTGCCTGTTAAGTAAATGGTGGCAGTAGTAATAGTAGCAGTTGGGGGAAGTCAGTTTCCTTGTTATGACTGCTTTTAAGTCTAAGTCAAATTTCTTGACTGACTATAACAGGCTTCTTTTTTACTGAGGTTATGCTCGATATGACCTATTTTCTAATGTGTAAAATAATCCTTTCTAATAGCTCCTGGGGACTATCAGCATTAACAGGAAGGAAGGAATAGGCTCGGTTGCCTGTGTGGCTGGCAGTAGAGTTAGGGCAAAGAGAGAAAGCTGGCAGTGTGGTGGATTTTGCCCATAGATATGTAATTGTTGGGTTGCACAGTGTTTTCAAAAAACTGAACCTGTATTCAATTTATTTAAAGATTGGAAAATTTCATGTAACAATCCAGAGTTTCTGTCATCTTAAAATGTCCTAAGCCCTGGCCACGTGCTGCGTATGTCTGCACATGGCAGCAGGCAGGCTGGAGACAAGCACTGCCTCTCCTTCCCAGCTGACCACAGTCCCGACCTGTCATACGACATGGACGTAGGCCCTTGGGCCTGTCAGCCCCTTTCTTGTAAGTTCTCTGCCAGGTCGCTGAGAGCATTGGAGTTTGTGACCCTGGCCAGGGTTTCCAGATTCTGACAGGGTCCTTCATGTCTACTATGGAAAGGATGGAGATGAGGATTTTCTGTTACTCTGAACTCACAGCATGAGGTTTTCATGATCCTGAATGCTTCAGATAGCTCACTGGAATTTAGCTACTGGGATTCTTGAGAGGATCAGTTTAAGTAATTACTAGAGTAGACTTTAAAGAAGAAGAAAAGATAATATGATAGGTGATTTTTCATTGGGAAGGATATTAGAGAGATAGGTAAGGTACTAGAGAGAACTTAACTGCTGGGGGTATTGTGTGGTATAAGTTTCATAGGGCATAGTAGGTAAAAAGGCAGTTCATTCTAGAAAATACAGAAAATAGCCATTGGGATCACTTGATAATATGCTGGGGTAGGGAATTCCCAGAGGAAAAGGAGCTTTTAAGAGGTGCAGTATCTAGGAATGAGCGTTTCTAGCAGATGAAAGAAAAGAATAATGACTATCTAATATGTTGAATATGATTCATGTTAATAAAAAGTCTTTGCTTTTTTTAAATTGCTGTAAGGGAAGGCGAGGTGGGAGGCTAGAGGGTTTCAGATTTTCAGCAACAAAATTCAGGATTATTTATAAACAGCTGTATGTATATTTCATCACTGCAAATTAAAATAATAAGTAGGTGGAGTAAAACTAAGTTTGTTTGCATAGCTAGAAGCCATTTCAACCTCCTCATTCCCCCTAATCCTATAATAGCAGAACAGCCACAGCCTTGAGAGGTTAAAGAAAAGAAAAGTATTTTCCTTCCTGCCTTATTGCCTCATTATACTTTATGATTTCATCGTCGGATATTATAGAGATATAGTTATTATTGGGATAGGAGTGGTTGTTAAAAGCTTCAAAGTTATGGGTATCTCGGTTTGCTGGATATACATGTACTTTCTGCCATGTCACCAGGAGTAGCTCTGTGATGATCGTTTGGTTTTAAATATTAAACTCATGTATGTACATACGTGTTTTGGAGCTGGTGGTTTGAGGCAGAAGTACTTAGTTATCTTTGATGTCAAGATACTGGTGGCTGGGTTAGAAGTTAGCAGCTGGCCAGTGCATATTGCTTCTTTACTTACTGGATCACTTGGTATTCAATTCATTTAAGTAGGAGGAATGCCTGTATTCCCCAGGATGGGCAATAGGGCTGGCTAAGCAGGCCATATCTGGCTCATAGTCTTCCCTGCTAAGGGTTTGTGAGATCCTCTCTCTGTAAATGGCAGAATAGTCCTGATTTTGACCTTCTGGTGGGAATGGCCAGTTGCTAATACAACATACTTTTAAATACAACTGAATTTAATTTTGGTGCTTTGGGGTCAGTTGGGATTACGTCCACACTTGCCCATCAGCCAGTGAATAAGCCAAATTTCAACCACCTTACCATCGTAATTAACAGTTTTACAATTACGATCTTGTCTTTTCCACTTCCATTGTTTACATTGAAGAGCAAACGGAGAAAGCGTTTTAATCTTCAGAGGAGGAAAGGATGTGGTAAAGTAATATTCACAGGACATTTAGCCCAGTGGTATCTCAAAACAGACTTCCGTGAATAGACCCATATTTTGAAAAAAACTTCCAAGAATTTCATAGAAAAGTAAGGCAGTATAATCATTAATTCTACATGGTATGTTAGTAAAATTTGGCCCCTGTGGGCTAAGGCATTGCAGAGAAGTGTATAACCCACAGCCTCATCCAGAGTTTCATCTGAAACTCCATTTCCTGCACAATCAACAGAGCAGATTGGGGTGCAGGGAGGTAAAGGTGGTGAGACCATGGACATTTGGTGCCATGTCAGTTAATATGCATGTCCTTCATATTCCTCATAACTTATTGGAGCACATTACTCTCTTGCTCTGTCACCTGAGAACTACTGATGTAGTTGTCCTTCTTACTACTAAGTAGGCCTCACCCAGAGTATTCTAGGCAAACTTTCACTTGTCCAGCTGGCCCAGAGAAGGGGAATTTAAAAGTTCTTTTATTAACTCACTCATAATGTAACAGTGTGATCTTGTAGAATATTTTTCATCTAAAATCATTATACTTTATGATTTCATCGTCGGATATTATAGAGATATAGTTATTATTGGGATAGGAGTGGTTGTTAAAAGCTTCAAAGTTATGGGTATCTCGGTTTGCTGGATATACATGTACTTTCTGCCATGTCACCAGGAGTAGCTCTGTGATGATCGTTTGGTTTTAAATATTAAACTCATGTATGTACATACGGTTTTGGAGCTGGTGGTTTGAGGCAGAAGTACTTAGTTATCTTTGATATCAAGATAATACTTGCTGGTATGGTTCAGTTAGTGATTATATATTTGAAACCTAGAAAATGATCTTGAGTAGAAAGGTAGGTGGTTTAAGTAGCAGATGGCAGAGGAAAGCTGCACCTGGCAGTGCTGGTTTGAGCTGCTCTTGGTTTTTGTATCGGTACTTCTCTTAACAGAATAATAAAGCTGAGCTGAGCTTGGAATCCTGTATTTTAGAGGTAAAGTTTCCATTGCATACATAGCCTTTCTTCCACTTTTTAACTGCCTTGTTTGATGTTGTCATGGAAACATCTTGATATTTTGTCCCCACTAGAGGGAGTTGTAAAGCTAGTATTTGTTTACATTTTATATTGTGTGACTTTTTTAGTGGAATTTTCTTGTCATCACTCAAGAAAATCAAAGAAACATGGTTGAGCTTTGTTTTTGTAATATATTTTTTCTGATGTTTCTCTTCAGTAATTTCTTACACTTTATCTAGATTGTGCCTTTGAGTGTTTCCCATAATATACAGGTATTTTTCAGGGATTGTCATAATGGGAACAAAAGCATTGAACTTTGGCCAACTGAAGCTTGATGGTATACAAATAGAAATTAGTGTCTTCCAGTGACTGACTAAATGTCACATAGGAAAAATAGTGGGAGTGGAGAGACTCTGGTTCTGATACTGGCTCTGGAACTGTAACCACTTCTCTTGGGCATGCCCCTGACCTTCTCTGGGCCTTGGTTTGCTCCCTTTTAGGCGGAAGGTTTGTCTTAGACGAGCTCCGGTGTTCTTTCCCGGTTAACATTCTGTATGTCATCTGTAGTGCAGCTGATATTTGTCTAATAAATGTTGCCACGTATCTTTTTCAGATATGTGGCAATTTAGACAAGTCTCCCCACTAACATTGTAAAATTTAGTTTAACTAATGGAATAGATTTTTAAAAATAATTTTGCACCTAATAATTCATAAACTAAAGCTGAAGCAGCCAGGTTTTTTTAGCCCTTTATCAGCCCATGTTGCTTTTTGGCTCTTAGGTTAAAATGAAGGTTCTGCTTCATGTGTATCCGTGGAAGCATTGTTTAACAATTCATATTTTAAAATATCAGCCAGAGGAACGTTGGCTACTCCATTTGCTGCTTTTCTCTTGGGAGAGACGTACAGTTTGTAATCTGAAACTCTTTCATAAATGTCGAGGATTATAGTCTCTGAAGACAGTCTGTTTAGTTAATTTAAGTTGAAAACCCTAACAAAAGGTTTACATGTTCTCTGTTTTACGGCCCTCCTAACATAGGCTTTTTAGATTTTGTACATGGGTTATTATATTATGAAGTGTTTTGTTGCTGAATTTTTTTTGTGTGAAGTGCCCTTGTTTTTTTCTCTTTAGGGAAGAAACGTGAAGTAGTAAAGGGACGGGAGTTTATAGAATGGTTTAGGATGCATTTCAGTAGAAGCTTTAGCAACAGCAAATTATCTTTTTTTCTAAGGAAGGAATCTCTTTAATTGTTAAACTCAGTAGGTACAGAGTAATATCTCACTGAGAAGATGGCAGTTGCCACCAAGAAGCAGTCTGCTGAATTTGCAAGTAATGAGGGGAATTAAGTCTTGTTAATTAAAAGCGTGGTTGAAATTGTATTTAGTATTTGGGTGGATCTTTAATGAGGAAAATCTGTAGTTTGTAGAATTCCCTGTTTGGTACCATGCATACGTTGATATGGCAATTCTGTGTGTTATGGTGTAAGGTGCAGTGACCAAAAGCAAAATCTGTTTGACAGTCTGTATATTTGAGGAGGGCACCCTTTCATTTTGGGGAATGGGAGCCTCGAGGTGAGATTTTGTTCCTGAACGGCCTTGTTAGGGGGACTCACCTCATTTCATTTCTCTGTCCTGAAAGTTCTGGCAGCCAAGGGATATGGCTTAGCTAATGCCCAAGAGCTTGAGGGAGAGATTTTTGAAGGTGAATGATACAATTTAAAAGTGTTAGCATACATTTAAAATGTTTTATGAAGCACTAACAACTATAGGGATGAATTTGCTAATTGATAAGGTTACCTCTGAATCCAGAAGCATTTTGATGAACTTAATGCTTATAAACTCAAGTTAATTTTCCTTCGTTGATGCCAGTTTTGTTCATTTTGTAGTATCGCAAGGGAAGCTTTGAGAACTGCTTAATTATTATGTAGTTTTTCCTATCTTTGTGTGGGGGGAAATGTACTGTTCAGGTGTCCATGTCCAAGTTCCCCTGAATTAAAAGGCTATGTACTTGAACCTCACTGAAGGTTTAGAAGAAAATATTCTTTCTGTACAGGAGTCCTTACTTAATGTAAGTATAAAAGATTTATTTTGTTGTTTTTCCCCATATAATAATGTGGGGTAGTCTTTTTCCTTAAAGCACTGATGCCTAATTATTGACAGAACAGTTTGGACTACTTTTAAAAGACCTCAAAGGTGTTTTTTTTTCTTAGTGAGTTTTGTGTCCCTGTCAGATCACTCTGCTACCTTTCACCTGAGGCGTGCATGTAGCATACTAATGTCGATGTGTTGTTTTGTTTTTAATGTTGTTTCTTTTGTGTTTCTTATTCTTTATATCTTGAGGTCAAATCTGATATGGCTAATTCACAAAATGATTTTTCAGTTAGCCTGCATGGTGGCCAATAAATCAATCTTTGTTATTATAGTATCAAATAAATTTTGAGATGAAGGTAACTTTTCACTGGAATAAAATATGTTTATCTTGTCTCATTTTTAAAAAAACAAACGAATTGAGAAAAGCTTTTTTTAAAAAAAATCCCATGAAGATTAGAAATATATGTGGGAGTAAGGAAATATCCCCTTTGCCCATCTCACATACCCCATTTACTTTCCCAAATTTAACTTCACCAAAACTCAGTTAACAATTGGGCCATTCCTTGCAGACCTTTCTTAGAATATGATTATTTAACTTTTACCATATATGTTTTAAGACAGTTTTTTGTTCATAAATGTAATGCATATGTTTTGTAGCTACGTTTCATTTCTTTTACTCTAAAGACAGGGAAAGTGGGAGAAAAGAACACCTGCCATAGACTTTAGAAGTATCTTATTTTTTTCCCCCTAAAGTTTTACAGGGCATTTAATCTTTGAGGTTCACTCACTGCATAATTTTATGGGATTGATTTATGTACTATGCAGGGACTCAGTCACCTTGTTAATTTAAGTGGTGCTTAATTTTCAAAGGAAGTCATTATAAGCTGTCTCCCTACTATTTAGTAACATAATATTTGGATATTCTGAATGTTATAAGTTTTAAGACATTATATTGGGATTTGAAGAGACATTTACAGATGGATATTGAAATTCAACAAACTAGACAAATCATTCATCTATCAGTTTGACACTTGAATGACTTTATTCTGTTTTTATAGGCAGAATTTATTCTGTCTGCTTTTATAGGCAGAATGCTAAGGATGTGATTTTTCTAGGAAAAAATTAAAGAGCAAAGTCAGATGTTTTTATGTCAGTCTTAGAGTTATGCCTTTGAGAATGTTATCTGTAGAAAACAATCTCACAGCTCTCTTTTTACTCATCTGTTTCAGGAGAGCGGAGTATTGTATAACTTCTCATTGGAGTTAGATGGCTGTGTACTAATTAGTTACTCCCCCCGAGGTTTCTATCACATTATTAGAGCTTTTAAGGGCTTCTAGGCCACCTGCTGCTGCTAGTCTCACCACCTGGGCAAAGAGCAGATGGCTTCTCAGGTTCCCTGGGGGATGTCTGATTACTAGTAGAACAGATTCTGAGACTCAAGTTCACCCTGTGATAACACAGTGCTGTGATTGTGCCATTATTATGACTTGCTATGTTTCCATAAAGAAGTTCTTAAAATCTGCTGTAAGGTATGTGTATTTAAATCTGAGAGTTTTGTAGAAAAAAAGCCTTTTCATGTAATATAAAAAAAGCCTTTTCATGTAATTTTAATATAAATCCAATATTATGTATTCACTCCCCTGTGCCCAAGTGAAATGATGAACATAATTCATGTGGAATTTAAGACATTTATTAAACGGAGAATTTAGGACCTTCTTTGACTTCTACGGTCAAAATCACTTGTTCCAAGACAGCCTTGGTTTGCGTGCTGTGTTTCGGTCAGTGTGATATTGATGCTGACTTCCTGTCTCAGTTGCAGCAGCTACTCACAGACCTTCCTCACGATATGCTGGACGATGACCTGTCCTCTCCCGAGCTCCACTCTTCGGACTGCAGTGAGGACGGCACTGAGGGAGAGTAAGGATCTGAAATCACTTTCACTTGTGTATTACAGTTCTTTAAGTCTCTTTCCTTTCATTCTCTGCAGGTAAAAATAATGTGTGTGGTTAGAAAATTGTAGTCTAAGTTTTAAGCTTTTAGGTAAAGGTTGGTGGGAAAAATGTTAAGATATTGGTGTTCTTTGTGATATCTGTGTCCAAGTAAATGATAGGCTGTAAATCTAAAGCACTGATTTTTCTCAAGACCCCATTGTTCTGAGCAATCGGAGATGAACTGGAATGAGCATCAAGTGCTGCCTAAATCTCAGACTGTAAATGTAAGTATCTGAGGTGATAATGATTTTAATGAGGGTGGGAACAGACCTTAGTGCTTTTGTTTTTACTCTTGTTATCTAATAGGACTATCATAAGATTCGGGACATATATGTTGGAGAGAAAAGTGGCAATGATTGGGAAGACAATCAAAGTAAAACTGAAGACCATTATCCTGGGTACCATCCTGAAGAAGGCAGAGATGAAGGTGGAAGTGGTTATAGTCCTCCAAGTAAATATGAACAGACTGATTTATATCACCTTCCTGAAAACTTTAGGCCATACACCAATGGTCAGAAGCAGGACTTTAATAGCCAACCCACCAATGTAATTAAATTTTCAGATCCTCATAGGAATCATTTTCAGGTATTGTAAGATTTTAACTTTCAAGTATTTGTGTGTGTGCACAGATTTGCTTGTATTTCTGTATTAAAAAATTATTTATGTGCAATAGTATAATTTATTTAAAGAGCAGAAATTTCTGACAGTGCTTTTAATCCAGGCTCATGTTAAATTAGTCCTGCTGTTTTCTGTTCACAATCTAATGAAAACATGATCTTAAATCAGAGTTTCAAAATAGAGGCTTTATGGAAACATAAATTAAACATTTAAAGTTAAATCTGTCAAAGAATAACTACCCTCATTTACTGCTGCTTCTGGCTTCTACCACTTCACTGTGCTTCAGTGAGAAGCTATGTTCAGTTATCTTGATACAGTTTTAAAGTGGTAAATCTATGTAGATGACCCGTTAGTTGCCTTGATTTTCTAGCTCACCACCCTTATAACAAATTCTAAGTTAAGCACTTTAAAACTGATACCTGTTTTGGGATGATGTAGCAGTAGACAGGATGAATGGTAAGGAAAGAAACACCTTTTTTTTAAAACCCTGGGAGAGTTTAATGAAGTAAGACTGTAGAATACACTTAGCTGTTTTTTAGATTTTCTCAGTGACAATGAATGCCTTATTTTGCCAACAGCTATTCTGTGTAACTCAATGATAGGACAGTTTTTTTGGTTCTTTTAAGGTGATCATTTTCTTTTACTTCTAGCTCTATAGAATGTTATTCATTCCACAGAAGTCATTGAATACTTACTACATATGAGGCATTGTATTGCATGTTCTTGTTATTAATGTGAATTTTTATGTTTCCAAGATGTTAGAGTCATCTAAATCATTCTTAAATACTTATATACTCTCTTATTGGAATTCTTGAATGTTACTATGGAATTATGTGCTCAAAAGAACAATTATGATGCATGCAATTGTATATTGCAATCTTTCAGTTACCAGTGTTAAATAACAATAAGTGTTAGTTTTCAAGCAAAGATGTATGTAATTGTATCACAGTAAAGTTCTATAACAAATTAAGATGTCTATTCCAGATAATTTTTCAAGAAAAGGCCAAATTCTAATTGTCAATTTCATTTATCATCTTGTAATAGCAATTTGGTACATCACAAGGTCCCAGTTGTCAAGCTTTGGAACCATATAAAGTGACATATAAACCTTACCAGTCTTCTGCCCAGAATAATGTCTTACCAGCCCAAGAGGTAGCAGGAAGTGACACATTTGAAGGCCTGCAACAACAGTTTTTAGGAGCTAATGAAAGTATGTAACAAGTTTGTATTTTTTTCTTACTAATATAACGAGAATTTTGAACATTTAGACCATGTTCAAAAATTACTATTTTTTTTAAGTATGATAATGAAATTGTGTTTTGTTTTGCTTTTTAAAGAACCCTTATTTTTAGAGTTAAATCCTGAAGTATTTATGATTAAACTGTTTTGAAGTCTGGGACTTAATTCAAATAATATGTTGTTAGGGGGTAATTTTGGGTAAGATACAGATAAAACAAGCCTGGCCATGAGTTCATAATTGTTGAATCTGGGTGATGGTTCAAGGGATTCACTGTGCTCTTCTCTCTACCTTCTTATGTATTTGAAATTTTCCATAATAAAAAATTACATTTTTCTCAACTGGTTATTTCAGTCATTCTAGTTGGTTAAGACTTTTCATTAGCTCCATGTTTTTCTTACTGAAGTCTAATTTGGAAATAGAGTTTTCCTTTCAATCTTAGATTTTTCACTACATAGAAATGTAATTTAGTAAGTCAGCCATTTGCACTTTAATGTTTTCTTTTGATTTTTAGAGTTTTAGTGTAATAATTAGGCAATTCTGATGTAAATTACATTCAGAATCTGAACTAGCCTTTTATTTCAGGTGTAGTTGCGTGGCACATGCCAAAAAAATTCCTTTTGTATAGTAGATATATAAAATATAAGAATGAGAAAAGGGCTACTGGAGATTTTGAGGAGATGAGACATCCAAAACTAAAAACTAAAACTTGTACTCTGCTTAACCTGAATTAGAGTTTGCACATGTCTACTTCCATTCTCTTGTCATACTCTCTGATATGTGAGATAACTTCTAATTGTTGTGCATGTTTATGAGCCAGTGTGTTTCTAGAGTTTGACAGCAAATTTTTTGTTTGTTTTACATTTAGGAAGAGGGGAAAGTCTTATTGGATATTCTGGGTTTCCAGGTCTATACCAAAGAGCAAACTGGACTCTGTGCTTTTAACTTCTTAGGGCTGCTTCCATCACAGGATAGCTACAGGGGGAGGCCAGAACTCACTTTCCCCAAAAGGAGTCAACAGCAAATGTGGAGTGGACTCTTTGTTCAGGAGTGTTTTAGAATGAAGAGATGAGGAAGTGGACAGTGTGTGTGGCATAACTGGTTTTAGGTTGAGTAAATGAGTAGCACAGCAGTGGCCTGGTATCTTGGTGTTTACTGTTTCAGTTATGCTGTGTTCAGTTATGTTTATATCTCCTGGTCTTTCTGTATATATTACCTTTCATCATTTTTGTAACAGTCTGCATTTTATCAAATTGATTTATTTTTTGTTTAAGTTATACATTTGTCTAAATTCGACATTCGGAAGTTAATTAAATAACTTAATAGCAGTGCCAAATTTAGTGACTATAGTAGCAACAGTAGTTTGAAAAAATGAGTTTGAAGAGAGGTGGTTTGTAGACTGTTTAGGACTTTGACTTGTAACAAGATTTTCAGTCTTCAGTTATTCATTTATTTTTTTGGTTTTTAACAATATCTCTTTTTAAAAAGAATGCTTATTTGTTAGCAAGTAGAAATATTGTTCTAGTAGAAAATGAAGAATATTGGTCTTTGTGTAGTTGAAGCATTATCCTTCTATGAGTCATTTTATTCTTTCTTTTTCCAATTATTTTTAAGTAGTCCCTAAAATGACTTCAGTTGTTTCTGCAAGAAGACATCAAAATTCTTTATTAATTGCCTTCCTCAAGAAACAAGAACAATCCCAAATAAACAGTCTAAAATCACAATTAAAGCAACTAGAAAAAGAACAAATGAAACACAAAGTAAGAAGAAGGAGGGACATAATTAAAAATCAGAGCAGAAATAAATAAAATAAAGAAAATAAAACAATAGAAAAAAAATCAATGAAACCAAGAGTTGGTTCTTTGAGAAAATAAACAAATAGATAAACCCCTAGGCAGACTTATTGAGAAAAAAGGAGAGAGTACACAAATAAATAGAATCAGAAATGAAGAAGGAATAGTCACAACACACAACAGAAATACAAAGAATTATTAGATAATACTATGAAAAATTATATTCTGATGAATTGGACAGCCTAGAAGAAATGGACAACTTCCTAGAAAAATACAACCTTCCGAGAATGACCCAGAAAGAAACCAAATCTGAACAGACCAATTACCAGTAACAAAATTGAATTGGAAATCAAAAAACTCCCAACAAACAGTCCAGGAATAGATGTCTTCACAGCTGAATTCTACCAAACATTTAAAAAAGATCTAATACCTATCTTTCTTAAAGTATCACAAAAAGTAGAAGAGGAGGGAATATTGTTAAACTCATTCTGAGGCCAGCATCACTCTAATACCAAAACCAGACAAAGATATGACAGAAAAAGAAATTTATAGACCAGCATCACTGATGATCATAGATGCAAAAATCCTCAACAAAATATTAGGAAACTGAATTAAAAAATACATCAGAAGGATTATCCATCATGACCAAGTGGTATTTATTCCAGGGATACAAGGATGGTACAATATCCATAAATTAATCAATATCATACACCACATTAATGAAAAGAAGGATAAAAACCACATGATCATCTCAATAGATGCTGAAAAAGCATATGAAAAAACTCAATATCCATTCATGATAAAAACTCTTAACAAAGTGGGTATAGAGGGCCAGTACCTTAACATAATAAAGGCCATATATGAAAAACCCACAGCCAACATCATACTTAACAGCAAAAAGCTAAAAGCTGTTCTTCTAAGATCAGGAACAAGACAAGGATGCCCACTCTCCCCACTTATATTCAGCATAGTACTGGAGGTCCTAGCCATGGCAATCAGACAACACAAAGAAACAAAAGGCATTCAGATTGTAAGGAAGAAGTTAAATTGCCACTATTTGCAGATGACATGATATTTTACATAAAAAAAAATAAAGAATCCACCCCAAAACTATTAGAACTAATAACTGAATTCAGCAAAGTTGCAGGATACAAAATCAATAAACAAAAATCTGTTGCATTCCTATGTACTAACAATGAACTAGCAGAAAGGGAAATCAGGAAAACAATTCCACTCACAATTGCATCAAAAAGAATAAATACCTAGGAATAAGCCTAACCAAGGAGGTGAAAGACTTATGCCCTGAAAACTACAAGACACTCATGAGAGAAATTAAGAAGACACCAATAAATGGAAATACATCCATCCTGTGCTCATGGATAGGAAGAATTACTATTGTCAAAATGGCCATCCTGCCTAAAGCAATTTACAGATTCAATGCAATCCCTATCAAAATACAAACAACATTCTACAACGAACTAGAACAAATAGTTCTAAAATTCATATGGAATCACAGAAGACCCTGAATAGCCAAAGCAATCCTAGGAAGGAAGAATAAAGCTGGGGGGATTATGCTCCCTGACTTCAAGCTCTACTACAAAGCCACAGTAATCAAGAAAATTTGGTACTGGTGCAAGAACATACCCATAGATCAATGGAACAGAATAGAGAGCCTAGATATAAACACAAGCATATATGGCCAATTAATATACAATAAGGAGCCATGGATATACAATGGGGAAATGACAGCCTTTTCAACAACTGATGTTGGCAAAACTGGACAGTTACATGTACGAGAATGAAACTGGACTGCTGTCTAACTCTATATACAAAAGTAAACTTGAATAAAAGACCTGAATGTAAGTCATGAAACCATAAAACTCTTAGTAGAAAATGTAGACAAAAACCTCTTGAACATAAATATGAGCAACTTTTTCCTGAACACATCTTGGGCAAGGGAAACAAAAGCAAAAATGAACAAATGGGACTACATCAAACTAGAAAGCTTTGGTACAGCAAAGGACACCATCAGTAGAAAAAAAGGCATCCTACAGTATGGGAGAATATATTTATAAATGACATATCCAACAAGGGGTTAACATCCAAAATATATAAAGAACTCACATGTCTTGACACCCAAAGAGCAAATAACCAGATCAAAAAATGGGTGGAGAATCTGAACAGACACTTCTCCAAAGAAGAAATTCAAATGGCCAATAGGCACGTGAAAAGATGCTCCACATTGCTAATTATCAGGGTTATACAAATTAAAACCACAATGAGATATCACCTCACACCAGTTAGGATGGCCAACATCCAAAAGACAGAACAGTAAATGCTGGCAAGGATGTGGAGAAAGGGGAACCCACCTACACTGCTGGTGGGAATGTAAATTAGTTCAACGATTGTGGAAAGCAATATGGAGGTTTCTCAAAAAACTAAAAATAGAAATACCATTTGACCCAGGAATTCCACTCCTCAGAGTTTACCTAAAGAAAACAAGATCCCAGATTCAAAAATACATATGCACCCCTATGTTTATTGTAGCACTATTTACAGTAGTCAAGATACGGAAGCAACCGAAGTGTCAATCAGCAGATGAATGGATAAAGAAGAGGTGGTATATATACACAGTGGAATATTATTCAGCCATAAGAAGAAAACAAATCCTACCATGTACAAAAACATGGATGGAGCTAGAGGGTATTATGCTCAGTGAAATAAGCCAGGAAGAGAGACAAGTACCAAATGATTTCACTCATTTGTGGAGTATAACTACGAAGTAAAACTGAAGGAACAAAACAGCGGCAGACTCACAGACGCCAAGAAGGGACTAGCATTTACCAAAGTCAAAGGGTTGGGGAGGTTGGGTGGAGAGGGAGGTAGAAGGGGATTAAAGGGCATTGTGATTAACACAGAATGTAGGGGAATCATGGGGAAGGCAGTGTAGCACAGAGAAGGCAAGTAGTGACTCTATAGTATCTTAGTATGCTGATGGACAGTGACTGCAATGGAGTGTGGGGAGTGACTTGATAATATGGGTGAATGTTGTAACCACAATGTTGCTCATGTGAAACCTTCATAAGATTGTATATCAGTGACACCTTAATAAGTAAAAAAATCATTTAAAAAATATTAGCAAACTGAATTAAAAAATACATCAAAAGGATCATCCATCACAACCAAGGGGGATTTATTCCAGGATGTAAGGATGGTACAGTATAAATCAATCAGTATCATACACCACATTAATAAAAAGAAGGATAAAAACCACATGATCATCTCAGTAGATGCTGAAAAAGATTTTGAAAAAATTCAACATCCATTCATGATAACTCTCAACAAAATGGGTATAGAGGGTGCATACCTCAACATAATAAAGGCCGTATACAACAAACCCAGAGCTAACATCATAGTCAATCAAGAAAAGCTGAAAGCTTTTCCTCTAAGATTAGGAACAAGACAAAGATGCCACTCTCACCACTTTTTTAAAAATATATTTTATTTTATTATCATTAATTTACAATTACATGTGCAATATTACGATTATTAAACTACCCCTTCATCAGGTCCCCCCCACCAAACCCCATTACAGTCACTGTCCATCAGCGTAGTGAGATGCTATAGAATCACTACTTGTCTTCTCTGAGTTGTACTGCCCTTCCCGTGCCCCCCCAACATTACATCTGCTAATCGTAATGCCCCTTTTTCCCTCTTATCCCTCCTTTCCCACCCATTTTCCCCAGTCCCTTTCCCTTTGGTAACTATTAGTCCGTTCTTGGGTTCTGTGAGTCTGCTGCTGTTTTGTTCCTTCGGTATTTTTTCTTTGTTCTTATACTCCACATATGAGTGAAATCATTTGATACTTGTCTTTTTTGGCTTGGCTTATTTCACTGAGCATAATACCCTCTAGCTCCATCCATGTTGTTGCAAATGGTAGGATTTGTTTTCTTCTTATGGCTGAATAATATTCCATTGTGTATATGTACCACATCTTCTTTATCCATTCATCTACTGATGGACACTTAGGTTGCTTCCATTTCTTGGCTATTGTAAATAGTGCTGCAATAAACATAGGGGTGCATCTGTCCTTTTCAAATTGGGCTGCTGCATTCTTAGGGTAAATTCCTAGGAGTGGAATTCCTGGGTCAAATGGTATTTCTATTTTGAGTTTTTTGAGGAACCTCCATACTGCTTTCCACAATGGTTGAACTAATTTGCAGTCCCACCAGCAGTGTAGGAGGGTTCCCTTTTCTCCACATCCTCGCCAACATTTGTTGTTGTTTGTGTTTTGGATGTTGGCCATCCTCACTGGTGTGAGGTGATATCTCATTGTGGTTTTAATCTGCATTTCTCTGATGATTAGCGATGTGGAGCATCTTTTCATGTGCCTGTTGGCCATCTGAATTTCTTCTTTGGAGAAGTGTCTATTCATGTCCTCTGCCCATTTCTTAATTGGATTATTTGCTTTCTGTTTGTTAAGGTGCATGAGTTCTTTATATATTTTGGATGTCAACCCTTTATCAGATACGTTTTTTATGAATATATTCTCCCATACTGTAGGATGTCTTTTTGTTCTACTGATGGTGTCCTTTGCTGTACAGAAGCTTTTCAGCTTGATATAGTCCCACTTGTTCATTTTTGCTTTTGTTTCCCTTGCCCGGGGAGATATGTTCATGAAGAAGTTGCTCATGTTTATGTCCAAGAGATTTTTGCCTATGTTTTTTTCTAAGAGTTTTATGGTTTCATGACTTACATTCAGGTCTTTGATCCACCTTGAGTTTACCTTTGTGTATGGGGCTAGACAGTAGTCCAGTTTCATTCTCTTACATGTAGCTGTCCAGTTTTTCCAACACCAGCTGCTGAAGAGGCTGTCATCTCCCATTGTATATCCAAGGCACTTTTATCAAATATTAATTGACTGTATATGTTTGGGTTAATGTTTGGATTTTCTATTCTGTTCCACTGGTCTGTGGGTCTGTTTTTGTGCCAATACCAAATTGTCTTGATTACTGTGGCTTTGTAGTAGAGCTTGAAGTCAGGGAGTGTAATTCCCCCTGTTTTATTCCTCCTTCTCAGGATTGCTTTGGCTATTCGGGGTCTTTTGTGGTTCCATATGAATTTTAGAATTATTTGTTCCAGTTCATTGAAGAAAGCTGTTGGTAGTTTGATAGGGATTGCATTGAATCTGTAGATTGCTTTAGGTAGTATAGCCATTTTGACAATATTTGTTCTTCCTAGCCAAGAGCATGGGATGCATTTCCACTCTCACCACTTTTATTCAACATAGTACTGGAGGTCTTAGACATGGCAATCAGACATAACAGAGATAAATGGCATCCAAATTCTTAAGGAAGAAGTTAAACTGTCACTATTTGCAGATGACATGTTATACATAGAAAATCCTAGGGACTCCACCAAAAATTTTAGAACTGATAAGTGGATTTAGTAAAGTTACAGGATAAAAAGTTAATATGCAGAAATCTATTGCATTCCTTTATACTAACAACAAACTAGTTTAGATAGAAATCAGAAAAACAGTTCATTTACAACTGCATCAAAAAGAATAAAATACCCAGGAATAAACCTAACCAGGAGGTAAAAGACCTGTACTCTGAAAACTATGACACTCATGAGAAAAATTAAGGAAGACATAAATAAATGGAAATCTATTTTTTACTCATGGATAGGAAAAATTAATATTATCAAAGTGGCCATTCTGCCTAAACCAATTTACAGATTCAATGCAATCCCTATCAAAATGCCAACAGCATTTTTCAGTGAACTAGAACAAATAGTTCTAAACTTTATATGCAACCACAAAAGACCCTGCATAGCCAAAACAATCCTGAGAGAGAAGAACAAAGCTGTGGGTATTACACTCCCTGACTTCAAGGTATACTACAAAACTACAGTAATCAAAACAGTATGGTACTGGCACAAGAACAGATCCATAGATCAATGGAACAGAATAGAGATCCCAGATATAAACCCCCATGCATATATGGCCAATTAATATGCAATAAAGGAAGCATTGAATATACAATGGGGAAAAGACAGCTTCTTCAATAACTGGTGGTTTGAAAACTGGACAACTACATTTAAGAGAATGAAACTAACTCCATATACAAAAGTAAACTCAAAATGGATCAAAGTCTTGAATGTAAGACATGAAACCATAAAACTCTTAGAAGAAAACATAGGCAAATCTCTTAAATTAAGTATGAGCCAATTTTTTCCTGGATACATCTCAGGCAAGGGAAACAAAAAATGAACAAGTGGGACTACATCAAACTAAAAAGTTTCTTTCTGTACAGCAAAGGACACCATCAGCAGAATAAAAGGGTAACCTACAGTATGGGAGAATATATTCTTAAATGACGTATCCAATAACTGGTTGACATCCAAAATATATAAAGAGCTCACGCACCCCAACAAACAAATAGCAAATAAGCCAGTTAAAAAATGGGCAGAGGAGCTGAACAGACACTTCTCCAAAGAAGAAATTCAGATGGCCAACAGGCACATGAAAAGATGCTCCACATCATTAGTCATCAGAGAAATGCAAATTAAAACCACAATGAGATATCACCTCACACCAGTTAGGATGGCTGCCATCCAAAAGACAAACAACAACAAATGTTGGCAAGGATGTGGGGAAAGGGGAACCCTCCTACACTGCTGGTGGGAATGTAAATTAGTTCAACCATTGTGGAAATCAGTATGGAAGTTCCTCAAAAAACTAAAAATAGAAATACCATTTGATCCAGCAATTCCACTCCTAGGAATTTACCCTAAGAATGCAGCAACCCAGTTTGAAAAAGGCATATGCACCCCGATGTTTATCGCAGCACTATTTACAATAGCCAAGAAATGGAAGCAACCCAAGTGTCCATCAGTAGATGAATGGATAAAGAAGAGGTGGTACATATACACAATGGAATACTATTCAGCCATAAGAAGAAAACAAATCCAGACATTTGCAACTACATGGATGGAGCTAGAGGGCATTATGCTCAGTGAAATAAGCCAGGCGGAGAAAGGCAATTATCAAATTCACTCATCTGTGGAGTATAAGAACAAAGGAAAAACTGAAGGAACAAAACAGCAGCAGACTCACAGAACCCAAGAATGGACTAACAGTTACCAAAGGGAAAGGGACTGGGAAGGATGGGTGGGAAGTGAGGGATAAGGGGGGAAAAGGGGCATTACGATTAGCACATGTAATGCAGCGGCGGGGGACATGGGAAAGGCAGTATTTATAGAGAAGACAAGTAATGATTCTATAGCATCTTACTACGCTGATGGACAGTGACTGTAGTGGGGTATGTGTGTGGTCTTGATAATAGGAGGTTTAGTAACCATAATGTTGTTTAAGTGATTGTACATTAAGCATACCAAAATAAAAAAATAAAAAAATAAAACATGGGTGGAGGACTTGAGTAGACCTTTCTCTAAAGAAGAAATATAGATGGCGAACAGTCACATGAAAAGATACCTTAACATCACGGATCATCAGGAAAATGCAAATCAAAACCAAAGTGAGATACCACCTCACACCAGTCAGTATGGCCACCATCCAAAAGACAAGAAATAACAAGTATTGGCGAGAATGTGGAGAAACGGGAACCCTCCTACACTGTTGGTGGAATGTAAATTGGTACAACCGCTGCTGAAAGCAGTACAGAGATTCCTCAAAACACTAAAAATTGAAATACGTTTCGACCCAGTTATTCCACTTCTAGGAATTTACCTTAAGAAAAAATCCCTGATTCAAAAAGATAATCCCCTATGTTTATCACTGCATGATTTATAATAGCTAAGAAATGGAAGCCACCTACGTATCCATCAACAGATGAATGGATAAAGAAGATGTGGTACATATGTACAATGGAATGTTTTTCAGCCATAAAAAGAAAAGAAATCCTGCCATTTGCAACAACAAATGTCAGGCAAGGGAAACAAAAAATGAACAAGTGGGACTACATCAAACTAAAAATTTTCTGGAAGTATCTAGAGAGACCTAGAGTTCCTAGAAGTATCTAGAAGATATACAGAATATTATGCCCAGTGAAATAAGCCAGGCCGAGAAAGACAAATACCGTCTGATTTCATTTATGGAATATAAAAACAAAGCAAAGCAGAAGAAACAAAACAGCAATACACTTACAGATACTGAGAAGTGACTAGTGGTTACTGTGGGGAATGGGTTTGGGTGGGGGTGGTGGAGAGGATGAGGGAGATAAAGGGGCACAAAAATTCTCAGTCATTATATAAGTTGGTCATGGGGACAGTAGTACAGCATGGAGAATCTAGTCAGGTTTCTATGTTGACAGATAGTAACTGCACTGGAGGGGGGTGAGGATTTAATAGTGTGGATAACTGTTGGAGCACTGTGTTGTATATTTGAAATCAATATAAGACTGTACATCAATGATAATTCAATAAAAAAATTTTAAAAACTAAAAATAATTTCTTATTAATTATTCATTAATTTATTGATTCAGCATAAATATGAATAGAATCCCCATTCCTTAAAATGAAATATTTTGAGAAGTATGTCTAGAAATTTTCTTTTAAAATGGTTTTATAGAAGCTGATGTACTTTTTTTTTCGATTTTATTACTGTATAGAACTGTAATCCATTGTAATTGGTATTTACTTATTTTTAATTAGCCAAAATGGTGGTAATTCAGTCTTATATTCTAAACCAATTACCTGGCAGTGACCACAGTTAGAAACATTTACATTTGATGCCATCTATAATATTTGTCTGTATAACTGGAGCAAGTTTCACAAAAATTATACTTATTCATACCCCATGATGCAGTGTGATATATTCTATATATATATATATATTTTAATGCTAGTCACAAGTCATTGAATTGTTTTCATGATACTCTAATAGTTGTATCCACAGTTTGAGAAACACTGTCGTAAATGACCACATATTTTCATATGCTTTTATCTAATTAATTAACTTTAATTCCAAAGCAGATTCTGCTGAAAATATGCAGATTATTCAACTTCAGGTTCTTAACAAAGCAAAAGAGAGACAACTAGATAATTTAGTTGAAAAGTTAAATGAAAGTGAACGTCAAATCAGGTATCTGAATCACCAGCTTCTGATGACCAAAGGTAAGATAACTGTTGAATTCTGTCATTTATGAGGTACATTATAGCAGGATTCCTCGTTTCCAGTAACCTAATTTTAAATATGAAGCTTAGAGAATTGGTACACTTGGTAGAGGTCTCATTGTGTGAGTCAGTCAGAACAAAACAAAAACCTAGGACTTTTGACCCTTGGCTTTGATTCCTTCTCTCCAAAATTATTTTGAGGTCCTCATTTTCTCCCTTCTTTTTCTTTTTATTAGGCGGTTAGAGTCAATGAACACTATTTAACTGTACTGATAAGATTCTATCCTAAAATGTTGATTCCTTCTGTAGTTTATCTTGGATGATGTATTCAATTCCCAGAGAGTCTGCGCTTAGTTTGCAGTACCTCTTCTGAATCTACAAATCAGTATGTTTTAATCCAAGTAAGATTTAGTGATCCTTAATTCCTTTAGTTGTGCCAGGGAGACAATGGAGCTGTGTCTGGGAGAAGCACATGGAGTAAATAGATTTCAAATTATAATTGCTTACTCTTCATGCTTTCTGTAGTTCTGATCAGTGTTGAGCTTTCATTTGTAGAATGATTTTTTGTCTGAACTTCAGCTCATTTCAAACTTAATTGATAGTGAAAAGGTCTCTTTCTGTAATGCTCATAAAATTTATTTTGAGAGAACTTGTGAGCTGTTACAGTGAAGTATGTGGGAAAAATTTAAGATTAGGTGAATTTAAATGTTCATTGCAAGTATGTATAAAAAGTAATTAGTCCTCAGATTCCTTCTTTGATTAGCAGGGTTTTGTCACATCTTCTATCTCTTCTCAAGTAAACAGATCCTGAAATCATTGTTAGGAAATCTTTTTGGTCCCCAAAGGGATATAATAAGATTTTTGAATGAAGTGGTCCTGGTTCTCTAAAATTGTTTTTGGTCTCATTAAAGCATTCATTTTTGGAACTTTTCTAATTTTCTCTAAATCAACTAAAGTTCATAATTTGAATTGAATTGAATGCAACAACATTTATATGTGACATAGATGTGATATTTGATGGAAATTGTGACAGTTGGGCCTCCTCTATAATAACATTATTTATGTAAACATATTTAATGTTAGATGAAAAGGATGGCTTGATCCTCAGTCTCCGGGAATCACAGAAACTCTTCCAGAATGGAAAAGAGAGAGAGATGCAGCTTGAAGCACAAATAAAAGCACTGGAGACCCAAATACAAGCATTAAAAGTCAATGAAGAACAGGTAAATATTTTTTCTTGATTATTTGTGGTAAAATTATTTTTTAGAGTGAAAAGTTCAGTTACTTAACTTTTCGTATAGTAGGATCAACTTTAGAAGAACCTTGACGTTTATGCCTTCTTCTACATAAGTCTGCCTTGCTTTCCTTTAACCTTGGAGAAATGGTATGTCTATCCACCTACCGAGGCCTCGGTTCCTCAGTTCCTCTTCCCCCAGTCAGCTGCTATGTTCAGTTGAGTCTCCTCATTTCTGTCCAGATGCCCCTAGTCAGGATTTTACCATCTATTACAAAAGTCTCTTAACTAGTCTCCAGTCTTTTACCCCTTCTCCAAGTTCTCTGTGCTGGCCATCTGCAAAACCTTTCTAAAATAATAGTTCTGATTATGTCTTTCCCTTGTTTAACACCTTTCAATCACCCTGTTTTATTTGTGGGATGAAGTATAGCATCCAGTTGACCATCTGATCCTTGCCTATCTTTTCTCTTACTCTCCTCAAACTCAAAAGCCTGTTATTTTTATATATCTTTATGTGCTGTCTCCTCTCCGGAATTCCCATTCCACGACATGTTGCTATTTGATTAGCAAGCCGCTGCTCAGATATTTTCTCTTCCTAAGTCTCCCCTGCTTTCCTCCCCAAGCCAGATGATCACAGCTGTTATAGTAGATATCGGACATCTTGATGGCAAGAATGGGCTGCCCTCGTCTTTATAGCCTCACCACATTAACCCAGTGCCTGGCATATAATCGGTACTCAGTATATGTTGTGTGAATGTTGTTCAACATTTACCTAAGCTATCTATAACCTGTATATTTTTTTCTTATTTATTTCTTCTTTCCTGGCTTTGATTCTACCATGACTATAGCTTTATGGTGTGTTTTGAAATTTGGTAAACAAGGGCTGCCCTGCCCTTAATATTCTTAAAAAATTTTGCAGTGCTTTTTCATATTTTCTCTTCTAGATCTTGTAATAAACTTCTCATATTTTGTAAAAAATCTTGTTGGAAGTTTGATTAGTGAGACATTGTGTTTATGTTTACCATATTATAGGTGAGTTAACTACATCCTGGAGACATCAAATTTTCTTGCCCAAGGTTTCAAGGCAGTTATTGGCAAAGCATCAGAACCTAAATTTCCTGATCCCAATAGACTTGCCTTTAAAGTGGTAGCACATTTTTTGATTAATGAGATAGACATTTGATTGTTAGAAATAGTTATTGGTAGCCATGCCTGGTGGTAGATGATTCATTAGAGTAATACATTGTTTTGGAGCAGGGGACGAGGGTAGTTAAAAGAGAAAGTGGCTATAAACTAGCTTGGTTTTATATGAGACTTGAGGCTGGTTCTGGGGATGGTTTAATGGAAGAATTTGAACAGTGTTGTTTCATGTCTGACTGCTTCTTGTCCTTCAGGTCTCGGGTAAAAAAAAAAAATCACCTTTTTAGAGAGGACTTCCCATCCCCTTTTTATCTAAAGTAGCCCAGAGCTCCATATTCTCACTCCCCTTCATCCTGCCATATTCTATTACTCTATTTAAAAACTGTCTGAAATGATCTCATTTGTTTACTTTGTTATTGTCTGTCTTCTGCCAGAAACTGTTAAGAGTTTGGACCTTGCCTGTACTGTCATTATCTGCTTAAGTGCTTTTTCAACCCTGCCTGGCACAAAGTATCCACATTATTTATTGAGCCAATGAATACATGTCTTAAACAATTAAAGCAGTATTGAATAAACAGGCAATCTCTGAATCAGAATGAAGAATAAGCCTCATTTGAAATTTTAACTTTTGTGTGTAATGTAGATTATTAACATTTTTAACTTTTTGAAAACTGATAAAGTTACTAGATTAAAAAGTTGCATTGCTTTTATGTAGTAAAGGTTATAACTTTGTAATCTTTTTATAAGTGAGAAATTACATTTATACAAAAATAAAGTAGCACAAATAAAACAATAAAATAAAAACAACAGAACCACCAAGTGTATTAGTTTCCTATTGCTGCTGTAACAGATTACCAGAAATCTAGTGCTTGAAACAACACAGATTTATTGCCTGAAAGTTCTGGAGGTCAGAAGTCTGACATAGGTGGGCTAACATCAAGGTGTCAGCAGGGCTGTGTTGCTTTTTGGAGGCTCCTGGGGCGAATCAATTTTATTGCCTTTCCAGCTTTTAGAGGCCACCTGCATTCCTTGGCTTAAGGCCCATTTCCGTCTTCAGAGCCAGAAGTCATTGGTTCTGACTTTTCTGCTCAGTTTCCCCCATTCAGAAACACTTGGGGATATTTTAGGCCCACCCAGATAATCCAGGATAATCTCTTTTTCTTTAAGGTTACCTGATTAGCAACTTCAATTGGTCTGCATCCTGAATTTTCCCTTGCCATGTAATATAACATATTCATAGGTTTCGGGGATTAGGACACAGACATCTTTTGGGAGCCATTATTTAGCTTACTATACCATTTTTTCAACAACTGTATCGTTACAGCTTTTAATACTTTGTTTATAGTAAGTAAGCATTGACAGATTTCATTAGTCTTTCAAGAAACAGTTGTCATTTTTCTATGACCTAACAATTGGATTGCCTCCCACACTTAGCTCACAGAGCAGAGCAATGCAAACAGCAATGGACCAGTGTAGTAGCAGCAGATTCCTTACCTTGTGCCCATATTGCCATCATGTGGCACAAAATCTTCTTTCCCTCTCCTCAGGTAACTGCACTTCTTCTCTGTGATTAATGTTTCCAGCAACCATCGCCCTGGTAGGTACCAGCTGGGGAAGTGTTAAGGAACTAGGGGGAGACCCTTTCTGCTCTAGTCTCCTTAAAGCATGATTGAGTTTTTGAATTAAATCTCATAAAGAGAGAACAGAGTTGAAATACAGTAAACTTGGCCACCCTGTATGTTTTTACTAGATGATTAAGAAGTCCAGAACAACTGAGATGGCTCTGGAAAGCCTGAAGCAGCAGCTGCTGGATCTTCATCATTCTGAATCATTTCAACGTGCTAGAGAGCAGCATGAGAGCATTGTTCTGGGCCTCACAAAGAAGTATGAAGAGCAAGTGTTGTCCTTGCAAAAGAAATTGGATGCTACAGTCACTGCACTTAAGGAACAGGTTGGGATGATTTCAAATGAGCAACTGTTATAAACGAGTAAAGCTGGTTATTTTTTGCAGCTGGTATTTTGTGTTTCATCTATAGAAATTTTGGATGTATGTGTATAGTGTTCGATTGTAAGTAAAATTTAAAAGCCAAAGATTTTTAATCTATGAGTAACTGTGAAGGCATAGTATTGGAAATACTTCCTCTTGTAGGATTGCTTAGTACTTTCTCAATTCTCACATTAATAGTCCTTTACCCGTAGAGTATTTATACGTATTGTTCACATTGCCCTAGAATAAATCCAGACAGAGAGGAATGAGTGTTCTGGGAGCTGGCCTGAACTTGACAGGTCGTTCTGGGAGCTTAACCAGTAGAAAGCCTTTCTGGGTTCTCCCAGCATTTGGTAATTAACCTGTCAATAAAGATTGTCTGGAAGTGGTTCTTGGGAGAAGAGTTAATTTTGAGAACAGTGTAATAAAGAAAATAGGGAAGAAAGTCTGATCTAAAATCATTGAGACAGGGATTAAAGATGGTGGCGTGAGAGGTGAGACAGAGGCTTCCCCCTAAAACCGCATATAATATGAAAATATAACTAATACAACTACGCTTGAAAGAGCCACAGAAAAGAGGACTGCAACAAACTGCATTCACCTGGAGACAAGAGCAGACCTCACAGAAAAGGGTAAAGTACTAAAGCTGTGGTCCTGTGGGATCCAAGCCCTTCCCCCACCCCAGCTCACCAAAAGGAGGAAGAGGAATGGAGCAGGGAAGGAGTGGAGATCTGGGACTGCTGAATACCTAACTCTGGAGATCTGCTCTGGGAGCACAAACCTACATTTCATGGTGCTTCCATGATATTCTCGTAATTAGGGGGTTGGAAAGCTAAGACAGGCAGAATTCCTGAAGAGACAAAGATTCCAGCTGCTTGTGGAAAGCAGGGATCCATATCCAGCTGCTCTGGGACAAAAGAAAGGCGGGCAGTCTGAGAGACTTCCTAACAAAGAAGCCCTTAGCAAGAGGGCTGCTAAAGAGGCAAGGATTGCACAGAGCTTACTGCTCAGGAGAAAGGACAGGTAGACAAAACTGTCCAGGTGCACTCTGGCCAGCAGATTGGGAGCTTTCACGACCTTTAGGTGCTCCAGCTCCCTGGCTGCCTACACAGCTCCAAGAACCCCTTCCACGACAGGCAGACAACTGTGCCTTTCTCCTGGCCAGCCCCACCGGACATGCAAACCGGGAAACCCTACCCTGGCGTTAGACAGCAACTAAAATCCCAAAGCACAGAGGCTTATACCTGTGTTCTCTGCCCACTGGTTCAGGCAGTGGAGACAGGCATAGCAACCGGGAAGCAGGAAATGGCTCTTTCCTCCCCCCAGGCACCAGTACCACTCCCCTGCAACCCCCGACATTGGTTCAGGGGCTGAGCAGCTCCAGAGAGTAGAGCTTCTGGGCACTAGAGAGTGCCATATACAAATACGAAACGCCAAAGGAACCTGGTCCAGAGTAAAATTATGAATACAACTCCTGAGAAAGATTTAAATGACTCTCCCTGAAAGGGAGTTCAAAATAAAAATCATTTACATGCTCATGGAGGTATGGAAAGATATTCAAGAACTCAGGAATGAATTACGGACGGAGATCCAATCATTGAAGAGCACAGTGGACAGTATTAAAAGCAGATTGGATACAGTGGAGGACAAGATAAATGAAATAGAAACTAGAGAAGAGGAATACAAAGAAGCTGAGGCACAGAGAGAAATAAGGATCTCTAAGAATGAAAGAATATTGAGAGAACTGTGTGACCAATCCAAACGGAACAATATTCGCATTATAGGGGTACCAGAAGAAGAAGAGAGAGAAAAAGGGATAAAAAGTGTCTTTGAGGAGGTAATTGCTGAAAACTTCCCCAATCTGGGGAAGGAGATAGTCTCGCAGGCTATGGAGGTGCAAAGATCACCCAACACAAGGCCACATCAAGACATATAGTAATTAAAATGGCAAAGATCAAAGATAAGGACAGACTATTAAAAGCAGCCAGAGAGAGAAATAAGATCACATACAAAGGAAAGCCCATCAGGCTGTCATCAGACTTCTCAGCAGAAACCTTACAGGCCAGAACGGAGGGGCATGATGTATTTAATGCAATGAAACAGAAGGACCTTGAACTAAGATTTCTTTATCCAGCAAGATTATCATTTAAATTTGAAGGAGGGATTAAACAATTCCCAGATAAGCAAAAGCTGAGAGAATTTACCTCCCTCAAACCATCTCTGCAGTGTATTTTGGAGGGACTGCTATAGATGGAACTGTTCCTATGGTTTAATAGCTATCACCAGAGGTAATAAAACCACAGTAAAGAAAGTAGAACAGCTAATTACTAAGAAAATGCAAAATTAAATTAACTATCCCCACAGTCAATCAAGGGATAGACAAACAGTACAGAATATGATACCTAATATATAAAGAATGGAGGAGGAAGAAAAAGGAGGAGGAAAAAAAACAACAAAAAAAGAACCTTTAGACTGTGTTTGTAATGGCATATTAAGTGAGTTAAGTTAGACTCTTAGATAGTAAGGAAGTTAACCCTGAACCTTTGGTAACGACGAATCTGAAGCCTGCAATGCCAATAAGTACACACCTATCTATAATCACCCTAAATGTAAATGGACTGAATGCACCAATCAAAAGACATAGAGTCACTGAATGGATAAAAAACAAGACCCAGCTATATGCTGCCTTCAAGAGACTCACTTTAAACGCAAAGACATACACAGAGTAAAAGTGAAGGGATGGAAAAAGGCATTTCATGCAACTAATAGGGAGAAAAAAGCAGGAGTTGCAGTACTTGTATCAGACAAAATAGACTTCAAAACAAAGAAAGTCACAAGAGACAAAGAAGGACATTACATAATGATAAAAGGGTCAATCCAACAAGAAGATATAACCATTATAAATATCTATGCACCCAACACAGAAACTCCTACATATGTGAAACAAATACTAACAGAATTAAAGGGGGAAATAGAATGCAACGCATTCATTCTAGGAGACTTCAACACACCACTCACTCTGAAGGACAGATCAACCAGACAGAAAATAAGTAAGGAGACAGAGGCACTGAACAACACATTAGAACAGATGGACCTAACAGACATCTACAGAACTGTACACCCAAAAGCAGCAGAATACACATTCTTCTCAAGTGCACATGGAACATTTTCAAGAATAGATCATATACTAGGCCACAAAAAGAGCCTTGGTAAATTCAAAAAGATTGAAATTGTACCAACCAGCTTCTCAGACCAGAAAGGAATGAAACTAGAAATGAATAATGCAAAGAAAATGAAAAATCCCACAAACACATGGAGGCTTAATAACATGCTCCTAAATAATCAATGGATCAATGACCAAATAAAAACAGAGATCAAGCAATATATGGAGACAAATGACAACAATAATTCAACACCACAAAATTTGTGGGACACAGCGAAGGCCATGCTAATAGGAAAGTATACTGCAATACAGGCCTACCTCAGGAAAGAAGAACAATCTCATATGAGCAGTCTAAACTCACAATTAACGAAACTAGAAAAAGAAGAACAAATGTGGTCCAAAGTCAGTAGAAGGAGGGACATAATAAAGATTAGAGCAGAAATAAATAAAATCAACAAGGATAAAACAATAGAAAGGATCAATGAAAGCAAGAGCTGGTTCTTCGAGAAAATAAACAAAATAGATAAACCCCTAGTGAGACTTATCAAGAAAAAAAGAGAGTCTACACACATAAAAAGAATCAGAAATGAGAAAGGAAAAATCACTACAGACACCACACAAATACAAAGAACTATTAGAGAATACTATAAAAAATTATATGCTAACAAATTGGATAACCTAGAAGAAATGGACAGCTTTCTAGAGAAATACAACCTTCCAAGGCTGACCCAGAAAGAAACAGAAAATCTCAACAGACCAATTACCAGCAACAAAATTGAACTGGTAATCAAAAACCTACCTAAGAACAAAATACCTGGACAGATGGCTTCACCGCTGAATTTTATCAAACATTTAGTGAAGACCTAATACCCATCCTCCTTAAAGTTTTCCAAAGTGTAGAAAAAGAGGGAATACTCCCAAACTCATTCTATGAGGCCAGCATCACTGTAATACCAAAACTGGGCAAAGACACCACAAAAAAAGAAAACTACAGACCAATATATCTGATGAACATAGACGCAAAAATACTCAACAAAATATCAGCAAACCGAATTCAAAAATACATCAAAAGGATCATCCATCATGATCAAGTAGGGTTTATTCCAGGGATGCAAGGATGGTACAACATTCAAAAAATCCATCAATATCATCCACCACATCAACAAAAAGAAGGACAAAAACCACATGATCATCTCCATAGGTGCTGAAAAAGCATTTGATAAAATTCAACATCCATTCATGATAAAAACTCTCAACAAAATGGGTATAGAGGGCAAGTACCTCAACATAATAAAGGCCATATATGACAAACCCACAGCCAACATTATACTTAACACCTGAAAGCTTTTCCTTTAAGATTGGGAACAAGACAAGGATGCTCACTCTCCCCACTTTTATTCAACATAGTACT
The DNA here is from genome assembly GCA_032199065.1 of Smutsia gigantea. NCBI lineage: Eukaryota > Metazoa > Chordata > Mammalia > Pholidota > Manidae > Smutsia > Smutsia gigantea. The sequence continues at coordinate 95,728 of JAVSCE010022563.1, read as the reverse complement.
GGAGGTCCAACCATAGCAATCAGACAACACAAAGAAATAAAAGGCATCCAGGTCAGCAAGGAAGAAGTTAAACTGTCCCTGTTTGCAGATGACATGATATTGTACATAAAAAACTCTAAAGAATCTACTCCAAAACTACTAGATCTAATATCTGAATTCAGCAAAGTTGTGGGATACAAAATTAATATGCCAAAATCTGTGGCATTCTTATACACTAACAATGACCTAGCAGAGAGAGTAATCAGGAAAACAATTCCATTCAAAGTTGCATCAAAAAGAATAAAATACCTAGGAATAAACCTAACCAAGGAAGTGAAAGACCTATACTCTGAAAACTACAAGACACTCTGAGAGAAATTTTAAAAAATACCAATAAAGGAAACACATCCCATGCTCATGGATAGGAATAATTAATATTGTCAAAATGGCCATCCTGCCTAAAGCAATCTACAGATTCAATGCAATTCCTATCAAAATACCAACAACATTTTTCAGTGAACTAGAGAAAACCATTCTAAAATTCATATGGAACCACAAAAGACCCCGAATAGCCAAAGCAATCCTGAGAAGGAAGAATAAAGCTGCGGGTTTATGCTCCCCAACTTCAAGCTTTACTACAAAGCCACAGTAATCAAGACAATTTGGTACTGGCACAAGAATAGACCCATAGACCAATGGAATAGACAGACAGCCCTGATATAAACCCAACTGTATATGGTCAATTAATATATGATAAAGGAGCCATGGACATACAATGAGGAAATGACAGCCTCTTCAACAGCTGGTGTTGGCAAAATTGGACAGTTACATGCAAGAGAATGAAACTGGATTATTGTTTAATCCCATACACAACAGTAAACTCGAAATGGATCAAGGACCTGAATGTAAGTTATGAAACCATAAAACTCTTAGAAGACAACATAGGCAAAAATCTCCTGAATATAAGCATGAGTGACTTCTTCCTGAACGCATCTCCTCGAGCAAGGAAAACAAAAGCAAAAATGAGCTCATGGGACTACATGAAACTAAAAATTTCTGTACGGCAAAGAACACCATCAACAGAACAAAAAGGCATCCTACAGTATGGGAGAGTGTATTTGTAAGTGACATATCCGACAAGCGGTTAACATCCAAAATATATAAAGAGCTTACACGCCTCTACACCCAAAAAGCAAATAACCCTATTAAAAAATGGGCAGAGGATATGAAGAGACAGTTCTCCAAAGAAGAAATTCAGATGGCCAACAGACACATGAAAAGATGTTCCACATCACTAATCATCAGGGAAATGCAAATTAAAACCACAATGAGATATCACCTCACACCAGTAAGGATGGCCACCGTCCAAAAGACTAAGAACAACAAATGCTGGTGAGGATGCGGAGAAAGGGGAACCCTCCTACACTGCTGGTGGGAATGTAAGCTAGTTCAACCATTGTGGAAAGCAATATGGAGGTTCCTCAAAAAACGAAAAATAGAAATACCATTTGACCCAGGAATCCCAGTCCTTGGAATTTACCCAAAGAATACAACTTCTCAGATTCAAAAAGACATATGCACCCCTATGTTTATTGCAGCACTTTTTACAATAGCCAAGATATTGAAGCAACCTAAGTGTCCATCAGTAGATGAATGGATAAAGAAGAGGTGGTACATATACACAATGGAATACTATTCAGCCATAAGAAGGAAACAAATCCTGCCATTTGCAACAACATGGATGGAGCTGGAGGATATTATGCTCAGTGAAATAAGCCAGGTGGAGAAAGACAAGTGCCAAATGATTTCCCTCATTTGTGGAGTACAACAATGAAGCAAAACTGAAGAAACAAAATAGTAGCAGACTCAGAGACTCCAAGAAGGAAGTAGTCGTTACCAAAGGGGAGGGTGTGGGAGGGCGGGTGGAGAGGGTGGGAGAAGGGGATTGTGGGGTATTATGTTTAGTACACATGGTGTGGGGAATCACGGGGAAAGCAGTGTAGCACAGAGAAGGCAAACGGTGAATCTGTGTCATCTTACTACACTGATAGACAGTGACTGAATTGGAGTATGAGTCGGGACTTGATAATATGGGTAAATGTAGTAACCACATTGTTTTTTTATGTGAAATGTTCATAAGAGTGTATATCAATAATACCTTAATAAAAAACAAATAAAATAAAAATAAAACACTCTCAAAGTGTTAAAATAAAAAAATAAAATAAAATCATTGAGATTTGACACTTGAGTATATTTCAGTTTTTATTATTTTTTTGCCCCAAAGGGAATAAAATGTTGGAAGCTGGGGGTGAGCCAAGTGGGGGATTTGCTTGTGATCCAAAACCCCAGGTAATCACTTGAGTGAGAAAAATTTCAGAGCACATTTTTGTTAATGAAATTTCAGAATTCATTTAACCCAAGGGAACAGAAGACAAGATGTTGAGGGGATGGAAAATCCTACTACACTTAAAATTCGTCCTGATTTCAGGTTGTTATTTATACAGCCAACTAAATGTTTCCATGACTTAGGTAGAGCTATGTCAGACTGCATTATTGGCAATGATGTATACTGTTTTATTTTATTCATATGTATATATATGTAAGTTTTTGTTAGTTTTTTTTCCTCAATATGTTTTAATATTTTTATATAGAAAAAATACTGTGAGTTTGGTGTGGAGGATATGTAGGGGTGGGGAAAGATGAAGGCTAGCCACATTGAAAAGTCTATTTTATATAATACTTAACAAATGGAATTTGAGATATAGTTTTATTAATTTTGGCTGTGTTTATGTAGTAGCATTAAAGTTAGTTGGCAAACGGTCTTTCTTGGTGACGAGGGGAGTTAGAGTCTGGTGGCTTTTCCGTGCTGGGTTGATTAAGGTCTTTTTCCCTGTTATGATTTGCAATGGATTTTTTTAAAACAGCTTTTAAATTTTTATAGAGAAAACACAGAGCTATTTTTTTTTATATAGAAAACTCAGAGCTGATTTTTTTTTAAACAGAGCTAAGTGATGTTAGCCTCTGTATATCACTACTTTGCAAAGTCGTGATTCCAAAGTGCTCACAGTTTTTTTTTCTGGGAATGTTTCTTATGGCATCCCTTTTGTCCATTTGGTATAAATTGGCTCAGCAGCATTTTTAATTAAAGGTCAGTCCATATTATATAAAGCCCAATGAGATACCTGATTGGAGAGGTTCTGTAAAGATCAACCAGGAACTAAAGAGATGCCTGCCTGTAATAGGAAAAATGCATGAGTGTGTTCCACACAGAGGGGACTGATTTAGATTTTCTTAAAGTAACTGGTAACAATACATACATGCTGCATTTTGCTCCTTGCCCTCTTTTTCTTTATAAAAGTTATTGAAGAAATGTAAAATATTTCTCTTTCAATAAACCTTTTCTCACTATACTCCATTCAGCAGATTATAAAGAAAAGTAAAACAACTTTTGGAAAATAGTAGGAAGGTACAAATAACTGGATGATTTTAAGTTTGCCAAAGCCTAGAATCTGAGGGGCTCTAACGTAGTCGTACACAACTGAACCTAATATTACGTACATTGTGTATACACAGTGTATATATTAGGGTATACACAGTGTTAGCAGAGTAGCTATTTGGACATAGTAAGTTTTGCTGGTTAAATTTGACATCTCCTAAGGCAGTACATGACTAGGCTCCAGGCAGTTGATGAATCCCCTGGTATTGTGGTGTAATTTTCTTTGGGTGTCAGTATATGCATTTTTTTTAATAGAAGACCCATGAGCTTTTCTTAGATTTTCCAACTTCATGCCTCCCCTTGCAAAAGTTGAAAATCACCGCTTTATAAAGAACTTGTTATTGATGAGACAGGACTACAATTGTAAGCTAATCAGATTATTTCATCAAATTATTTAGCAGCTGAACATCAGGATGTAAACAGACTATATGTATAATTATATTTTGAAAGATAAAATTCCACACAGGGACTGTCTAATACTATGTAATGGAAGGAGTAGCAATCCATGATATAGTTGGTGGGTTGTTTTATTTTTAATGTCTCTGTAACTAGTGTATTTTCAGAAATGCATGGCTTCTAATATTATACTGTGAATTTAGTGTTTCCTTAAGCAATCAGCTTTCCTGGGTAGAAAGGATTGAATACTCAACATACAACAGTTGTTTTTATTTGGGTTGAGTTCCTCTTGGGTTTTTAGTGTGGCAAAATCAATGAGAAGAAATGAGCTGCTCTGTAGCTGAGTGTTCCTTCAGTAACAGCACTAATAGCCAACTATCACCTAGACACTCCTCCAAACTGTCCTTTACCTCTCCCATTCATAGAAGTGTGAAAATCCCTGGTTCTCTCTCCAAATTGCTTTCTATGTCCTCCTGTTTGTAGAAGTAACAAGTGAAGATCTCTGATTATCTCCTCGATGGTATAAACCCTTTCTTCATTCTGGTCTTCTTGAAATCTTCAGCTTTTGGTGCAGTCATCAATTTGATTTCTATATTATGACCTTTACTTGGCTCATTTTCTAACTTTGCTTTAATGTTATATTTAAAGACTCTATGTCAAACATTTTGTACTGGCTAAGAGACTCCTGTTGACCTCTGTATGTGTGGCCTAATCCTGACTTTTCTGTGCACTAGAAATCTGTTCAATTCTGTCTGCTTCCGCTGTTATCTCTTTATTACCACATTGTCGTGTTCAGTCCTAAAAGATTCTGCCTTTATGAGACTTGAACTGAATGTTCTTACTCAAGCTAATCATGGAAAAGACGGACCCATTCATTTTGTTTTGTTTGTTTCTGGGGTGCTTAAACTGCAGTTTTATGAATATTATATAATTCCCTGAACTTGTCAACAGGAAACAAAATGGTTTAATTGGTAGAGTCAAATTATTGCCACAGTCTGCCTTTTTTTTTTTACAGTGTTTTATATTTACCTTTTCTTGAACTTTTTTTTGTCAGTTCTCAGTCTCCTATTAATAGCTGTTGTGAACTCCCCAGTACATAAATGTTAGTTGTCTCCCTACCTTCTTGCACACACATTCACAGTATCATTAATATCACCCTATTCATTGTGTCTGTTATGTTACTTTGGCACTTTAGAACCATGCTTTTCAAGCTGGCGTTGAGATCAGCAGCAGTGTGCCAAGAGATTTGCAGTGTTGAATAAACATAGACCAGTTTCCAGAAACTTCATTTTGCTCAAAAATTTGGTAGAAAAAATTTACAACAAGCATGACTACATTACGAAATAGAATACAAATTTCACATTTTAAGCTAAAATAGGGGAGACTTCACCATCCCTTTTCTCTGCTTAACGGTATTGTTAGTATCTTTAGGGATGTGTACCTTATGTTAGTATCCTTAAGGCATTATTGGGCTTTAGGTTATTCTGTGGATCGAGCCCCAGATGCCCTCTCTCTGCTTCAAAGCCCTTTCCTTATATTCCTCTTACTACTTATTTTTATCAGGCCTTTTTAGGCAACTTCAACCAATTACCTTAATTTACTCCTCTCCCTCTCATGCTCTGCAGTTTGCCTGGAGTTTAGCCTGGGTAGCCTTTTTTGAATGAGAGGTTATGCTTTCTTCCATCTGGGCTTGGGACTCCCATGGCTCATTACTCCCAAATGCAATTTTTTTTGAAGAAACTTGAATATATTGTATATGTGCTCTGTATTTCCTGTGTATCCCCATATAACTACACACATGCATGCATGTGTGCACAAACACACTTATCCCAGGTTTTCTCCGTCATTTATTTCTCCAGGTTTTTTTTTTTTTTTGGGTAGTACTCAGTATAAGGCAGTATATGAGCACCTTCCAGGAGACTCAAGAGAAATAAGATGTGTAAAAGGTAAAAAGGAAAACATAAATGAGAAACAGATCAAGTATAAAAGAAGTTCAGAAGAGGGAGAGATTATTTTTGGCTACTCAAAATAGAATGAGCTTTTGCCTGTTCAGAATGAAGTGACTTTCCACATGTATCTGTATCCTTGCTGTCTTGGGATACAAATAACATGGTTCAAGGTGTTCTGCCTAAATAGGTATACATGCACTTATACTGACAATGTAATATGCAAATAGGAATATATTTCCTTTGACTTAACTGAAGACTAATTTTAGAATAACAGTGTCTTATGATTGTAGAGCAGAAGGAGACTTTAGAAATCATTGAATTCAACATTTATTAGCATAATTAGAAAAGAAAAAATACAGAGGTTGATGGCCTGCCCAAGATCATGTGGATTTATTCTCCTCAGCCCTGTGTACGTAACCTTATAAAAGAGGTGAGGCTACCATGTGATGATTTTATATTTGACTTATGTATTGTAATTGTTAGTTTAATACTTACTAAATGACTGTGAAAATTACTTCTTGAATGCTTTTTCTATTTAGGAAGACATTTGCTGTCATTTGAGAGATCAGGTTAAACAACTGGAAAGGAATCAAGAAGCAACCAAATTAGAAAAGACTGAGATCATTAACAGATTGACAAGAAGTCTAGAGGAGAGTCAAAATCAGTGTGCCAACCTGCTGCACTCAGGTGGGTGTCTGGTGGAATACTGTGTCCCCAAAGGCTAGTATAATTGCAGAGATAACATAATAGGATTCATGAATTATCAAAATCCAGGAAAGGCAGAAAAGATCATTAGTGACAAATTTTTTTTTAACTTTGTTAGTGTACATGTATAAAGGTGTGCATTTGCATTAGATAATTTGGAAAACACAGACAAGTATAAAGTAGAAAATAAAAATAACCAATAATCCTGTTAAACTAAGATAACTATTGCTAACAGTTGAATATATTTCCTTCAAGTGAAATGGATGCATACACATAGACAATTCTCTGCTTCTGTTCATAGGGCATTTTTGAAAACATACCAAAGCTGAATGTTCAAAAATTGAACACCAAAATATATATTAGAAGGTAGATTTTATTCATGAAGGCTAAAAATGACTATGTAATCCCATTATATTTTGCTTTTAATACTCTATCTTTGATCACATATTTCTATTGTTTTGTATAGCTTCTTCAATTTTTTTTTCTTCTCACAGTGGAACAGCCACTTGCCTGGTCACTTGAAGCCAGTGAGTTAACATTTTTGTCATGCTTAAGATTTCTAGAATGTCCTCCATAGTATTACGTTGGAGACATATTCTTCCTATCATTAGTTTCAGCAGTACTTTTATTTCTTATTAATTTTTATATTACATATTAGACTAAAAGGCAATAAAATAATCAAATGTTTATGCAAATACTACCAAATGCACACAACTGCCCTATTTGTTGGTGTGTGTCTCACTCTGAAAATAACTCAATGGTTCTTCATTGATATATGAGAGTCACACTTTGGCATATAAAGTCAATTCAGACTTGGTATGATGTGTATAAGAGTAGGCTATTAAAAAGTTGAAAATACTTAAGGCAAAAACTATCTAAATATGTGTGTGTGTGTGTGTGTGTGTGTGTGTGTGTGCTTTGCTGGGGGTGGGGGGAAGGTGCAAAATTTGGGTCATACTCTTAAGATTCCCCCTTCCTGTTGATTTTCTGTCTTTTTGTTTCACATGGCATTATTTACTCAGCCTTTTTCCTTGCCATTAAAGGCTTTGAAAATACGATTTTCTTTAGTTGCGTAATATGCCATCATTACTTTGCTTAACCATTTCCCAGATGCTCATTTTCTTGTGGGTAAACCCAGTAGAGTCCCTTTTAAATGGGAACCTTCCCTAGTACATTTAAAGTATTAGGTTCGTTAAGTTTTAGAAGCACAATCCTAGTATGTTTTTTTCACATGTGTGGGTGGGGGTGGTAGAAATAAAAGCATTTAGAAAGAAGCTAAAGGCAGCATGCTATGTTCTTATTAGAGGGTAGAAATGGATTTCAAGGAATTTTTGCTTTGGCTTGCTGTGAGGTAGAATGTTAGGCTCTTATTAAAGGACCTGTGGGGTGTTAAGGTCTGTTAATGTGGCTGATCTTACTCATAGCAGGTCACAGTAGCCCATGTTTTCAACTTCCCAAAGACATGTGGGAGCCATACTAAATCTTGGCAATGTCTGGACGGGACCTATGCCTGTGGGTCCTGCTGGCTAAATACCTTTGTGTTCCAAAAAGATAATGAAAAAAGGTGATAAAGCAGACCTCCACCTTCTGTAGCTTCAGCAGATTCCGGTTTTCTGTGCCTCTTAAGTACTTTGTCCCTTTACATTTGCAGTATTCTTTGATGTTTTCCTCCCCCAGGCTCAGTACAGGAGGTGGCCCAGCTACGGCTCCAGCTGCAGCAGGCACAGAAGGCGCATGCTATGAGGGAAAACATGAACCAGGCTTTGCAAGTGAGTCCTGCCACTTGGAAGAGACTCTATGGGTGACTGATTTGGGCAGGGCTTATATCACCTTTCTGAATCGTAGATTTCTCTCTAGAAGAGGTGGTTGGGCCATTTCCAAACCAGTCCATGAGAAGTGATCACAGTCTCCCCCACACACGTGGGTTGTCAAGCCCAGGTCTGTCTGACTCTGGAGCCAGGGCTCTGACCCCCGCTGCCAGTCTGCCTGCCTCTTCCTTTCGTCTATGGGTGCCCCTAGAGATGGCGACGTCTACAGATGTAAGAAACCTACAGTTTAGCTGCTCTTCTCTCACATCCTCCTCCAGTGCTACTTAATGTTTCCCACTGGAGGAAGAGTTCTAGTATGACTTCCACTGGGAAGAGGCATTTTGCTGTGTTACCACTGGCAAACTAAAGTACAAGTTCTTAGCAAACTGTTCTACTCCAGAAAGCCAAAAAATGCTGCCATCAGCTCCCCAGCTCAAGGGACACTTTTCCTGGAGGATAAAAATGTAAGCCAAGGAGCTGTGACAGAAACTTCATACATTTGCTTTCTCATTCATTTATTCATTTGTTCATTCAGTTTACTTGAAAACCTGGTATATGCTGGCCTTTATAAAGTTACTTTTAATGTATGCTAATAATGTATTTGAAGAAGCATGTCTACCTTTTGACCATTAAAATGAATTTTGAAGTTTAGGTAGAATGATTCCTTCGTACAGGAAAATAATGACAATAATTTTTAATAATTTTGTGTTTTAGGAAGAATTAACAGAACTAAAAGATGAAATTTCTCTCTATGAATCTGCTGCAAAATTGGGAATACTTCCAAGTGACTCAGAAGGAGAATTAAATATAGAACTCACTGAATCATATGTGGATTTGGGTATTAAAAAAATCAGCAGGAAAAACTCTAAAGTGAAGAGGTATGAAGAAAATAGTTTACTGTAGAAGAACCTATATTAATAATACTGATGCATGTAAACAAGTGGCACAGGCATGAAATGAGCCGACTAGGGGTTCTTGAATGTGGACAGTATGCTTTAGTATTTTCTGATGATATGTAAATGTCTGAAATCAAAATGCACAGAAATGGCAAGTATTGATAATGTACTGTCTTCAGTACCAATAGGCACATCAGTTTCAATAAGGTAAAAATGATTAATTTAAAATTAGAAAATATACAAAATAAATTGGATAACTGAGGTTATGTATCTGTTTTCCTATTAAGCCAGGGGCATATTGTTTTTATTAATCATGTTAACACTGTGTGTTGAAAGCAGGTTCCCGTTATTTATCAGTGGTGTGTGAGAAAATAAGCACTACTTTTCCCTAGGAACCTTACTGTGACCTTACTTTAAAATACTGCCGCTTAACACAGGTAGTTTGGCAATCTCATGACAGGGCGTGCCTTATCGTCGGACCTTCCGGGGGCGGCTCAGGGGCAGTGGTGGTGGTAGAAGAGGGACCACATTCAGGCCTCATTAAACACTTAGAAGATGAACGAAGGGCAGGATGAACATCTGTGAAGCACTTGCTGTTTGTATGGTGCTACGCAAGGCTCTGGGAGTAGAGTATAAGAGAGGAGAAAGAAACTGTCCCTTTTCATAGGGAGTTTACATTTTGCCTGGCTGGGGAGAGGGAGACATACTTGTCACCAACTAAGTGCTTTATGCTGTGTTATGCCTGATGGACAAAGGGGCATTTACCCATTCCGTCTACTGGACGGGGGTAAGGAGGAAGGATGAGGTATTTGAAAGAGATTGCATTCAGGTTTAAGGAAGGCTTTTCCTGAATGCATTTGGCTCACACTACGGCTGTCCAGTTTATAGTTAAAGAATGTTTTACCATCATTATTGTTTAGTGAGAGTGTTTACTACCTGTTGTGTTTCAGGTATCACACAATTAAATACAAATATACAAATCTCCTGAAAGATTTGCTCTACGTTAGGTTTTAAAAGGTAGTTTATTACTGTGATTCCATTTTCAGAACAGTGAGATAAGATTCAGGAAACTGAAATGTGAAGTGACAGGGTGACACTGTAAAACAAGAAGTTAATTTAGTTTAGCTAGACTCCATTTATCTGGAGGGTCAATCTTTAGGGACTATCATCTTGACATCACAGCTGTATTCCAGAAGGAAGCAAAGAAATAAATAGCAGAGCTAGATTATGGGATGTATTTAATAGGAGATGCTTTCAGGCTCTTATCCCAGGGTCACATTCACTTAGATTTGTTTGTACCCTATGAGTTACCTAATTTCCTAACTGACCACAGAGTAGTTGGGGGAGGCTGTCAGGAGAGGTACTACCAGTGCTTTAGCCAGATAGCCCAGTCTTAGCAAGGAGAATGTTGTAGGAACACAAGTAGCTGGAGCTGAGATCCACAGCAGGATATTCACAGTCATGATCCTGAGCTGTTGAAGAAAGCCTTAGCTTTGGCTGTTTAATTAAAGCAAAAAAGGATGTATGCATTATATTTTTTATACAGATTTACATAAGATTTTAAAGTCAAAATGGTGTCATCTGGAAAATTTACTTCTGTGAATGCCTCATTTAATTAATAATCCTGTTAATACCAGCTTAATTGTAAGGGGCTAGTGGAAAGAGCATGTTCTTTAGATCCATATTTTCTTTTGAGTCATAGTTTTGCCATTTATCATTAGTGTTATGACCGTGGGCAAGTTTTTTGTCATTTCTGAACATGTTTTCTTATCAGGCTTTTTCTATTAAGTAGATTATGGCATATCCCTTGTGGGTTAAAGTGAGGATGAAAATGATGAACATAAAGGGCCTCATGTAATATGTTCTTGTACATACTAGGCACTTCATCACTGATAGCTAGTAGTAGTTAACAGATGATTAATTAAAATATATCACTGATGTACTTTTTGTATTAATCCACTTTTAGTTCAACATATACTTTATACAAAGTTCTTGATACTCACCTCAACTTGGGGGAAATGTTGAATCCATATTATCACTTTAGATTTGGGAAAACCGCAGCTCAAAGAGCTGAATTCTTTTGCTCAAGAAACAGATCATTAGCAGTAGAACCAGTACTGGAGCCCAAAAACTTTGCTGTCATGTAAATCTGTTGGTTCACATTTACGTGACAGTCATCTGGTTCCCCTTAGACTTCGTTCTTCTTCATGTCTTTTATTTTAGAGGATTAAAGATTTAGTTCATGCAAAAAAGATTTGCCGCCAACTTGTTATTATTTTATTTTATTTTTGTGCCACAATTAGCCTGGGAATTGAGTAAGTAATACACTTATATACAGTATATGTCTATTATCTGTATATAATAAACATATAAATGTTAATATATATATGTGTGTGTTTATCTTTCCAAGTAGACTTCTTCATGATGTCTGTGTCTCCTAAAATGTATTCTACTTTTGCCTATTGGTAAACATCATAAAATTCTACACTGATTTAAAGCACATTCCTATAGATAACAAATCTGAGCAGTCACATCACAATTGTAGTAAAAGGAGTGCCAGCCATGCTCGACTGGAAAAGTAGAGAGTAACTAGGCACAGAATGGTTAGTCATTGAAGTTCAGTTAGACCTGCATGAAGGCTGGATAAGTGAAAAAAGGTTGAGCTCATAGTCATCTGACCCGTCAGCAGTTTAGTAGATAAGAAATTGGCTTCTTAGATCAAAGTGAGAAGAGAGAGGAGAGAAGAGATTTGTACCTTTCCTCTGCTGGATTGTGATTCTTCGAACAAGAGGAAGAAGCAGTTTTCCCAGTGTTTCAGAATTTAAGTTCTTTGTTGACTTGAGCTGCTTTTGAGTCACTTACCCAAATATTAGCAGCTCCAAGCCTTTATTCCCAACTCCCGTCTCCCTCAAGCTACCCGCCTAGTAAATTTTAAAGGTTTAGCCTCAGTGTTCTATTCCACATTCATGGAATTTGAGTAGCTAAATCTGCCTGCAGCTTGCAGACAGGTTCCCCTCTCCCTTATTATAGTTGTCTGTAAAGTTCAAATCATAAACGTTTAACAACTGGAATGCCTTTTCCCTTTGGTCTTCTCAGCAGGCTTCATAAGGGACTACAGTTTATTTGGACTTAGGGGAACTGACTTCCACAGGGCTCAGGAGTGAGCCTTATGTAGGACTGGTCACCACTGCTGACTTTTTCCCTTTTGGGAAAGAATAGAAAATTATTTTAGCAAGCACTTTCTCTGCTCTCTGACTTGGCTCCATCTAGGAGTACATGATGTGCTATTTCAGTGGTCAGCATTCAGTTAAGAAAAGAAATTAGGGATGCATATTTGTTAACTGAACAAAATAAGTGTTCTGCTAAAAATTAGTTCACATCTTACCAGCACAGGAAGATGTATTGTAAATATATTTTCTATTTCTTATACAATTCTATTTCTATTTCTATTTCTATAGAAGTAGCAGTGGTTTAAGTAGATGAGATCTATGCATACATTTACATTATATAACATGAAAGTTGTGTATATTGATAAATATGTAGTATATTGCAAGGAGCTTTTTATAATGTTAAAAAACTTAATTTTTTGTTTATCCTCTCTCTGTATATATGTGTATGTATACACACAATTACATATATATTCTAACATTTCACTTAAAATCACCTGAAGTTGAAAAACAGTAAAATTTTTTTGATTTGGGTATTTTAAGTAGGTTTTTAGTTTTTTTAAAACAATTTACAGAAAAATTTAGATTTACAGAAAAATTAATAGAGTATAAAGAATTCTCATATACTCTATCCAGTTTCCCCTATTAACATCTTACATCATCTTAACCTTTGTTACAAATATTTACATTATTAATTAAACCGATGCCCATAGTTTATGTAGATGTCCTTAGTTTCCGCTTGATGTCCTTTTTCTGTTCCCAGATTGCATCCAGGACACCACATTACATTTTAGAGTCTTGTTTCCTTAGGTTCTCTTGACTTTCCTTATTTTTGATGACCTTGACAGTTTGAGAAATACCAGTCAAGTATTTTAAAGGAAGCCCCTCTTGGAATTTGATGTTTTTCTCATATCAGATTTTTCTCGTGGGTTTTAAGGAGGAAGATCACAGATATGAGGTTCCATTTCATCACATCAAATTAAAGGGTATATGTTATCAACTATTTCTTACAAAAATAACTTTCTCCTTTCTTACGGAAAAATTAGAAAATACAGATTAAAAAAACAGAAGAAACTCAAAAGCAGCCGTAATATTACTTCAACTCCCATGAATAAAATCACAAGTTACATTTTGGTATATAACTTACACATTATCTGTTTCGTATGTTTCTGAAAGAAAAATAATATTGAAAATACTATTTTATAATGTGTCTTTTAACTTAGTACATTCTGAAGTCTTTACATGTCAGTATATATTGTATATATTTACCAATGGATATGAATGAACTATAGTAATATACTGTTTAAATTTTACTATAAGTAATGCAATGTTATTATTATAAACATCTTGTAGTTAAGTCTTTATTCATATTTTTATTTCCTTATGATGTGGGTGAATGTCCTTGCTAAAAAGTATGTACATATTTGAGGTTTTTGATGCATGTTGCTGAGTTGGCATTATTACCCATATCATGTGACAGTACCCATTTCTCTGTGCTCTAGCCAGTGTTGAGAGTTACCACTTTCCTGTTTAAAATTTTTACATAGTTAGATCCATTACTCTTTTTCCTTATGCTTTCTGGATGGTATTTTTCTACTACTTTTTGTAGTTTTATTTTACTTCATAAACCTTGTAGAATTGTGAAATATAACATATTAAGGGAAGTACATGAAACATAAGTGTACAGCTTAATGAATTATTTTAAACTGAATCCTCATAGAACAATCACTACCCAGGTCAAGAAGTAAACACTCTGTTCCCTCTTCTAGTCATAACCTTGAGGTTAACTACTATTTTAACTATTAAGGATATAATTTTCTGGTTTTATTGTTGTTATCTTTTAAAGACCTACTTATTCATACCTAAACAGTGTAGATTAGATTTGTCTTTATATAAAGGGCATTCATACATTAGGTGTTATTTTTTCTTCTTTTACAGTTTTATTGAGATATATTTCAAATACCAGAAAATAAACCTATTTGAAGCATATAGTTCAGTGGTGTTTAGTGCATTCACAGAATTGTGCATCCATTACCACATCTAATTTTAGAACATTTCAGCATCCCCAAAAAGAAACCCAGTACCTATCACCAGTCATTCCTCATTACCCCTTCCTATCCTCATAGCTCCTGGCAATCACTAGTCTACTTTCTCTCTCTATGGATTTGCCTATTCTGTACATTTCACATAAACAGAATCATGATACGTGGTCTTTTGCGATTGGCTTCTTTCACTTAGCATGCTTTCAATGTTCATTCACATTATAGCAAGTATCAGTACTTCATCCCATTTTATAGCCAAATAATATTATATTATGTGAATATACCACATTTTACTTATTCATTAACCACATTTATTTGGGTTTCTACTTTTTGGCTATTATGAATTATGCTGTTATGAACATTTGTGTACAAATTTTGTGTAGACATGTTTTCTCTCTCTTAGATATGTATCTAGGGGTAGAATTGCTATGTCATGTGGTAACTTTATGTTTAGCATTTAGAAAAATGGTCATACTGTCCTCAAAAGTGGCCACACCATTTTATATTCCTACCAGCAATGTATCAGCAATGTTTGAATTTCCTCATATCCTCACCAACATTTGCTATTTTCCATTTTTTAACATTATAGCCCTCCTGGTGGATATGGAGTGGTTTCTCATTGTGGTTTTGATTTGCTAATGATGTGGTTTTGATTTATTGGCTAATTATGTTGAACATCTTTTCATGTGTCATTGGCCATTTGTGTATCTTCTTTGGAAAATTGTCTAGTCAAGTATTTTTGCCATCTTAAAATTGGATTATCTTTTAAATGTTTAGTTTTAGGAGTTCTTTACATGTTCCAAATACAAGTCCCTTGTCAGATATATGATTTGCAAATATTTTCTCCTATTTTGTGGGTTGGTTGTTCAGTTTCTTGATAACATCTTTTAATGTATAGAAGTATTTAATTTATGAAGTCCAACTTTTATTTTTTTCTTTGGTTACTGTGCTTTTTGTATATGAGAAATCATGCTCTAATTTAGGGTCCTGAAGATTTAGCTTATATTTTCTTCTGACAGTTTCATCTCTTATATTAAGTCTTCGGTCCATTTTGAATTAATTTTCATATATGATATGAGGTAGGGGTTTAACTTTATTCTTTTGCATGTGGATATCCAGTTGTCCCAGTTTCAAATATTTGTTGAAAAAGCTGTTCCCCATTAAATTGCTTTGGCACCATTGTTGAAGTCAGTTGACTGTAAATGTGGGGGTTTATATCTGGCCTCAATTCTATTCCACTGATCTATATATCTGTCTTTATGCCAGTATCACACTGACTTGATTGCTGTAGCTTTGTAGTAAGTTTTAAAATTGGGAAGTGTGAGTCTCCCAACTTTACTCTTTTTCAAGATTGCATTGACTATTCTAGTGTCTTGCATTTCCATATGAATTATATGATCAATTTGTCAGTTTCTGCAAAGAAACCAGTGTGCTTTTGATAGGGGTTGCATGAAATCCATAAATCAGTTTGGGGGAGTATTGCCACCTGAACAGTATCGTGTTCTGATCCCTGAACACACAGTCTGTTTCCATTTATTTAGGTCTTTTTAAATTTCTTGCAGTGTACTAGACATGTATTTTTATAGTTTTGTGGTTTTCAGTGGACTAGTCATATACTTTTTTTTGTTAAGTTTACTCCTAGGTACTTTATTCTCTTGGCCATTCTTTTTTGCTGATTTATTTTCTTAATTTTATTTGCAGGTAGTTTGTTACTAGTGTACAGAAACAGGTTGACTTCATATATTGATCTTACCTGCCACATTGCTTAACTTGTTAATTAGTTCAAATAGTTTTTTAGTGGATTACTTAGATTTTTCTACATGCAAGATGATGTCATTTTCTTATGCTATTTTTTGGAAAGCAAAAGTTTAAAGATTTTATGAATTCAAATTATCAATATCTTATAGTTCATGATGTTTATGTTTTATTATAACTCAATATTACAAAAATATTCAATCATGATTTTTAGAAGCTTAGTTTTAGCTTTTACATATATATCTATGATCCATTGAGTTAGTTTTGTAGTATGGTGTGAGGTAAGGATTGAAGTTCATTTTTTTTCATACCAATATCCAGTTGATCTAATACCACTTGTCAGAAAACTTCTTTCCCCATTGAATTGCCTTAATATCTCTGGTAATAATCAATCAACCATATATTTGTGGGCCATTTCTGTACTCTATTCTGTTCCACTGATCTTTTTGCTAATAACAGTCTTGATACTATAGCTGTTTTATAGTAAGCCTTGAGATGGGTTGGACAAATCCTTCAACTTTGTTTTCAAAATTGTTTTGGCTATTCTAAGTCCATTGGGGTTCAAAATAAGTTTTATGATTATCTTGTGAATTTCTACAAAAAAGTTGCTGGAATTTTAATTGGGACTGTGTTGAATCTACAGATCAATTTAGGGAGAACTGACATCTAAAGAAATTGCTATTTGTTAATTATACCTCAATAAAAGGAGGGGAAAGAAGAGAAATTGAGTCTTCCTATCTCTGAATAAGCTTGCTATACCTCTCCTTTATTTAGATCTTAAATTTATCTCAGTAATTTTTTGTAGTTTTCAGTATAGAGATTTCTCTTGTATAGATATCATTTCCCTTTAGCTTGAAGAGTTTCTTTTAGCATTTCCTTAGCATTTTTACTGCTAATTTTCCTTATATGAAAATGTCCTTATGTTTGCTGATTATAGAATTCTGGATCAATTGTTCTTTTTTTCAGAATTTTAAAGACATATTCTTCCACTGTCTCTGGCCCCCGTGGTTTCTGAAGAGAAATCTATTGTTATTTCAGCCATTGTTCCAATAGGAACATTAGTGTAGTTTTTCTTTTGCTGTTTTCAAGACTTTTTTCCCTTTTGTCTTTAGTTTTCAGCACCTTGATTATGATGTGTATAACTGTATTTTTCTTTTAGGTTATCTCATTTGCGGTTCACTGAGTTTACTTATTTATTTTTTTCATTTTTAGAACTGCCTCTTTATTTTTTATCATTTTATCATGTTATTGACCCTTCCTTTTATTTCTTTAATCATTCTTAACATTCTTAATTTTTTTTATAATTTATTTTGCTATCATTAAACTACAATTACATGTGCAATATTATGGTTATTACACTACCCCCTTCATCAGGTCCCCCCCACCAACCCCATTACAGTCACTGTCCATCAGCATAGTGAGATGCATAGAGTCACTACTTGTCTTCTCTGAGTTGTACTGCCCTCCCCGTGCCCCCCCAACATTACATCTGCTAATCGTAATGCCCCCTTTTCCCCCTTATCCCTCCCTTCCCACCCATCTTCACCAGTCCCTTTCCCTTTGGTAACTGTTAGTCCATTCTTGGGTTCTGTGAGTCTGCTGCTGTTTTGTTCCTTCAGTTTTTTTTTTGTTCTTATACTCCACTTATGAGTGAAATCATTTGATACTTGTCTTTCTCTGCCTAGCTTATTTCACTGAGCATAATACCCTCTAGCTCCATCCATGTTGTTGCAAATGGTAGGATTTGTTTTCTTCTTATGGCTGAATAATATTCCATTGTGTATATGTACCACCTCTTCTTTATCCATTCATCTACTGATGGACACTTAGGTTGCTTCCATTTCTTGGCTATTGTAAATAGTGCTACGATAAACATAGGGGTGCATATGTCTTTTTCAAACTGGGCTGCTGCATTCTTAGGGTAAATTCCTAGGAGTGGGATTCCTGGGTCAAATGGTATTTCTATTTTGAGTTTTTTGAGGAACCTCCATACTGCTTTCACAATGGTTGAACTAATTTGCAGTCCCACCAGCAGTGTAGGAGGGTTCCCTTTTCTCCACATCCTCGCTAACATTTGTTGTTGTTTGTGTTTTGGATGTTGGCCATCCTCACTGGTGTGAGGTGATATCTCATTGTGGTTTTAATCTGTATTTCTCTGATGATTAGCGATGTGGAGCATCTTTTCATGTGCCTGTTGGCCATCTGAATTTCTTCTTTGGAGAAGTGTCTATTCATCTCCTCTGCCCATTTCTTAATTGGATTATTTGCTTTCTGTTTGTTAAGGTGCATGAGTTCTTTATATATTTTGGATGTCAACCCTTTATCAGATACGTTTTTTATGAATATATTCTCCCATACTGTAGGATGTCTTTTGTTCTACTGATGGTGTCCTTTGCTGTACAGAAGCTTTTCAGCTTGATATAGTCCCACTTGTTCATTTTGCTTTTGTTTCCCTTGCCCGGGGAGATATGTTCATGAAGAAGTCGCTCATGTTTATGTCCAAGAGATTTTTGCCTATGTTTTTTTCTAAGAGTTTTATGTTTTCATGACTTACATTCAGGTCTTTGATCCACCTTGAGTTTACCTTTGTGTATGGGGCTAGACAGTAGTCCAGTTTCATTCTCTTACATGTAGCTGTCCAGTTTTTCCAACACCAGCTGCTGAAGAGGCTGTCATCTCCCATTGTATATCCAAGGCACTTTTATCAAATATTAATTGACTGTATATGTTTGGGTTAATGTTTGGATTTCTATTCTGTTCCACTGGTCTGTGGGTCTGTTTTTGTGCCAATACCAAATTGTCTTGATTACTGTGGCTTTGTAGTAGAGCTTGAAGTCAGGGAGTGTAATTCCCCCTGTTTTATTCCTCCTTCTCAGGATTGATTTGGCTATTTGGGGTCATTTGTGGTTCCATATGAATTTTAGAATTATTTGTTCCAGTTCATTGAAGAAAGCTGTTGGTAGTTTGATAGGGACTGCATTGAATCTGTAGATTGCTTTAGGTAGTATAGCCATTTTGACAATATTTATTCTTCCTAGCCAAGAGCATGGGATGCATTTCATTTGTTAGTGTCCTCTTTAATTTCTCTTAGGAGTGTCTTGTAGTTTTCAGAGTACAGGTCTTTCACTTCCTTTGTTAGGTTTATTCCTAGGTATTTTATTCTTTTGATGCAATTGTGAATGGAATTGTTTTTCTGATTTCTCTTTCTGTTAGTTCATCATTAGTGTATAGGAAAGCAACAGATTTCTATGTGTTAATTTTGTATCCTGCAACTTTGCTGAATTCAGATATTAGTTCTAGTAGTTTTGGAATGGAATCTTTAGGGGTTTTTATGTACACTATCATGTCATCTGCAAATAGTGACAATTTGACTTCTTCTTTACCAATGTGGATGCCTTGTATGTCTTTGTTTTGTCTGATTGCTGTGGCTAGGACCTCCAGTACTGTGTTGAATAACAGTGGAGACAGTGGGCATCCCTGTCTTGTTCCCCATCTTTGATGAAAAGCTTTCAGCGTCTCGCCGTGAAGTATGATGTTAGCTGTGGGTTTGTCATATATAGCCTTTATGATGTTGAGGTACTTGCCGTCTATACCCATTTTGTTGAGAGTTTTAATCAGGAATGGATGCTGAATTTTGTCAAATACTTTTTCAGCATCTATGGAGATGATCATGTGTTTTTTGTTCTTCTTTTTGTTGATGTGGTGGATGATGATGATGGATTTTTGAATGTTGTACCATCGTTGCATCCCTGGGATGAATCCCACTTGATCATGGTGTATGATCCTCTTCATGTATTTTGAATTCGGTTTGCTAATATTTTGTTGAGTATTTTTGCATCTACGTTCATCAGGGATATTGGTCTGTAATTTTCTTTTTTGGTGAGGTCTTTGCCCGGTTTTGGTATTTAGAGTGATGCTGGCTTCATAGAATGAGTTTGGAAGTATTTCCTCCTCTTCTATTTTTTGGAAACCTTTAGGGAGAATCGGTGTTATTTCTTCTCTATATATCTGGTAGAATTCAGAGGTGAATCCATCAGGCCCGGGGGTTTTTTTCTTGGGTAGTTTTTTGATTACCAATTCGATTTCGTCGCTGGTGATTGGTCTGTTTAGTTTTTCTGTTTCTTGCTTGGTCAGTCTTGGAAGGTTGTATTTTTCTAAGAAGTTGTCCATTTCTTCTATGTTTTCCAGCTTGTTAGCATATAGATTCTCATAATATTCTCTTATGATTCTTTGTATTTCTGTGGGGTCCGTCGTGATTTTTCCTTTCTCATTTCTGATTGTGTTTATGTGTGTAGATTCTCTTTTTCTCTTAATGAGTCTGGCTAGGGGTTTATCTATTTTGTTTATTTTTTCAAAGAACCAGCTCTTGGTTTTATTGATTTTTTCTATTGTTTTATTCTTGTCAATTTTATTTATTTCTTCTCTAATCTTTATTATGTCCCTCCTTCTGGTGACTTTGGGCCTCATTTGTTCTTCTTTTTCCAATTTCAGTAATTGTGTCTTTAGACTATTCATTTGGGAATGTTCTTCTTTCTTTAAATAGGCCTGGATTGCAATATACTTTCCTCTAAGAACTGCCTTTGCTGCGTCCCACCGAAGTTGTGGCTTTGTGTTGTTGTTGTCATTAGTCTCCATATATTCTTTGATTTCTGTTTTGATTTGGTTGTAACCCATTGATTAATTAGGAGAATGTTGTTAAGCCTCCATGTATTTGTGAGCCTTTTTGTTTTCTTTCTAAAATTTATCTCTAGTTTTATACCTTTGTGATCTGAGAAGTTGGTTGGTAGAATTTCAATCTTTTTGAATTTACTGAGGTTCTTTTTGTGGCCTAGTATGTGGTCTATTCTGGAAAATGTTCCATGTGCACTTGAGAAGAATGTGTATCGTGTTGCTTTTGGGTGTAGAGTTCTGTAGATGTCTGCTAGGTCCATCTGTTCTAGTGTGTTGTTCAGTGCCTCTGTGTCTTTACTTATTTTCTGTCTGGTTGGTCTGTCCTTTGGAGTGAGTGGTGTGTTGAAGTCTCCTAAAATGAATGCATTGCTTTCTATTTCCTCCTTTCATTCTGTTAGTATTTGTTTCACATATGCTGGTGCTCCTGTGTTGGGTGCATATATATTTATAATGGTTATATCTTCTTGTTGGACTGACCCCTTTATCATTATGTAATGTCCTTCTTTATCTCTTGCTACTTTCTTCATTTTGAAGTCTATTTTGTGTGATACAAGTACTGCAACACCTTTTTTTTTCTTGTGTTTGCATAAAATATCTTTTTCCATCCCTTCACTTTTAGTCTGTGTATATCTTTGGGTTTGAGGTGAGTGTCTTGTAAGCAGCATATAGATGGGTCTTACGTTTTTATCCATTCTGTTACTCTGTGTCTTTTGATTGGTGCATTCAGTCCATTTACATTTAGGGTGATTATCCATAGATATGTACTTATTGCCATTGCTGGCTTTAGATTCGTGGTTACCAAAGTTTCAAGGGTTGCTTCTTTATTTATTTATTTTTTTTTTAAAAATATAATTTATTTTATTATCGTTAATTTACAATTACATGTGCAATATTACGATTATTAAACTACCCCTTCAACAGGTCCCCCCCACCAACCCCATTACAGTCACTGTCCATCGGCGTAGTGAGATGCTATAGAATCACTACTTGTCTTCTCTGAGTTGTACTGCCCTCCCCGTGCCCCCCCAACAGTACATCTGCTAATCGTAATGCCCCTTTTTCCCTCTTATCCCTCCCTTCCCGCCCATTTTCCCCAGTCCCTTTCCCTTTGGTAACTATTAGTCCGTTCTTGGGTTCTGTGAGTCTGCTGCTGTTTTGTTCCTTCAGTTTTTTTCTTTGTTCTTATACTCCACATATGAGTGAAATCATTTGATACTTGTCTTTTTCGGCTTGGCTTATTTCACTGAGCATAATACCCTCTAGCTCCATCCATGTTGTTGCAAATGGTAGGATTTGTTTTCTTCTTATGGCTGAATAATATTCCATTGTGTATATGTACCACATCTTCTTTATCCATTCATCTACTGATGGACACTTAGGTTGCTTCCATTTCTTGGCTATTGTAAATAGTGCTGCAATAAACATAGGGGTGCATCTGTCCTTTTCAAATTGGGCTGCTGCATTCTTAGGGTAAATTCCTAGGAGTGGAATTCCTGGGTCAAATGGTATTTCTATTTTGAGTTTTTTGAGGAACCTCCATACTGCTTTCCACAATGGTTGAACTAATTTGCAGTCCCACCAGCAGTGTAGGAGGGTTCCCTTTTCTCCACATCCTCGCCAACATTTGTTGTTGTTTGTGTTTTGGATGTTGGCCATCCTCACTGGTGTGAGGTGATATCTCATTGTGGTTTTAATCTGCATTTCTCTGATGATTAGCGATGTGGAGCATCTTTTCATGTGCCTGTTGGCCATCTGAATTTCTTCTTTGGAGAAGTGTCTTTTCATGTCCTCTGCCCATTTCTTAATTGGATTATTTGCTTTCTGTTTGTTAAGGTGCATGAGTTCTTTATATATTTTGGATGTCAACCCTTTATCAGATACGTTTTTTATGAATATATTCTCCCATACTGTAGGATGTCTTTTTGTTCTACTGATGGTGTCCTTTGCTGTACAGAAGCTTTTCAGCTTGATATAGTCCCACTTGTTCATTTTTGCTTTTGTTTCCCTTGCCCGGGGAGATATGTTCATGAAGAAGTTGCTCATGTTTATGTCCAAGAGATTTTTGCCTATGTTTTTTTCTAAGAGTTTTATGGTTTCATGACTTACATTCAAGTCTTTGATCCACCTTGAGTTTACCTTTGTGTATGGGGCTAGACAGTAGTCCAGTTTCATTCTCTTACATGTAGCTGTCCAGTTTTTCCAACACCAGCTGCTGAAGAGGCTGTCATCTCCCCAGGGTTGCTTCTTTATTATCTGACAATCAAACAACTTTCTTTTTAAGTTAGTATAGGTACAGTCTGATGTTTCTTTATTTCTCTCCCTCCTTATTCTTCCTCCTCCATTCTTTATTTGTTAGGTGTTTTATTCTTTGCCTTTAGTTAGTATTTGGATGGTCTGCTTTCTTTGCTATGATTTTATTTTCTCTGGTGACATCTTTTTAGCCTTAGGTGTGCTTCCCTGTAGAGCAGTCCGTTTAAGGTATCCTGTAGTGGTGGTTTATGAGAGGCAAACTCTCTCAACTTTTGTTTGTCTGGAAATTGTTTAATCCCTCCATCATATTTGAATGATAATCGTGTTGGGTACAATATTCTTGGTTCGAGGCCCTTCTGTTTCATAACGTTAAATATATCATGCCATTCTCTTCTGGCCTGTAAGGTTTCTGTTGAGAAGTCAGATGATAGTCTGATGGGTTTTCCTTTGTAGGTGATCTTTTTTCTCCCTCTAGCTGCCTTTAATACTCTGTCTTTATCTTTGATCTTGCCATTTTAATTATTATGTGTCTTGGTGTTGTCTTCCTCAGGTCCCTTGTGTTGGGAGATCTGTGGGCTTCCGTGGACTGCGAGATTATTTCCTTCCCCAGCGTGGGAACGTTTTCAGCAATTATTTCTTCAAAGACACTTTCTATCCCTTTTTCTCTCTCTTCTTCCTCTGGTACTCCTATAATGTGAATATTCTTCCGTTTGGATTGGTCACACAGTTCTCCTAATATTCTTTCATTCCTAGAGATCCTTTTATCTCTCTCTGCCTCAGCTTCTCTGTATTTCTGTTCTCTGATTTCTATTCCATTAACAGTGTCTTGTATCTCATCCAGTCTGCTGTTAAGCCCGTCGATCGCTTGTCTCATTTCTGCATTGTTTTTCCTCACTTCCCTCACATCTTCCCTCAGCTCTTGCATATTTCTGTGTAGATCCATCAGTGTGGTTATGACTTTTATTCTGAATTCTTTTTCAGGAAGTTTGTGCATTTTCATCCCTTCAGTCTCCCTCTCTGGTGTCTGGGTCTGCATAAGCTTTGTTTGTACCATATTCCTCTGTCTTTTCATGGCGATAGAAGTGGGCACTGGTAGGTGCCACGTACGTCAGCTGGGCTCTTTAAGACTTAAAAAAAAAAAGAGAGAAAGATAAGAAAGAAAGAAAAGAGAAAAAAAAAGTACGAACAAATAAAAACAAAAAGACACCCGCCGGGAATAGATTCTGTGAGGATGCTGTAGGTGGCACTGTGGCTCCACTATTCTGCAGCTGTGGCTGTGCCGCTCCCCAGGTCCCTTTGTAGCTCTGGCCGGGGCGGGAACGAATGGGAGGCTGCTGAAATCTGTGGGGAGTCTCAGTGTTCCTACTTTTTCCCAGTCGCCAGCCAAGGGGTCCAAAATTCCCCAGGACTCCCAGCCTCCTGGGCTGAGTGTGCTGTGACGATCCTGCTCCTCTGTTGGGCCCCTCTCTCTTTAAGACCGCTAAAAAAGCACGTGTTTTCTTTTGTCCCAGGGAGCTGACTGTGAGGACCCGGTGCATTCCCCGGCTCAGATCTTGTACCCTCTGTCTCTCCAATCTCTGATACACCGCGCGATGTGTGTCAGTGCTCCTGGTGCAGATCACCAGGGCTGGTTATTTCGCAGGCCTGTACTTCCACTCCTTCCTGGCTCTGAATCCTCTCCTTCCACCCATGCGCTGGGGTGAGGGAGAGCTAGGGTCCCGTCGGGTCGTGGCTCCATCTTACCCGCCTTGCGGGGTGCTGAGTCCTCTCAGATGGAGGCTGGGTGCTGCCTGTATCTTCTGTTCTCTGTTTTAGGAATAGTTGTGGTTGTTGCATTTTCATAAGTATATATGGTTTTGTTAGGAGATTTCCGCCACCCTGCTCACGCTGCCATCTTCCCAGAACTCCTCCGAGTTTCTTGAAAATGTAAATTTATTGTCTTCTACCAAATTTATGAAAATGTTAACCATTATTCCTTCAGATATCTTTTCTTGCCGTATCTCTTTCTCCTCCCCTTTGGGGTCTTCTGTGAAATCTTTATATATTGTCTCAGTGTTCCCTGTGTCACTGGTCATTTTTTTTTCAACTTTTTTTCCTGTTCTCATATTAGAAAATTGCTGCTGAACTATTTTTACCTTCACTCATTTTTCATTCTTTACTCTGTCATCTCTATTTTATTGAGCCTGTCGAGGGAGTTTTTTTTAACTTTCAAATACTGTATTTTTCAACAATAAAATTTATATTTGGTTCTTTTAAGGTTTTATTTTGCTGTGGAGAATTCCTATCTTTTCATTCATTTTGAATGTTTTCCTTTATATCATAAAACAGATATAATAACTGCTTTTAATTTTTAAACCTCTTTGTATTAGTTATAGCATTTGAGTCACCTGTAGATTTTTATTTCCTTCATGAATTGATCACATTTTCCTGGTTAGCTGTATCAGATAATTGTACATTGTATGCAGACAGACATACCTTTTTTTATTGTGCTTCACTTTATTGATCTTTGTAGATACTGCATTTTTTACAAACTGAAGGTTTGTGGCAGCCCTGCATGGTGTCATTTTTTCAGTAACATTTGCTTACTTCACATATCTGTGTCACATTTTGGTAATTCTCACAATATTTCAAACCTTTTCATTACTATTGTATTTGTTATGGTGATCTGTGATCAGTGATTAGGACTTGCTAAAACTTCAAGATGGTTAGCATTTTTTACCAATAAATATTTTCAAATTAAAGTATGTAGTTAGTTTTTGTAGACATAATGCTATTGCACCCTTAATAGGCTACAGCATAGTGTAAACGTAAGTTTTATATGCACTGGGAAACAAAAAATTGATTTGACTCCCTTGTGATGGTCTGGCATCAAACCTGCAATATCTCGATGGTACGCCTGTATTAGACATTGCAGTTTTTATGTTGTGTAGAAACTTGTATGGCTATTTCAAATCTCAGTTCATATCTCTAACAGGTCATATCTCTAAGCCTTTGCCACATTGGTTTGAATCTATCCTGTGTATGCACCCCTCAAGTGTTAGTCATTATGAGATGTGTGGTTCAAATTTCAGTTAAATTCTCCATATCTTTGCTTTGCTGGCTTAAGGATCTGTTTTGTGCATGTACAGTTCAGGGCTTAGGCTGAGGCTCACACAGGTTCCTACATAGAATTTCACAGTCCTTTCTCTGATTCTCTCCTCTCCAGGAGCATCCCTGCCTCTCTCTGTATCACTGGTTTTCAGCAGTTTGATGTTGGTATAACTTATGGTGGTTTTCTTCATGTTATTTTTTTTTTATGCTTGAGATTCATTGAGCTTCTAGGGTTTATGGGATTTTAATTTTCATCAAATATGAAAATTTTGGTCTTATTTTTTCCCTTATTTTTTCTGTCCCTCTTCTCTCTCCTGTTCTGGGACTTCAGTTACAATTTAGTTAGAAAACTTATAGTATGCTCTGTGTTTTTCTGTTTCAGTCTTCTTTCCTTGTTTAGTTTTGTAGTTTTATCACTGTGTCCACTGGTCTTTTCTTCTGCAATATTAAATTCTGTTGTTAATTTCTTCCTGCATACTTTTCATCTCAGATATTGTAATTTTTTTGTCTTCTTAAGTCAATTTGGGCTATTTTATGTCTTCTGTTTCTCTTCTCATCATGTTCATGTCTTTCACCTTCTTGAACATATGGAATAAGTTTAATGCTGCCTGAATCATTGCTGGCTCAGTTTCTGTTGATTAATTTTTCTCCTGGTATGGTTCAGATTTTCTTTCCTGCTTATTTGCATGCCTGGTAAATTTCGATTGGATGCTGAACATTTTGAGTTTTATGTTTCACACGTTGGATTTCATTGTATTTTTTAAAATATTGTTCATCTTTTCTGTGACACACTTATCTGGAATCCATTTGGTCCTTTCAGGGCTTCTTTATAGGCTTTGTTACATCAGATTTAGAGCAGCCCTTAATCTGGGACTAATTTGGCCCCATTATCGAGGCAATATTTGATGGTCTGTGAGTTCGGAGGTCTTTCCATTATGGTTTGTTGAAGCATAAAACATTCCCAGTGCTATTCTTTTCCTGTGGCTCTTTCCCTGGTCTTGCATACATATATAGATGCATTCAGAGGTCTTCAGAACTCTGAAGCCATCTTTCTCCCAGTTTTTCTCCCCTCAAATTCTAACCATATGGCAACTGAACTCTGCATCTCGGTGAGACTACTGGGCTCTCTTTGGGTTTCCTCTCCCTGGGCTATACAGGCTGGAAACTCTCCAGGCTGGACGCTGCAGCATCTGGAGCTCACCTTGCTGGTCTTCCTTGTCTCAGGAATCACTCAGCTCTGCTGCCTATCTAATGATTGAAAACTATTGCTTCATGTAGTTGACCTGGTTTTCTAGTGTTTTAAGGCAGGAAGACAAATCTGGTCTTTTTACTCCGTTATGGCAAGCAGAAAAAATTCTCATTCCCGTTTTGAAATTTATTGAAACTAAAGCTGGGGTAAAGTTGGCATGGTTTTTATTTTTGTTATTTTTTCCCCAATTGCCCAGCTGTCTACCCAGACTTATGTTTTTAGTAAAGGAGATACAGAAATTGTTAGTTAGAATAACTAGTGTTTTACTGTTCATTTCGTATTTTATTTTTGTGTTGTTTCTCTTGGAGTCATGAAGGACATACATTTACAACATGCAGTTTACCAAACTAAAAATGCATGTGCTATTGAAGTTCACATGGTTGAACTCCTTTCAGTGAGGCAGCAGGGATAAGCTTAAGAATGAGCTTTCCTTGTATATTATGAAACTTAAGATTATTTCTGAAATACTAGCATATAGTTGTATAGTTCACAAACGTGGTCACTACTGCAGTTAGTTGCTTTTAAGGAGTAACCATGCTTGATATGTTAGTTGATTTAATCTTAAATTTGCTAATTTTCCATTAGCATTGTACAGAATGAAGACCCAGACGAGGAGCTTTCCAAAGATGAGGTCATTCTGAGGCTCCAAGCAGAAGTGCAGCGTCTGCTGGGTAGCAACTCGCTGAAGCGTCACCTGGTGTCTCAGCTACAAAATGACCTCAAAGGCTGTCGTAAGGAAATTGAAGATCTCCAACACGCGGAGAAGAATGAAAGAAACATCAAGGTTGAGGTTTGCAGAGTTTGTACAGTTAAAAAGCCATTTTAAAAAGGCTTAATCAAGAAAATGCTTACAATTTTCATGGTTAAATTAAACCTTTGTCTTTCAGGGATGCATTTGACTTTTTTTTAGAAGTAAAGTTTAAGGAAGGAAATGCCATGCAAAGGAATATATTATCTGGTTACCCTTGGCATCTAGTCAATGAGATGCCAATTAGAAAAATTCCTTTACCACAAATCCAAGGGAACATTGTACATAACAAAGTGTCTGCATTTCCTTAAGATTGGCTTGTACCAACAGAGCTCTGAAAATGAGTTAAATTGATGGTGAAGCTCTGTAGCATTTTGTCTGTGAGATTTCTCTGGCCCGTGTTCCTATAGCAGGAGTCATTCTGCATAAGGAAGATAATTATATAGTGGTGGTGTTATGGATGGGAAAGGCACAGAATCAGGTTATGTCAGAGTTAGTGAAATCTACCTTATATCCTTCAGTTAGTCTCCTTACTTTATAGATGAGGAAAATGAAACTGGAGGAATTTGTGAGGTTACAAAGTCAGTCTTTAGGCAACCTGAAACTGAAACACTTGACTAATAAATAGGTACTAAGTCAAGGTTATTTCCCCAAGACCACACTCTCACCGAGTTCTTTCACCCTCCCTTCACAGCTGCTCATTTTGCCCTTCCATATGTCCAAATCCAACCCATCTATCCTCCCAGTGGAAAATAATACCTAAAAGGAAAGGGAAAGGAGGAAATAAATGTAGGTAGTATATTCCTTTTTTTCCTGGATAGAAAAAATATTTTACTTCCTATTTTAGTCTGTTTAGTACTTCTTGATCCTTTAAACTAGGGACTGTGTTCATCAAAATAGTCCTATTAAAGCAAAGTATGTAAGATGTTCTGTGGTGCTTATGATGGAATTTTAATTGTGTCTAACTTGTTTTCCAGAAATTATAGTGTATTTTCACTGTTAAAAACCCTGCCCAGTCTGGTTCCTTCTGAAGGAACTCTATTTGATGAGTACAAGATTGATTTCAATGTTAATGACCAAATGAGAAAGAACCCCCTTGTCCCAGCACATTTCACATCTTTGACTCAAGCTGTTTCTTGTTGCCATGTTTCTTAAAAAGGATGGGAATGGACACTTGTCTCAATTTGTGTTGGATTAGGGTTGATTATTTTAAGCATTTTGGGGTGAGTAGCCTGAGATTTAGGAGAGTGGGAACCTAATTTGAGTCTGAGCTTTAGCACAGGTATCACGCTCCTTGCTTTGTTTTGTATTGAAATAACTAATGGCATTTGCTCTACAGAAACACTTTTCACATGTGTGACAGTTGATGGTGGCTGTCCCTTAACGTTTTTTTTAACCTTTCCCTTTGCCGCCATAGTCTGGTTGATTAATAGATCGAAGGGAGCTCTCTCACCTTCGAATACTCTTTTTGTCTAGCTGCTTTTTGCCATCGTGATTTTTCAGCAGTCTACATTCGGTTTTTCTTAAAAGTGTGACTTCAGCCCTTGCTGTTTATATCTATTCTGTTTAAATTTACTATATAGGAGTTTCTTGGGAGTATGGTCTTGATAAATTTCTGCATATTTGCTTAGTAAATATTTGTTGAATTAGTGCACATAGTGACCCACATCCTAGATGGGGGAAGGGAGAGGAAGTAGTAATTTAACCAGCAGGGTTTTTTTTTAATAAACACTCAAATTCACAGTCATCTAATTAGCCCATGGATACCCTCAAACTTTGCCTTTGCCTCTTCTCACATCTTTTCTTATGGAGTTTTCTATTTAGTCTGTAAATTCAGAAAGCATGGTTGGGAGGTATGTGGAAGAAAAGCAAAAATCATTCCAATTTAAGCTTTTTTTTTTTTAAAGCTGCTCTCTGCAAGATCTTGTGGGATTCAATAGAAAGAAACAATGGCCATACCCTGAAGGAACTTAGACTCTAGACAGTCACCCAATAGAAATACAGTAGAGCCACATATGTAATAAAATCTTTTAGTAGTCTTATTGAGGGCATTTTGTGAAATTAATTTTAATAATCTCTTTTATTCAAACCAATGCATTTGAAATACTATCTTTTCAATATGTAATCAATATAAAATTACTAAAGAGGTGGTTTGCATTCTGTGTGTTGTGCTAAGCCCTTGAAATCCGGCATATATTTTCCACCTAAGGCACTTCCAAGTTGGACGAGATACATTTCAGGTGCTCAATGACCATATGTAGTTAATGGCCACCATATTCAACAGTAAAGAGCTACCAGGAGATGGACATGTCTGACTTTGGGAAATAGTTAAAAGGTGGTATAAGAGGGATAATTAACTGGGGTTGAGTGCGGGAGTGGGGTGGTAAGGCAGCCTTTGTGAAATCTTAGAGGAAGGAACATTTGATCTCTGCCCTCAAAGATAAATCCAGGAGAGAAGTTGGGAAGGGACATTTCAGCTTTGACTAGAACTGTATAAGAGGATGTAGCAAATAAGCTGGTAACTAGGGGGTAAGGCATGTGAATAGAAGTCTATATTATACAACCTCAATCTTGCTGAAATCTCTTAACAAGGCCCAAAACATATGTCTCAATATCAACTTTCAGAATGATTATAGCTGGCATTAAATACTGATGTTAATGAAGTAAAGTCAAATTTCTCTGCTTGCTTATAGGAATGTCAAGAGAAAGAACATATCAAACTTCCCTGTATATCTTTTTAAAGAGAACTAAGCCATCATCTCCCTTAAAACTTTTCTAAGTATTAACAAAGCCAGCAAAAATATTTATTATGTTGTCTTACTTGGCATGCTCCTTTTATGATTATTTTTAAAGTATTGATATAGTTACTGCTTTATATACACCTTACAGTAAGTACATTTTATGTTTGTTTATGTCCATCTTATGTTGAACAACTTTAAATTATTACACAGGTCTTTTTTTGTTTTCATGTCATATAACTATTCCTAGGAGTACTGCTTTATGACATTTCTAAGCTAATCCATGATTAGCAGTCTGCCCATATATAGCAGTATGTGATAATTAGGAGTGGATCAAATAGTGTCTGTTCATTGCAGTTGAACAACAGAGCCAATAAGGTAGAATGTGGTAAAAGCCTTAGGAAAACTAGACTGACATACTAACAGTCATAGCCCATATCTACACTGAACTTTTTGTAAGCATCATAAGTAAAAACACAGAGGCCTCTCTGTGTCTGATACTCAACAGAGATCATTACCTTATCACAAGTTGTGGTTAAAGCCATACTCTGACAGGTACTTGACAGGTAATGTTCAATAGCCAACTTGTAAGGTTCCTAGCTAGAATCTTTTTAGACATAGAAATTAGGAAGATAGTGTGAGAATTGGTGTATTACATCTTATTTTCTTGAAGATGTCTTCCACACTTTCAGATGGATTTTTGATACATTTAAATGTTTCATTGAAGGTGTATCCCACTTTTAGAAATGTTGTGATCTTCAAGTGGTCTTTTTCTTTTTTAAAGATTATCATGAGGATTTTGTGCTGACAAGTACAAGTATCTAGTTCCTGTGTGTGCGACAATATGTCAAAACTGAATGTAGTAACTAGTCATGAAAGTCGTTTTTCAGTATATCAGTATGATAGTACTTTCATTCCTAGTAATAAAAACTCACCAGTGGGGAGGGAAGCATAAATGAATATCATAAACTTTAAAAGGTGGAGACCAAGTTAAAAAAGGAATGACATTTGAATGAGGCAGTAAAATCCTTCAAAGTCTCATTATTACTCCCAAATCTGGAGAGAAGCTAACAGAGTAGATATTCTTAGCTCTCTCCTCTTCTGGCTAAGGTTGCTTCTAAAAAATGATGGCAAGTAAAAAGGGGAAAGTCAACAACCAGAGCAGTCTCCCTGTGAAGGAAATGAACTCTGTAAATTGGAAGACCTAACCAAAGCCTTGGTATCTGTTACCCCACATAGGAATAAGATACACATATCCGTGTGCCCCCATCCATGAGTAGAATGAACCTTGGTATAGGATATTTTGTAAACATTGTGGAAGAGAGCTCAGAGTTGAGGTAAATACATAAACCAACAAGTCAAATAAAATAGAGAATTTTCCAAAATCTCTGTGACCCCCTCAATGAATAAATAACTCAGAAAAATAGATAAGGAAAGCAGATGGTAAGAGGAAAATGCAGTCATATACACAAATGTGAGAGATAAAAAGCAAACAATGGAAGGCATGTAAGAGCTTCCTTATGATGGCAATACAGGAAATGCAAATGAAAGCCGTTGTTAGATACCCTTTTCCCCATCAAATACAATGACTGTTTAAAGACAGTCAATGCCATTGGAGGTGAAGAGAGTTGTACAGATTCTTATGCACTACCTGGCAGTACACTTGTACAACTTTCTGGAAATAATTTTCCAAAGCCTGTCATGCATCTTAATACTGGTTATATAAATAAATAAATATAGATACAGAATAGATGCTAACTTTAGAGGGAGAAAGTATGATGGAAAATAGAGACTATGCATCATCCCACAGTATCTCCTCATAGGATATGTATTATTAATTATAAGTGGAAAAATGGTAACTTTATAATTATGGTGCCTGCATAGACTACCTTTATCAATTGATCACCTCCAGTGGGGAGACATGATGTCTCCTGAAAAGCTCACACATCCCTTCTGTGCCATTCATGCCAAAAATGTATAACCTGAATTTAATAATGATGTAACATCAAAAAACCCAATTTAAGGGACATCCTACAAAATAACTGGTTAGTACTTTTCAAAAATGCCATGGGTTTGAAGATGAAGGCTGAAGAACTGACCTAGACTGGTGGAAACTGATAACACATGGCAACTAAATGCACGCCAGTGGGATTACAGATTGGATCCCGAACCAGAGTAAGGACATTAGAGCAAGACTGCAAAATTGTGCATAAGATCTGTAGGTTAGTTAATAGTATTGCATCCTAGTTCACTGTCTGGTTTAGACAATTGTACTGTGGTATTTGGGGATGATGGTAAAAGGTATATGGGAATTATTTGTACTGTTTTTGTAGTTTCTCTTTCAGTATGAAATTATTTCAAAACTAGTACTTAGAATTTTTTTAAAAACTTGAAACACTTGATTTCTTTTTATCATTTAGACCAAAACAGATATTTCAGAAAAACCAGCTAATCAGTTATGGCCTGACTCTTCTACTTCTGATATGACTGTCAAAGATGATATTCTACGACTTAAAAATGAAATTCAAGTTTTGCAACAACAAAACCAGGTGATTAAAAACATTTCCTCTATTTTATAAGAATTTCCATGGCCTCATTCAGTTCAAAGGATATAATAGACTTTTTAAAAACATAGAGGCAGTGTGAGTTAGTACACATGTATATTTAGTAGGTGATTAAAGATTCCAGTGATTTCCCTTTCCTACTGGTCATGGGGTAGTAGTTCCATCAGAAGGTAAGTTTGTAATTCCAGTTTCCTGTCTCTGCAATAGCATGGCTAGTGGAGGTGTTCTTTCTTGCCTGGCCAGCTGTTAGCCAAAACGTAAAACCTTGCTTTGTATACAATTGTGAAGATTATTGAATTCTAAGACTTCTTTTTAGGTATCAGTAAGCCAGTGCTTCTCTGGGTCAATGTTTTCATGCATTTCAAAATAAATACAGAATTTTAACTTTAAGTCCTGCCAGAAGGCTACTTGTCAAATAAATGAACCTATACTCTTATAAGGCATGAAGAGATTCTTGTAGAATTATGAAGATGTTACTACTTCAAACAATGTTACAGGGTAGTAATAAAATACAGAGGATGCTAAAAAATGAGATCAGACTTACCAGTGAAAATGACGTTTATTTCCTCTAAACACTTTATTCTTTTGTATCTAGGAACTTAAAGAAACTGAAGAAAAACTGAGACATGCCAATCAAGGTTTATGTAATCAAATGAGACAAATGGTACAAGATTTTGACCATGATAAACAAGAAGCTGTGGATAGGTAACATCCAACAGAAGCCTAATGCCTGCCTCTGAGCTCCCTTCCCCTTCTCTCCTCCCTTCCCCTGCTCTCCCCCAAAAAAGATTCAAGAGAAATGATGGAGTGAATCTTTCCTGTTGAGATCTTAGATTTGGAGGAGATGTCTTCCTAGCTTCTCAAATTAGAATTTGGAACCCATTTTCCATAGAAATGATACTATGTAGTGAGTTGGGTTCTATAGCTCCATCAAAACTGCAGTTCATTGAAATAGGATAGCTTAATGGTTTTTTTTAAAGGCTAGTCTGGGAAGTTATTCTTTATAAGGAAGAAATCTGTGGGATGGAATATGTCTTCCAAATACCAAATCATAAACTTGGAAACAGACTCTTGGGGTACTGCTAGTATTTGTGTTTAATATTATAGATGACTTGGAATTTCGGAACTACACCTATCACTTCAATTAATTTTTTATAAACAGAAGCCCTCAACACATAACTCTGAAGAACTGGGGCATTCTCACATTTAAGTCTAATTCTTCTCTAGAAACATTTGAAGAAAGAAAATTCTGAAGATCCTCAGATGGTCATCTATTGAAAATTAATTATCACTACACTTTTGGTTGGGGTAAAAAAGAAAGTGACCTTAATCATAATCTGCATTAGAGGGAACAAGTGGGAAGGAGGGAAGGAAAACCAGTCCATCTTGGTGTTTCTAGCATTGCTGGGCAGTTCTGTAGATTTCTGCTGTCCACTGTCTGTTTCTAGGTGTGAGAGGACTTACCAGCAGCACCATGAAGCCATGAAAGCCCAAATCCGTGAAAGCCTGTTAGCAAAGCACGCTCTGGAAAAGCAGCAGCTCTTTGAGGTGTATGAGGGGACTCGCCTGCAGCTTAGGTGAGGGGAGTTTAGCTGCCCTTTGAGCTATAGAGGCAGCATTCTTCTATTCTATGGTTGAGAGGAACATTGTTTGTTCTGCAGCCCTTGTATTTTTTTGTGTTCATTTAGTTGCTGGTTTTGTGTGTCCAAGGTCTGACTTAGATAAGATGAATAAGGAGATGGCTGCTGTGCAGGAATGTTACCTGGAAGTGTGCAGAGAGAAGGATGATCTAGAAGTGACTCTCAGGATGACCATTGAAAAGGAGCGGCAGGCTCAGGAGAAGAAGGTACAGTACAAGCTCATGTCATGTGTCCTTCATTTCTCTGTCCTCGCTGTTGTCATTGAAACCAACACCCTTGTTCTCTTGTGAAATGGCGAAGGCATATGTAGAACCTTTTTACTCTGGGCTGTATCATACTAATATAGCTAATAAATATTGAAACTAGTAACACTGAAATGATTATTAAAACCTTAGTAGAAGGTGGCATCCATATAGAAGAAAATGTTTCTTCCTTATAGAAAGAGTCCTAAAAATAAGCAGGAGTGGTCCCAAGTCACTTTGAGTTTGAAACCCGGAGATCTCTTGCAGTTGTTAGTTGGCTACTTATGTGGTTGTGCATAGTCCTGTGAACAGTGTACAAAATACTCCCTCAGAAACATTTTCCTCTGACCCATTTCTCTCCCAGTATCTAAGTGCCATTTTATTCTC
Source organism: Smutsia gigantea (assembly GCA_032199065.1). Lineage (NCBI taxonomy): Eukaryota > Metazoa > Chordata > Mammalia > Pholidota > Manidae > Smutsia > Smutsia gigantea. The sequence goes on along the minus strand of JAVSCE010022563.1, from coordinate 59,956 downwards.
CTGGGGAGAAGGGCACGAGTTTGAACTTGGGTCTCATGGGTGGAGAAGGTAGTGACATGGAGCTGTAGGGAGCAAGGTCACAGTATGAGTGGGACCTCTTTGAGGGAAGCTCTCAGTTTGCAGGGAAGCTGGAGGGGCTTACTAATTACAGTATACTCTTTACTCCTGCCTGGATCCTCCAAGTTGCCTTTGGTGAGTATCCAGGGGTAAAATCACATGTGAACAGTTGCCCCTCCTCTTTTCTTCCCTGTTCTGGCCGGAGACTCATCTAGACACACGTCTGACTCTCCCTTCCACTTTGGACTGGCCTGCAGACCACAATTTGAAAGCCACCTGCATCAAGATCAGAAAATATTTTTAAAGGCTTGAATAAATGTTCTATACAGAGGTTTCTGAGTAAGCTATATTAAAGCAAGCTATTGCTACCACAGACTTCAAAAGGATAGTAAAGGGCAGGCGAGGCATTCAGTTCTTTCACTATGTTGATTATTTTTGAATAGATTAATATGGTAAAAACACATGCCATGTATACATTTCATCTGGTGAAAAAAAAGAACTTCTAAAAGGAGATGTTTTAGTGCTGGCAGCATGAAAGCTAGAGGGATCTTAAATTACCTAAAGAACGAAGGACTTAGCTTTCAGTAATGTTTAAGCAATTTTAAATAGGGAGAAGATCTCTAGTGTGGTTCTCTTTCTCTTTTTTTCTTTTCAAATATGTAAACTGGCAGGAACGTAAGGGTAGCTCTCTCAAAGAGGTCATTCTTTTCAGGAATATATTTTCTGGTACTTTTAAAAAAATTAATTTGGCTGTAAAACTGGATGTCATATAATCAGTCAGTTGCAATTAATAGCTCCTCCTGACAGTTTGGCTCATGAATGCTTGTGCACTGGGGCAAGAAGGAAAGTTAGAACTGCTATTTGGCCCTCCCAGAAAACCTTACATGTTACTTTTCTTTAAAATTTTTAAATTGTCATAGAATGCAGTTTACTCTTTTTCTTTTGGTGCACAGTTCTATAAATCTTCAACACATGTATAGATTGATCAGCCTAAAAACCTCCCTTTGCTATCCCTTTGAAACTGTCCACCCCCCCACTGAAAAGGCCAGTGTACGGAGAGTGTTAGCAGTTTAAGTCCTTCCTTCTCTAGGAATTGTTTAGTTTTTCATTCAGATTTATAAAAGCCCTAGAAAGCTTAGTAGTCATTAAAAGCCAATCAGTAAACACTTCTTAAATTTGAGATTTTATGTAATCTTTTCATGTCCTCCAGAAGTAGGCCAACATATGCCAATCTGTTTTTCCAAGTAGTGTTTTCACATTCATACAATGGAAGAATCTTATCTCAAGCAAGCTAGGGAACTTCTCTGCAGGACATGAGCCATTTTCCTGCAGGTGACCTTTAGGCCAGGAACTAGTCTGGAAGCAGAATTTATAAGGCAGACACCACCAAGAATCCCAGGTGTATTTCCCTGTTTCGTATGTGCCCTTGTGGAAGCACTTGATGAGTCAGGCTGTAGGTTAAAAGGGAGCTCAATTCCACATTTTAAAACTTTTATTAACATGGAACTTGCCTCACAAGTTAACCTGGCTTGTTCAGAGAATGGGAAAAATGTCATGGACACAGAACCTTCAGACACGGTAGTAATCAGTGGAGGCCACAAGACAAATATGAGAACATGCCCATTCCTAATGTCATTCCTATATACACACTGGTACAATTGTAGTAAATGCCAACTCAGTTTTTAAAGTTGTTTTGCCATCGGAGGCATGCAAAATAAGTTGAAATGTTTTAAAACTACCCTCTAATGATAAAACTTTTTGAATTAGATATTCCTGTAGTATGTTTAGATGGCAGACTCCTATGCCTAATAAATTGTCCTCTGTAAAGAGAGAGAAGCAAAGTTTTCCTCACTGTGGTGTATTGTAAAAATGGTTACATATCCTCCCCCTCCCTGAATGCATGTCCCTTTGCCATGTGACTTTGTAGCTGTCATCAGTGAGAGGTAGTCTGCTTCTCATCTCTTGAATCTAATCTTGGCCATATGACTTACTTTGGCATAATTAATAAACATTATGCCAAAAGAGGCTCAAAAATAGTTTTGCACTGAGGCTTGCAAGCTGGATACCCTTGGGAACCCTGTGAGTGTCACCATGTGAATGATCTGGGACAACTTGCTGGATGGTGACACAGGTGACCAAGTCATTGCCATAGAGGACATCAAGCTAACCAGCGGACATGTGTGTGAGGCTGTTGTAACCACATAGCCCCAATTGCCTGCAAAGATCAGACCAGAGTCAACATCCAGCTGACCCACAGAATCATAAGAAATAATAGATGCTTGTTGTTTTAAATATCTAAGTTTCAGCTGGTTTATTATGTAGCAAAGCTAATTGATATACTCACAAACATACAAACACAGAAAATTTATAGCAATTGTCTGCTCTAGGTCAAAAGGAAATGCAAATATATGGAAACAACTCCTGAATGATAGACATACACAGATAAGACAATATGAGGATTCCTTCTGCAGTCAAACAAAAATAGTAACAGTGAAATATGATGTGACACTGGACAACTTTCTCCACCACATGGCTGAGACCATCCAGTCGTCTTAGTACTGCTCTAGGCTCCTTGACCTAATTGTGACAAAGTGGGTCCCTCAGTCCCCAGAGATCTTCCAAAATCATATAACACTGAATAAATACAGATATCATCTTGGCATTTGCCAGTAGTGGAGAGACATCAGATGGCAATTAAAACAGAGGTAATCCAGGACAGCTGTGAGCCAGAAAAAAACAGAACCAGATAGCCAGGAATCAGAAATAATGCCAAAGAGACACAGAGCCACCACTGTGCTGCCCTGCGGCAGTAGGTACCTGAAGTGTGCTCTGCCACCCTCAGAGGCTGTGCGTTTCAGGCTTCTCACGGCGTCTTGGTGGGACCTCCTGAAGACCCCAGCATTTTCCAAACAGAAACTCTCGTACTTTTGGTCCCTCATATATTTTTATTAGACTTTTCAGAACAACTGGCTTTCTAGAACAAATAGAGAATGGTGAATTGAATAGTTTAAATTATTAAACTTTAACTGACACTGGATAAAAAATTTTGTCTTTGCCAATGAAGAAATAATGCTCATCTGGATTTATCATGGGGTGCTTAGCTTTTAGGATAGAACAATAATTTTTGGCTTATGTCAGAATACAGGGCTTTCAGAAATGTGAATTTTTTCAGGGCTCAGATACCTGGTGGGTCCCAGGATAGGTTGGGTGTAAACGTAAGTGTCAGTTTCACTTTTTTAAAAAAAGTATTTGGTCTTCTAGGAATGTATGATATTAGTGTTTTTTCTTTTAATACAGCCATGTCTTATTTTGTATCCTAATATTGGAGGTGTAAGCAGGTCTTCACACTACAGTTTCTTCAGCTAGTTGGTTTGGCATGTAGGAAGATCTTTTGTCCTCTTTCTGCTGTCCCTATATGCATTTAACCTTTATTTCATAAACTTGACAGAGAATACTAGTGTTGTACAGAGATACTTACTTGTATTCTGTTTAAAGAGACAGCTATTGGAGGAAAGAGAAGAATATGTAAGCAAACTGCAGGTGGAACTTGGAGAAAAGTACCAAGATACTCTTATGATGGAAAAGAAAAAGTGACTGAAACAAGAAACTGATGTTAAACAGCAGGTTGAAGATGAAGTGATGTTAACCAAAGCATAGTGGGATAAGGAACAGAAAGAGGCATGGGCCAGAATTTCTTTCTAGTCACCATGTTTTAAAATGTAGTATTAACTAGTAAGAGACTTCTTTTCTGAGCAGACATATAATTTTTAATTGCCAAGTACATATATCATCATTTTATTTCTCAAAATTGGGCTATTAGCATCTTACACCAATTTTATTTTTTAAAACTTCCCACCTCTTGATTCTTCAGCCCAATTCAGGGTATAATAGATGTTTTGGAACACTTTCTTGATTTCTCAAATTAAAACCATGATCAAATTTCATTTTGTGAAATGATTTCTGATAACTGTAGACCAACTTATAATTAACAAATAAGTAACCCCTATTTTGAATTAGAAGAAAGAACTGAAGGGGATTGTGGGGTATTATGTTTAGTACACATGGTGTGGGGAATCACGGGGAAAACAGTGTAGCACAGAGAAGGCAAACAGTGAATCTGTGTCATCTTACTACACTGATGGACAGTGACTGCATTGGAGTATGGGTGGGGAGTTGATAATATGGATAAATGTAGTAACCATATTGTTTTTTCATGGGAAACCTTCATAAGAGTGTATATCAATAATACCTTAATAAAAAAACAAATGAAATAAAGATAAATAAATAAAGAATCACAAGGTGACATTAAAAAAAAAAAGAAGAAAGAACTAATGACTGGGCAGGCTCAGAAGCATAAAACATTATCTCTGTTACCTAAGGAGCAAAGAAGATTAGCAAATGCTGATAGTTTCTTAGAAAGTTAAGGCTCAAATTATGATCTTAACAACCTAGTGAGAGTGAAATAAATTTTCAAGCTTACTTAAAATAGAGTCTCCTGTCCACAAAATTGCTATTAGGTTTGGGACTACCTCAAGATTCATTAGTAGACCACTATCCTGACCTTTGGTCTCCTCATCTCCCATTCCCTCTCAAAGGTAGCATTTCATTAATCACTGCTGGCACCTGAAATCCTTTTACTAGTCATTTCTTAACATAAAAATGTATATTCTGGAAGGCACAGAACAAATCCTCTATTTTTACATTTTTGCAAATTGTTTTTTAGTTGGATTTGCTAACCAGTTATTTATCAGGGAGATGAGAGAGACAGCTCATATTTTGGGAGGATGTCAGAAAGCATAAACTGCTACAGATGATGTTCATTTCAAATAAAGTACAACCTGGGGCTGTGGTAGCCAGGGAAGCAGTTTGAGAACCCAGGGTACTTAGGAGATGGGAAACAGGAAAAGGGAAAAGCAAATTTTGCTATTTCACGGTTTTGCTCAAGACTGTGCTTAGTTTAGATCCATCTCATTACACCATTGAAAGCAGAAAAGAATCATGAAGACATTTTTCCAATAATGTCCCCATCTTGAATGCACAGTGACTCAGTAGAATTAAATATCATAATAAACAAGATTCTAACATGTTTAAGTAAAACTATTTTTTAGATTATTCAACTTCAGGTTCATGAATTAGACTTACCCAGTCCACTTTGTGGAATGCCTTGTGTTAGTGGAAAACACATATTATTAGCAGACATTCCCTTGTTTTAAAAATCATGCCACCTTTGCCGTGGCCATGTCCGAGCTTCCAGAAGGTTGCATCTTAAAAGCAAGAAGGTTTGACCTCACACAATATACCTAAATCTTCCATGCGATTTCTGTTCTATAGATGAAGTCAAAAAGAAACTTCCAGGATTTACTTCAGAATGTATTTTCATTGACTACATTTCTAAACGTCATGTAATTACTACAACAATATCTAGATGGCTTTCAAACACAGCTGTGGTCGCTTTTTTGGCTAGCTGTTCTGGTCTTTGCTTGCTTGACTATTTTTCTCTTCATACGGTTTTTCTCCTGAAAACAGATCAAACAAGAACTTACTCAACAACTTGAAAAGGAGTGGCAGTCTAAGCTGGATCAAACTATAAAGGCAATGAAAAAGAAGACCTCAGACTGTTGCAGCCAAACTGACAAAGAAACCACTACCGATGTCATTTCCGAGAAGGAGAAGGCAGTCATGTTGGGAGAGCAGAGGCAGAAGGTCTGGCAAGGTCTAGAGCGAGAGAAGGAGCCAGCCAGCAAGAGGGGCTTGAAGGGACTTGAAGTTGAATTGGAACGCAAATATTGTGAAAATATTGCCAAACAGGTAATAGGCAGGTTTATGATAGCCAAATTAGTGGAACTGACTGCCTATTAATGGAAAGCTGTAAAGTGCTACCACTGAACTTGTTCAGAACTTTGTACTTGAAAAGTTTTGTGCATTCTAGGGTAGAAAACCTCTTAGGATGTTCCTAACATTTTCTTCCCTATATTGCTGTCACAAAGCGGTCGCCCCCTCAGATTTTTTTATATATTCTTTCAGTCTACAAAATGTTTGCTCCTCCAAGGTCAGTCTCAGCTTTAAGATGCCTGAGATTGAAGATGGTGGTTTTTGCATCTGAATGAAGCACAATTTAATTACGAATCTTTCATATCTAACTCTATAGAAAGTATTCCACTAAGGTAGATAAGAGATAAGCAAACTTCAAGCGAATAAAGTGTTTAACGATATTTGTGTTGAGACTTAACAGAGCTGAATGGCAGGCATGCCCCTTAAGTGAGACTTTGTAAATCTCTTCTGCTGCCAAAATGTGGTGCCATGCCTCCCCTTGGAAGCACTCAGAAAGCTAGCTCATTTTTAACTGGGGCATGTTACTTGATTTCCAAGAGATGTCAGACTCAGAGAAGTATAGCTCTGTGTTAACAGAATAAACATGAGTTATTTGTTTTATCTCTATTATCCATTACAGTGATTCTTGAAGTTTTTGGTCTTGGAATGCCTTTACACTTTTAAAAATTGATGACTCCCAAGAGCTTTTGTTTGTGTAGGTTATATCTATTTGCTGTATTGCAAAATAAATCTAAGAAATCTTTAAAATACAAGAATACTAAGACAACTTGCCATTGGCTGTCACAGCAGTGACACATTGCATAGCATGTAGCCTGTGTAAAACTCTACTATTTACACATGAAAGAATGGTAATAAAGGGATAGATGAGCTCTGAACATTGTTTTTAAAATAGTTTTGAGCTCACAGACTACCTGACAGGGTTTCTAGCCCACAGAGGTCCTTGAACCTTATATAGTATTATTTATTGTGTATTTATTATTTTGGATCTATTTACTTATTATGAAATCTGAAGATAGTACCTGAAGTAAAGTTTTAAAAAATATACTCGGGTTTTAGTAAATACTTGGAATTCTGCCTATTGTTAATTCTGTATGATTTTACAGAGCCTTAAAGTATGGAAACATAGGCAAATATATGTAATGTTATCAAGGACATCTTCAATCAGTTAAATAATTTTCTGACATATTTGCTGTATTTGAATAGAGTTGAGAAAATGTTCTACAGACAGATGTTTAAGGGGACTGCTTTGGTATTTATGCAATTACAGATCTTGTGAAGAAAAACAAATAGCATGGAATAGTAGCAAGGAATGTTTGTAGTAACTTTTTAAGGAACATAAATTCCTATAAGAGCTTTATCTTTCTTGCAATTATTAAATGCATGGAACTTTCCTGTAAATGTATTTAGCATTTTAGTGAGAAATACAGCCACTTACATCAAGTCTGCTTTTGGTGTATATATGGATATATGTATGTATGTATCTGTGTGTATTTCAAAACAAGGAAATAAGGAAATTTATTTAATAAATGATCTGGTACCTTGTAACATATTTACAACCAGTTCAACCTCATAATTCATCAAGTCTTACATTTTTGCCTGAATTGATGTATCACCCTTATTCTTTGGTCACAAACTCATTTTTGACAGCATGAGAATCTGTCAGGTACAAGGCTCTACACTGTACTGGTGCACGCATGCATGTGTGCGTGTGTTTATATTTAGGGCTTGAGGACACCGAAGAGCTGGTGGGTGTACAGACTGGACAGCAGCTGATACCAAGCAGCCTTCCTGCATGTCTTTTTCTTTCTCCCAAGATAAATAGGAATTTGTTGGAAATGTTAATTGGTACTTTGCATAAAGCTTTATAATAATGGTACTGACCATCAAATACTTATAGATGTCCACTTCCTGCTGTAGCATTTGCATAGATCAGTATGGGAACTTTAGAACAGAAGGATTAGAATCTACTGTTTGGGATAAGGTGAGGTACTTGACGTCAGTGTAACTAAAGTAGTGCAGTACCATGTACAACACATGAAATCATAATTGTTATTTGCAAATAGGCTATTCTTGAAATTGTACACCTCGATTTACCTCCTTTCTCTTGCAACATCCTGCAGGTAGAAACAGCTGTGCAAAATGCTCGTCATCGATGGCTGGAAGAACTGCCTGAGCTTGCGGAGTATAAAGCCCATGTAAGAGCAGAACAGAAGAAGTGGGAAGAACAACAAGAGATGTCTGTAGCCAAACGGGTAAGAGCTCTCCTGGAAAGAAGCTTCAGGAGGGCCTCTCTCCTGACCTCTTCTCTCATCTCAGTCAGGAATTATACTTACAGTGTTGTAGAAGGATTAGGTATAATAATACATCTAATTATGCGTTAGCTTAGGGCCTGGCTAGTAGTATCTCTTCTAATCATCATGTTGTTGAGGAAGACAATATGTATATTTTGGGTCTTGAAACTCTCATAATCAGGAAGATAATCTTATTTGTGAAACTAAATCCCATTCTGTCTCACCCTATCTCTAGGAGAAATTGAGAACAGTTATTTACCTGTTTGTTATTAGCTACATGATATCCTTTCACATGCTTAAAGATTGTCTTCTCTGCTGTGTCAGTAGTCTTACAACATATTCTCCTTGGTGTACAGCCAACTCTCCTTTCCAGAGATGTCATGTTCCTTGACTAGAAACATCAGATATTATAACCATTTTTCTCCCAACTTATTAGTGTAAACCAATTCCAGTCAAAATGCCAATAAACTAAACATAGTTTTGAAATTTGACACAGTAATTCTAATATTTATTTGGAAATCCAAAAGGGCTAGAAATTTTTTTAATGTTCTGGAAAAGAAATAGTAGTCCAGGCCTAACACATAATAGAGTATGTGGGAAAGCAACAATTCAGGCAGTGTTGAGTCGCAAAAATAGAATTCTTTTTCATTCAGTACTAAGCAGACTTAAGAGATAGGTCCAGCTATGATAAAAGCTTAATAAATCTTTCAAAACAAGGGAGTGAGGGATTTTCTGTAATAAACAATTTTACGACAGCCAGATAGTACTTTGGAAAAATTGTTTACCGACACCATGAATCAAAATAAACTCTAGGTTGATTAAGAAGTTAGACATTTTTAGATGTGATATAAGAAAAAGGAATTGAGTATTTCAAATCTGTATCAAAATAATTCGATGTTGAGGCAACAGACACCGGAGCAAAGACAGATAAAGTAATAGGATAAAATATGTACAAATATATAAAATATTTTGGTTTTTGTAATTAAAACAAATGCAAGGGGATAATAAAAATAAGGAAAATAAATTAATCAAACAGAAACGTTAATACTAATAGATGATGTGAAAAACAATACAAATTTATAAGAAAAACAAGAATCTTTAGAAAGTTGCACCAAAGATTAAGAACAGATAGTCTTCATGAGAAATCCAAATGGCAAAGTTAAGATGCCATTTTATGCCATATGTATAAATCCTCTCTTCTTAATTGTAATATACAAAACAATAGATTGCAATGACAAGCATATACTACTCTTCCCATGTCACAGCTGTTTTGGAAAATAATGTGTAACAGACATTATAAATGATTTGTACATTGTATTCATAATCTTACTACACACATTACTTAAGGAAATAATTCAGCATAAATAAAATCTTTCAATATTTTTCTTAAGTTATGTGGCAGTACATGGGTGTTTGTTACATTATTTTCTATATTAATATGTTGAAATATTTCAAAAGGAAATTCAAGAAGGAAAAAGAGGAAACAGTATGAGGTATTGCATATATGTCTGGGAGCTCAAAAGTCACGAATAATAAATTGGGTAGAGTATAGAAAATAAAATAGGCAAGAGATCTTTCCTTAAGAACAAAGAAGGCCTGACTGTATGTGAGTGCTGAAATACAGAGATCAGAGGACAGTGTGCTGACCCTCTGACGTCAGCGGGCATGAGAATCACCTGGAAGCCCTGTTGAAGCAAATTCCCAGGCTTTCCTCCTAGAGATTCTGATGGGTAGGTCTGGAGTGAGTCCTGAGAATTAGCATTTCTAACAGGTTCCCAAGTGATGTGACTCTGCTGATCCCTGGACCACACTTGGGTGTGAATAATACCATTCTAGCTAATTACTTGGCCACACAGCATAATGTTAACATGTTGCTCGTTCTTCCACCACACCAAGAGGTGGGCAAGGGCCAGTTTTATAGCATTGGCTGGCAGGTTCTTGCAAGATAAGAGTGATCCATCAAGACCTGTGGAAATTTAAAACCAGTTTCCAGAAGTAGTTGAGTTAGTTCAGTGGTTCCTAAGTTTGCTGTGCATTGGAGAAACCTAAGGATCTTTTAAAAAGTACTGTTACCTGGCTCCCATGCCCAGGATTTATGCTTTAATTGGTACAGGGTATGGCCTGGACATCAGGATTGTTAAAAGCTCCTCAGGTGATTCTGATATGCAGCAATGTCTGGAACCCCTGAGTCACTGCTGTCAAATTTCTGTAAAACTAGGTGTGAGAGGATGCGCACTTTTGGGGAGGTTGGTGGGTCGTCCAGATTCCATGGGGTTTGCCTTCTCCACCCAAGCCACCAGGTAATGGTTTCCAGGCCCCATTGTGGCATGATCTGTTTTCCCTAAAAGCACTCTTTGAACATATTTCACATTGCTACTGAATTACTCTCCCTGTAGCAAAAGAATTTTGCTGTGAATTCTTTTGTAAAACTCATCTTAGTTTCCTTAGTAAACTTAAGTGCAATTCAGAATTATTCAGGAGCACACATGATTGAATAAAAGTATGTAATGTGTTTAAGAATCTGCCTAGGTGAAGATGTTTGCTGTAATTATGTAATAGCTAGAAATTCAGGAAGCAGACAGTCTATCTCAACATCCAGAGCATATCTATAGTATTGAGTAATAGCAGTTACAATTGTGAGGCCAAGCCTTTGCTGATGCCCACTTCTTTTAACTCTTGTGTCCTTCTTTGAATTCAGTCAGGAAATATTAGAAGTAAAAAGGACTCAAAGTCATTATCCAATCTGCCCATTCTATCGGTGAAGACACTAAGCGCAGAAGCGATTTAGTAACTTAAAGGCCATAAAGACAAAAGTAGCAGTGACTACCTAACATTATTGAGTCATTATCTGACAGGCTCCAGACTAAGTGTTTTAAATGCATAGTCTCCTTTGTCATTTAATCGCAAAGAAAACTTCATCAGGTGAGCAGTCATAATTACCCCTATTTTATAGATGAGGAAACTGAGGCTCAAAGAAACTGAAGAATGGGTGTGTGGTCCCCCAGCCAGTAAATTCATTCCAGCAGTGTCTCTCGAGCACCTGTTCTGTTAAGCACTATGCTAGGCCACCTCTATAATCAAAGGCAGGATTAGAGCTAGAGCCCGGGAGTTTGGATTCTCTATTACTTTTTGATTCTGTACTATTGTTTTCTGTGATCTACTAGCCTTGTTATTTATTCTGTTATTAAAAAAAATCAGATTAATGGAAAAATAACTTTTCTGTTTAGTACTGTCATTTACTGAGCTGCTCCAACCACTAAAATTGCTTTAAAATATAATTATGTTTGTCAGCAAGTTATGCAGGCATATATTATATTTCTAAGTAATAGTAAGATTTCCTTTTGAGGCTGCTTTTGCTTCATTGAAAGATACTTCATTTGTTGAGGATAAGGCAAAATTTGAGACTGCATATGTATAAAAAAACTAACAATTGGTTTTATAAAATTAGTTTTGGATAATTATATAATTATATATTTGGGGGGTCAGTTTAAATTTTGAGTTCCCATGAAGTAGCTGATTGTTTGTTTTTATTGAAGGATCATTGATATACAATCTTATACTGGTCTCAAATATCCAACACAGTGGTTCGACAGGATGTTTCATTTTTTAGATCACATAAGACTTAAAATACTAGGTGATTTAAAATGAAGGAAAAGATCCTTAAGTATAGTGTTAGTATATTTTAGGAACAATGTCTTATCTAACTTCACTTCTTTTTCTTAATTTTGATCTTAAATCTCTTACTAAGTTCAGAAGTGAATCCAAATAGTTACTTTGGTTTAGTATTTTTATTAATGAGGAAAATTATAAAGAGTTTAAATGTACATACATTATTATGTCCATTAGATATCCTTTGCTGTTTCTGAAGCTAAAGAAAAATGGAAAAGCGAGTTTGAAAATGAGAAGAATGTAATACCTGGAAGGGAACTGGAAGAGCTGATTCAGTCTCTTCAAAGAGAGCTTGAGTTAAAGGACAAGGAAGTCCCTGTGATGGTCAGGGCTGAGTTGGCGAAGGCTCGCAGTGAATGGAACAAAGAAAAGCAAGAAGAAATCAACAGAATTCAAGAACAAAATGACCAAGATTACCGGCAATTTTTAGATGATCATCGAAATAAAATTAATGAGGTGCTTGCGGCAGCTAAAGAAGACTTTGTGAAACAAAAAACTGAACTGCTTCTTCAGAAGGAGGCAGAACTGCAAACATGTCTAGACCAGAGTCATCGAGAATGGGCTATGCAGGAAGCCAGGCGGATCCAACTGGAAATCTGTCAGCATGAGGAAGACATCCTGACTGTGCTGGAATTCCTCCTAAAGGACTCCCAAAAGGAGCATGTCAGTGATTCAGAGAACAAGGAATTTTTGGAACTTGTGTCAACTTGCTCTTCAAAATGGGTGTCCATGCAGTATTTTGAAAAGCTAAAGATTTGCGTACAGAAAGCATTTCAAGATATACTTTCCCCACTTATAAAAAATGCCAACTTAGAATGGGAAAAGGTATGTTCCTGATAAGTGATAAGAGCTATTATTAAACATCAAGGATAACTGTAGAAATTATATATATGGTATTTTTTCCTTTCTTCATTTACAGCTTAAGAGATATAAGACTTGTATTTTTTACTGGGGTTTAAAAAAACTTTTGTAGCAAATCCATAGGATTGCTTTTTTTTTAATCAAAAAAACTTTACTTCATAGTGCCACAAATAAGAGGCAGAGCTTTTAGCCTCTAGGGCTCTTTTTCCTAAAAAATATAAGCTATTCTTTGTAGGGGCCTGAGATTTCAGAAAATGAATAACTCTCATTCCTATTTTTGTTTTTGAGGCATAACCACTTCAAGAAGTATGTACCGTATTAAATTAGGGTTTCTGAAGAGCATCTGAAGAGTTTAGAAGCCTATTTCTTGCCTGCAAAGAATTTATATCTCATGTAGGCAAAAAAGAAAAAGGCCAACAAGTACAGGAATATTGATGTAGAAACAAGCCAGTAGAGGAATGGCTCACTCACACAGAGCTCTGCAGCCCCGTTTTGTTCGCGGACATATGTATGCATGTAAAGTGAATTACTGGATTCTTTTTAGTTGCATATGTACTCTGACACCAGCTTTTAGTTTATGTGGAAGATCTGATAAAGCCAGTCATGCTTCCTATGATTAACGAAATTAGTATGCATGAAAAATCCAGAATGATACTCTAGGCATTGTGACCAGCCATTTTCTACATTTGGAATTAGAGGTAGGAAAATAAAAAGGCCAGGATTATAAGGTTTTCTGATAGAATTGAGGCATAGAAATTAAGTTTCAGTAAGATATCTTGATCAAAGATTTTCAAGGCCACAACTGAGCATTTGGTCTTCATATGTTCCGGAAAGAGTACGAAAGCTAGGAGAAAGTCTGAGTTCTGATCCCACACTTGGGGCTAGCTAGCTTATTTCCTTGGGTGATTGTATATTATATCTACTCATCTGAAAACAAAAATACAAATTCCTGGCCTGTCTAATTCCTTAGGTTTGGTAGGATATGAATGACAGCTTGGTCTTTCTGTGTCCTGCATTTGAAAGAGTACAGAATATTAGAGCCAAAGGGCCTGAAAGACCAATGTGCCCCTCCCAATTTACTCCATTTGATATTTTTATTTTTGATTTCCCAAAGATGGCACTATTTAGTAGTTGCTTTCAGTGTATAAATAACTGGGCAAGATCACATCCCATGAATACTACTTATAATACTTTATTAAGAATTTCTGGAAAAAAATAGATAATTCAAATAAGAGGAATTTTATTATAGGTTTTAAGGATGAAAAATGATGGGAAATTCATGTTACATGCTTTTAAGGGTTCTCTCCTGAAAAGGTAATCTTTGCTATAAAATCAGGAAAACACACCTTTCTCCTACTATTAATATATAATCAACCCTGGGGTCTTTTTGTGGGACTTACAATTGTGCAAGCGGTATAAGATCATCTGTATGACTTGGTGTCTGTGGAAGCAGAATCACATAACTTGGCCAAGAGCTTAGCCTTTTGCAGCTTTTGTTTGGTGGGACCAGATTCTGTGTCTGAGACTAGAGTGGCATTTCATCGAAGAATGCTTGACCGTCTGCCATTTTAGAGCCACTTAGCTGAGGCCCTGGAAGTGAAGCGATGACTATGCAGTAGTGACTATAAGTGTGTAATATAGGTGCCATAAAAGTGAGGAACTTTGATTTACAATTGATTAAATTTGTAGTGTTTGGAACTGTTCATGAAAATTAGAACAGATAAAAACGACCAGGATGTATAACACAAGTCCTCACTAAAATAACTTAGGTGATCAAAAGTTTTTTTCTAAATGGGAGGATGCAATAAATTAAAAGTACAGTTTCCAAGAAAATGAATACTTTATCAAAATGTATTAGTGCAGCAGTTCATAATGGGTAAAAGAAACAAGTATCAACTGGAACAATTGATTTTTCAGACAAACTACGGCTATCTGTCCTTTCGTGTCACCAAATTCAAGTCCAAACTGAGACAGAAAGGCTGCTACTCCCGCCCTTTTGGCATCTTGGCTTTTTTCCAGGTTGAGTAGCAACTGGAAACATCGGCTCCCTTAGGGTTCAGCTTTAATAGGCTGCCCTCTGGCCTCAGCCTCAGACCCTCTTCATTGCCTGGAGTCAGTATTTCCTCTGTAACTGCTGACTGCTTCTGTTGGACATCGTAGGTAGGTTTCCGAGAGTTGGTTAAAGGAGTTTGTCATAAGCAGAATTAAAGCTTCTAAAATCAAGCATATATAATGTGTTTTAAGTAATTAAACAAGACAGTTTTTTTCAAGGTCACCTGTTCTGTTCCTTTGGGATTTAGTAGTTGTCCAAAATCTGAAAATATTGCCTTAAATGAATGTCCCAGCATTAGTGAATTTTGTATCTATATTGCCATCACAGGGTCTAGAACGCAGAGAATGTTCAA
Source organism: Smutsia gigantea (assembly GCA_032199065.1). NCBI lineage: Eukaryota > Metazoa > Chordata > Mammalia > Pholidota > Manidae > Smutsia > Smutsia gigantea. The sequence continues at coordinate 44,841 of JAVSCE010022563.1, read as the reverse complement.
TAAGTGTTAGTGAAGAAATGGTCCTGTGAAGATGTTTAACTCAGGTGAACCTCAGTTTCTCTCTTTATCATTGCATTCCTTACAAAATGACAGTATGTATTAAAGTATTTAGAAACATAACATACTATGTAAATCAAAAAAATTTTTTTTTACTGTTAATTTCAATTCATGGAAAGCAAAGGTTTGTATTATAGTTTCCAATGAATTTGACCCCTGCTTCAGTGAAATGTTCTGGATTTTCAAGAACAATTCTGATTTCTTATAGTTGTCCTGTGGTTTTATCATGGAAACCTTAAAATACCTTAATTTTATATAATAATAATAACTAATAATATGATAATAATAATATATGGAGATATATATATGTAAGTGTGCAAACTATATCTCCTATTTGTCTCATAGCTAGCCCACCAGTCATCTGTCAAAAGTTCTACCTGGAAAATATAGTCATAAGAGACTAGTTCATAATAATGACAGTATTCATGTAACACCCTAAGAAAAATATTGGTGATAGTTTTAGGCAAGATTTTCTTCAGGCAATGTATTCCTGTTATGTTTTTAATATTAACATTTTAAATGGAGACTTCTGTAAAGATTTTTTACTAGGCATTACCTATAAAGATAATCTATTTCAGCGAAACATGGCCATGATTTCTAAGGATCCTGCCACAGAGGTCACTGGCAGAGCAGACCCTGGAGTCCTGGCGGTGCTTCCTGTACCCGCTTCTGGAAACCATGCTCAGCTCTTGGCTTTGCAAGAAACAGAAGCAGAAGCAGGTAATGCGATTTTATTTGTACTGGTCTTAATGACAGTTCCAGAGGGTTGCTTTGAGGATAACAGGAAATCAGAGTTGTGTACAGGTTTTGTGAGTGAACCAATGTGCAGTATTGCTCCTACTTAATATGTGTTCTCTCCTGAGATATCGTTTTGCATTTAGAAGACAGGGTTGTTTTCGGTCCTCTTACTTTTCTATCTTTTCATAATCTCCCCTCCATTCATAAGTGATTCTTATTATAAGGGAGATAATAGAGCAGTTATCCTTATTATAAGGAGAAAATAGAGCATTTTAATAGAGCAGTCATGTTTTTATTCCCTGGCTTTATTGAGAGATCAAGGGTTTCACATAAGAGAATTACCCAATAACTGAGACATTTTTCTTCAAACTACTGAAGCTTATTTCAACCATTTTTGAATGGAAGTCTTTCTGAAGAATATTCTGAAGTATATTAGGCATTTTCTGACTTATTTGTGAGTTTCTTGAGGGCAGGGGTAGTGTTTTCATATCTGCCTCTCCAACACATGAAAGAGTGAACACCCGCAGTTTGTGTTCCTTGAATATTTGGTAAATAGTTTGACTTTCCCTTAAGGATTTATTTTAGAGTTGTCATTATGAAAAGGAATTAATATAGCATAGCCCCTTGAGTTATTCATAGCTTACTGAGGAGTACTGGGCTTATATTACCTATGCACTGAGATTTCTGAACTAGAAATTGGTATATCCTTTATTAGCTCCAATCTTTTTTATGATATTGACCCCTTGAAGCCTGCTCCTTTCCTCCACATACAAACACATGCACACTCTTTCTGTTTCTTATTTGCTATTACCTGGAAAAATTAAAAACTGCCAGAGTAAATCGTGTGTACTAAGTAATAACCTTAGTTCCCACACATTGCTAATTCAGTAGGCAACATTACCAAAATCTTGGGAGAACATCTCCTTTTCCTAAGAAGTCTGTTGCCATTATTTTTCTCATTGTCCATAGACTTTTTCCTCTTACTTCTAGGTTCTAGATGGTTGAGAATGTCTTATTGTCAATTACGTGCATGGCAATACTATCTTAATTCATATTTTGCTTTTCAATGTCATGTTATTCCCATTGTTATATTTGGAATAACCTGAGAATTCTTTTTTTAATCTGTGAAACGGGTAGAAACAAGATTTGATATTATTTGGCTTTGGGAAGTCTATCAAAATGAAAGAAAATTAGTTTTGATTTAAAACAAATCAGACTATAAAAGGATTTATTTTTCTTCAGTCTTTTTTCCCTAAAGACAAATTCATAACAAATTCATTAGAAAGGATTAAACGACCCAAAACATATATTAAATGATAAACCTTTACAATCTTACCACTCAGAGAGTACCATTGTTAACTGGTTATATTCTCCCAATATCTTAACCACTTAAAAAGATATTTTAAACATTACTTATGAAATACTTGATATGCACAAACAATATATATAATGCACATGTAAATTATGAAGCCTCATAACCAGGAACCACCACTGGACTTAAGAAATAGAACATCCCCCATACAACTGAAGACCCATGTGTTTTACCACCGTCCCATTCCTGTAACTTCCCCACACTCTGAGGCAAAAATATTCTGATTTAAAAAAATTATTCTCTTGCTTTTCTTTATGTTTTGACCAAGTATAAGTATTCTCAAATAGCTGTTGCTTTATTTGGTTCGTCTTTAACATTATGTCACATATTCATATGTGTGTATGTCTAATAACATAAGAACTGAGAAGGACTTTATTGGACTAATGATTTTACATCGACATTTTGGATATTAGCTTCTGAGCCAATTTGTAGTCCTACTTTTATATCAATTATATTAATAGTAATAATCTACTTTTTATGTCATTTTTATATATTATTTGAATTTTGTAAATTCTATATATTAGTAATACCTATTATTTATTGTATACTTGTTGTATGCCAGGCACTGTGCCAAACAATTTTTATATACATTTATACCTCCTGACAGTTTTAAACCTTTTTTTCACTTAGAGGTAATTTCAGACCTATAGAAAAACTGCAAAAACAAAAATAGCGCAAAGAATACTCATATATCCTTTGCTTAGATACACCTACTGATAACATTTTACTCTGTTTTGTGCTCTTTTGTGTGTATGTGTATGTGAAGCCTTCATTTTTTTCCTGAATAATTTGAGGGTAAGTTATGGAAATCATGTCCTTTTACCTCTAAGTACTTTTGTATTTTCCAAAAATAGGAGTTGTTCTTGTATAACCTTAGTACAGTATATTTAATGTTAGATGGATGTATTGTATCAATGTACTGTTTGTGTTCTAATTTCATCAATTGACCCAGTAATGGCTTTTACAACAATTTTTTTCCCTACGGAACAGGAATCTGTCCAGGGTCAGGTGTTATGTTTAGATGCCATGTCTCTTCAGACTCCTTTAATCTAGAATATTTCTATAGCCTTTCTTTGACTTTTACATTTTTATGATGTTTTGGAGAGACATAGTCTCTGCTCTCCCCAACACTGCTCCTCCAACCCCCACCCCAGGCTCTTATTAAACTTTCCTCATTTCAGGTTTGTCTGATGTTTCTTCCTGAGTACATTCAGGCTGTGTTTTCTTGGCTGGAACACTGCACAGGGGACGTGTCACACGTTTGTGGGTGCACGATATCCATTTGTCTCTCCTTGGTGAGGTTCATTTGAGCACCTGGTCAAGGAGTTGTCCAGTCTCTTCATTATATTATTACTGGCTTTTCCTCAATTGCAACTAATAAGCAATTTGTGGGAAGATGCCTTTAAGGCCATGAAAATGTCCTTCTCTTCATTAAAGCTTTCCCTTGTATGTAATAATCCCTGATGAAGTTTCTCTGATCTAGTCTTTACTATGGTCGTTGCAAAACTGTAATTTTTCCAACTCCAAACCTTCTTCCACTTTTACCAGTTGGCACTTGGAGTGTTATAATAGAGAATCCTCCCCTCTAGTTTGTCTGTGTAATTTTTTATTTATCTATTTATTTATTTGTCTGTCCACCCATCTATCTACCTACCAACTTAACTACCTATCTATCCATGCATCCAAACGTCCACCCAATTATTGGTAGAATTTTTGGTATGACTCATGAATTCCTATTATTTCAGTGTTTCATAATGCATTACTGTACTTATTGTTCAAATCATCCCAGATTCATGTAGTAGAGCCGCTTCAAACTCTCTGCTATGTTCTTGTAACATGCCTATATTTTTGAGCAATTTCTTACTTTCTGGCAAGCAAAGTGTTGTAGTCTCATAGTCTCATGTTGTATAGACCCAGTCTCAGTACTGGGGTCAGCCATTTCTTCACGATCTCTGGTTCCCTTCAGGGAGGAATGGTATTCACTGCTAAAATCTGAATGTTATGTTTCATAGCAGTTCTTAAAACATATGGTATTAATCCATTTTACATATTAAACAGCAAGTCACCGAGAGGCTAAGTAATACACGTAGAGTCATACAGCCAGTAAATAGCGGAAACAGGATTTAAGCCCAGGTCTCTCTCTTGAGCATCATGCTCTTTTCAGTTACCCCACAGCCTATAATCATGCCATCTGGTTTTCTCCCTCCCTCCTACCCTCCTTTCTTTTTTTCTTCTTGGTAGTTCTTAGTCTGAATTGATATAAAAGTTTGCTATCATTCAATTTTTGCAGATAAGAAAAAGAGCCTTGAAATTAAAGATTCATGCTGTGGAGACTGCTTCCAAGAACTTGGAAGGGCCAAGCAGGAATGTCAGGATCTGAAAAAGAAACTGGAGAAATGCTGTGGGCATTTGCAGCATTTAGAAAGGAAGCACAAAGCTACAGTGGAAAAAATGGGAGGTCAGCATTTAAAATAGCACTGCTACCAGTATAAATGTCTTTCATCTTGTTGAATTGTTCAATTGTGATATATCAGTTAATGTAGGCACTGATTCCCTTGGGGGTTAATGTAAACTAGTTTTGACCTTGTTTTTACTAAGCAAATTATTATTACTGAACTCAAAAGAGAAAAATTGGAGCTTTGATTAAAAGGTCACATTCCTTTCTTCCTTTTTTGATTGAACAGATATCGAATGCCCCGTATGTGTTAAGCAAGTGTTCTAGGCATGGGGGATACAGCAGTGACTACATCAGACAAAATTCCAGGGCCAGGGGAGATGTACAAGGCCTTGTTCATTTCCTTCAAGAAGCTTGTTATCAAGGGAGGAGAACTAGAAAACAGATTAATAAATAACTGCAACATTGAGTACTACTGGGCATATGTTCATTTTGCAAGAAAGGATATTAATTAACTCTTTCTCCAGTTAGAGTTAAGGCAAGCTGACTAAGCCTTGAAAGATGAAGGTATTTTCCAAAGAGAATAGCATTCTAGGCAGAGAGAAAAGACATGAGCGAAGGCATATTGGTCTGATCTGGCCTCCTTCCAGTCCATTCTTCACAATGTTGTCAGGGAGATTATCAAAAAGGGATGTCAGCTGCCATTTCCCATTGCCCTGCTGAAGAGGGGAAGCTGTTGGGCTTAGGAGGCAGCTCCCTGTTCACTTTCACTATTAATTTATATCCCATGTGCTATACTTTTTTCATTTGAACTATTTCAGATTCCCGAACTGGTCAGGAATTTTCTTTTACTGCTGAACTTCAAATATGATATGATACTCTGTCCTACACTTTACCCTCTCATTCTCATTTTGGCCTAACTCTTCCTCATCCTTTGGAATTCAGCTGAGAAGGTGCCTTAATGGCAGAGCCGCCGTCCTTGACTTTCCCATCTGGCTTAGATGGGCTGCTTCTTTGTGGCTCTGTAGCACTTGGTTTTACTTCTATTACCATTCTGTATTTAATTTTTTGGTTAGCTGCCTGATATTCTTTCCAACCTATAAGTTCCCTGAGAATAAGACATATGTCTTGTCTTATTCATCCTTTGTAATCATGGTGCCTATTACATACCAGGCAGTAAAAATGTTTGAATGAATGAAAGACTGAATGCAGGGGTCCCAAATAATTACATCATTCAGAAAAGACTGAGTGAATGGGTTCACTACGTGTGTGTGTGTGTGTGTGTGTGTGTGTGTGTATGCATATTTTTATTTTTTTATTTTTTATTAAGGTATCATTGATACACAGTCTTACGAAGGTTTCACATGAGCAACATTGTGGCACAACCTTCACACATATTATCAAGTCCCCCGCCCATACCCCATTGTGGTCACTGTCCGTCAGCGGAGTAAGATGCTATTGAGTTGTTAATTGTCTTCTCCATGCTGTACTGCCTTCCCTGTGACCTACCTATATTATGTGGGGTTCACTTTTTTTTTTTTACATTCACCTTTATCACTTGCCTGGTCAGCAGTCACCTCCTGACACTTTGCTTCCAATCTTAGCCCCCCAGTCTGTTAGGGAGCTAGAGCAACCTTTTGAAAAAGTAAATGGATCATGACAGTCTCTGGTTTAAAGTCCTTCTGTGGCTTGTCTGGCCTTCAGTATGAAATACAACATCTAATTTAATATATTCTAGAAGTCCTTCCTGAGCCAACATTGGCCAGCTCCTCAGCCTCATTGCCCCTTATTCACCCTCTTGTTCTCTCATGAAGCTGTGGCTTGGATTTCATTACCTCTTTTCTGTGGACCTTTTTTCATCTCTCCTTTACCAAGACATCTGTCTTCCTGTGCCAGTCACACTGCCCGGCTAACTCCTACTCACCTGTTCCCCAGCACAGTACTTCCTCAGGGAGGATTTAACCTCCCCAGACTTGGTTAGGTTCTTCTGTTAGACATTCCCGGAAGCTGCTATGATTTTTATAAAGTCGTCGTCCTTGCAATGATTTATTGTCCGTATTTTCCTTTGGAATGTAGACTTGATGGTAACAAGGATGGAGTCCTGCCCAGCACTTAGTACCTACCTGGCATCACTGCAGACTGGAAAAATGTTGCTAAGAGGGCCCCCAGTTCCCACCTGTGGTTTACTAAGTCTGTTGGAGAGAGATAATTGCTTTAGGGCAAGAAAGGATTTTAAGAATTTTGAGATAAAAATGATAACCACTGCAGTTTCTGGTGGTTGCTTCGCTGTTTAGTAGAGGCTCACAGAGTAAATGAGGTATTTGTCCAACTGTAGCTGTAGATACAGTGCAGCTATTATAAAATTTGTGAGAAGCAAGGAAATTTGTTTTACACGATAAAATGACAAGGGCAGTTGGATATGATTATTATTTATAAATAATTAGCACCATACATTGTGATCACAAAATAGTTATTCTACATAGTACCTTTTGTGGCTATCTTCTATAATTCGTAGACATAGAAATTACCCCAAAAAGTCGATACTTAGCTCAAAACAATAGGCTGCTAAAAGTGGTCAGAGTCAGAAGTCATTTGATAGTTTGGTTTTAGCATTGTCTTAGTGTAAACCTATTAGTTGATAATACTTCTGCTGTTGTGATTGTTTCTTTTCTGTTTCTTAAATTCCCTTTTCCACTGTCTTGGTAGCATTTACTGAAAAGTGATGGAATGAGGGAGTGGTTTAAAATATGCAAGTATATCAATCACTAGGAGGAATAGAATGATTCGTTTCCCATCTCATGAGGTGTGTTGAGAGGGGGACATAATAGAATCATGAGGTGCCATGTCCATATTTATTAAACATTGGTATTGCCAGGCCTTGATAAGGTGCTATGCATTTATTTCTATTATAATCTTCAAAGTAGGTAATACTATCCTCATTTTACATGTGAAAAACTCAGGTTCAGAAAGGTTGAGTAATTTCCCTAAGCTCATCCAACTGATGAGAAGCAGAGCTAGGATTTAAGCCCTGTTTCTCTCTTGACTCTGAAATTTATGCTTTGTCCTCTCTACCACAGGGACTCTATCAATCTCCTCCTCCTTGTCTTGAACTTTCTTAAAGTTCAAAGAATTCAAAATCTTACATTAATTGTGAAAGTCGTACCTACTTAAGCTTAATTTTCTTTTTATTTTGTATTGAGGTGTTTGTTCAGTGATCACTTATATGAGCATAAACTATATACCAGGATCCATGAGGAACGTGGAATTAGAAAACCTAGTATGTTTCTTTAGAGCTTTAGTCTAACTGGAAAACAAAACACATGCATATAAAAGATCTGGAAAACCTAATCCAGGATAGTGTGTAATACAAAACAAGGTGAAGATGGAATACAGATTTTTGAGTGCTGAGAAAATAGAACAGGGATTGATCAGATTACAGGGAGCAACTGGAAATTCCACAATCTCCTCTATAAAAATTTGCACTGGGAACTTACAGGAAAGCAAGACTGAGGAAAAAAAAGACATTAATTGACCAATATACTGTACACTTTCTTTTCTAGAAGAAAATAGTAAAGTTGTTGAAGAGTTAATAGAAGAAAACAATGACATGAAGAATCAATTGGAAGAACTGAAAACACTTTGTAAAACACCACCAAGGTAGATTTCCACTCCTTTTTATTATATTTTGTCAAGTGTTGTCTCCATTATTTTCTAAATAAGTATTTTTTTATTGAAGTATAGTTGACATACAATATTTGTTTCAGGTATACAAAAATGACTCAACAACATATACATTATAAAATATGCTACGAGAAGTATAGATATTATCTGTTCACCATATAAAGTTATTACAATGTTATGGATTCTATTCTGTATGCTGTACTTTTCATCCCCATGACTTATTTTATAACTGGAAGCTTGTACCTCTTAATTCCCTTCACCTATTCTGCCAGCTCCCAACCCTGCCTCCCCTCCGGCAACCCTGCATTTGTTCTCTGTATTTGTGAGTCTTCCTGGGTTTTAGTTTGTGCATTTGTTTTGTTTTTTAGAATCTACATATATGTGAATTTATGTGGTATTTGACTTTCTCTATCTGACTTATTTCACTTGGCATTTTATATATTTCTTTCACTAATATACCCAGAAGTGGAATTACTGGGTTGAATGCTATTTTTATTTTTAATTTTTTGAGGAACCTCCATACTGTTTTCCATAGTGTCTGTACCAATTTACATTCCCACTGACCATGCACAAGGGTTCCCTTTTCTCCACATTGTCATCAAAACTTGTTATATCTTGTCTTTTTGATGCTGGCCATTCTGACTGGTGTAAGGTGATATCTTATTGGGGCTATGATTTGCATTTCCCTGATGATTACTGATGTGGAGCATATTTCCATGTGTTTGGCTCTCAGTATGTCTTCTTTGGAAAAATGTCAGGCCCTTTGCCCATTTTTTAATTGGATTATTTGTCTTTTGGTGTTAAGTTGTATGAGTTCTTTATATATCTTGGATAATCCCTTATCAGATATATCATTGGCCAGTCTCTTCTCTTTCAGTAGGTTGTTGTTCTGTTGATGGTTTCCTTCACTATGCAAAGGCTTTTTAGTTTTATGTAGTCTCATTTGTTCATTTTGGTTTTGTTTCCCTTGCCTAATGAGACAGATCCAGGAAAACATTGCTAAGACCAATGTCCAAGAGATTACTGCATATATTTTCTTTTAGGAGTTTTATGGTTTCAGGTCTTACATTTAGGTTAACCTTCACTATTTTAAAGAAATTGTTTATTGCTAAGTATCTTTAAATTTTTTATATCAATCATATCAGTATCATACCAAGAATATTAATTATTAATACAGCAAAAGTTATTTAAAAAAATAAAATCTTCCAAAACCCTATTCCCAGAAGATACCCTCTGTTAACCTCGTTTTGAGGGGAAACCTTCATTTAAGCCTCTTTGTACACACACATGTACATGTTTTAAAATTTCAGATTATTGTATAAGCTATTTTGTAGTCTTTTACTATAATATTGTAAGATGAACATTTCCCCAAGTCATTAGATATTCTCCTATAATATGCTTTTTACTAGCTGCATAGATTTTCATCATATGGAGTTACTATGATGTATTAAGTAACCATAACATTCATGTTGTTATTTTTCTCCTACTTCATATAACTGTGTAGTAAAGATACTTATATATGAATTGTTTTAGCACATCTCAGTTTATTTTACTGGAATATATGTCCAGATATTGTTTCAAATGAAGTTTTTCACTTACATTCTGTTTCTACAATCTTTTGGGGTTTTTTAGGTCATTGTCAGAAGGGGCCGTTGAAAATGCTTGCCTGCCGTGCAGTAGGGGCGTCTTGGAAGAACTTCGTGGGCAGTACGTTAAGGCTGTAAAAAAAATTAAGCGTAAGTCCCTAAAAAGATTCTCAATGTTTTAAGGTGGTGGGCCTTTTCTGTTATTAGCTGTAGTAATTTTAGGTACTTTTCCAAACTACCTTGTTCTGGAATCTTAGCTGCTTTTAGAAGAGATCATCGATACCTTATCTAAACTATGCAGTAATGGATTGTTTTGCTCAACTAATATCTTCTGGAGGTGACATGTGGGCAAAGTTATTTTTATATTGTTAAGTATCCTGTTTCTTCTGTAGACACTAATATTAAACTAAAAATTGCATAATCTTACAACTTAAATAACTAGTAACAAAGAAAATGTCATTAGGCTTTTAAATCAGCAACTCATGTTACAGTAAACTTCTTAGGATCATGGAAAATGGATCTGGTTAGAAGTTCTGTTTTTTTCTCATTTTGATAATGGATTAAGTCATAGATATAACTCTGTCAAATTCTCCATGGTCCTACTGATGAAGCATATCCTGCAAAGCATTTCTCTGGCTTGTGTTTTCCCAGAATACTTCCTAGTTTTTAATTGCAGTATTGCATAGATTGTATGTGTGTCTCAAAACAATAACCAGCATTAATATAGGTGAAATGTATATTTACCTCCTAAAACTGCCTTCATTCTTAACAAAATGAATAGGAATGGTCTGATGTTCCAATTATAATTGGTAGGTAGATCATCAGAATCATCGACAGATGTTCTGAAAAGCTGACTTAATGTCAATAAAGTGAATTTGCTTCTCATTCGCTGGTGCTAACAGAGGCTGTATTACTACAGACAGAGCAAATTTTTATTAACAGTCATATTAATTGGGAAGTGAAATTTTAAGTATCTTTTCATCCTAATATGACAGTTTGTATGTGTGTATGTTGTTTTACATTTTAGATGTTGGTTGGAAGTTGTGTTGACATGTGTTTCACTTTAATTTTTCCCATTTCAAATACAAAAAATAGTTTTTCAATTAGTATTTTCATATAGAATATCTAATTTTAGGAGCTTACTGATATGGAAGGAGATTCCTCTAAGAACTGGAATCCTTAATATAACAGGGATGGTGATATTCTTCAGTTAGGTTGTAGCTGTGGATTTAGTAAAAAATGTTAACCTTAAATAATCATAGTCCTAATCAAAGCACGTTGAGGTCAAGAAAAAAGAGAACTTGAAAGCTGAGACATTTTAAATATAAATGTCAAAAAGCAGCATTACTTCTCATTTCTCTCCTTGTAGTAGCATTTTGTACATCTCTGTCATGCACTAGTATTATATTTAGTTGGGTGCTCATAAATATTGCTGAAAGAATTGAATAAATATTGAAACATTGATATTCAGAGCACAGATAAGCAGAATATGAGTCCAGCTCATAGAGCCTCCCTCTGTCTTACTGTGCTTTTATATTGTTTTCTCTTTCTTTATGCCTCACCCTTTCTGTATATTTCTTTTTTCTCTTCTCTTAACTGGACATAATATATCATTGAAATGTATGCTTCTGTGCCTCCTATTTATGGTATTTTCTTGCCTCAGTGTTTCAGAATATGACAAAATTTCTCTAGGGAAAAATGCTATTTCCTTACCATATGTGGTTTTCATCACGCTAAAAGGCTTTTAGATACTTCTTTGAGCCTACCCAAATGATCAGAAGTATTCCATTCTAATCATTGTGGCAAAGTATAATGTTGAAGCTATACCTCCAGGCACTTTGTCTCAGAAAATTGGTCTGAAGTCTGCCTCTCCTGTTTTTGGGAAACTGCTAGTAAATATGCATTCTGTGGGGATTCCCCTCACCGCAGGTGATATGCTTCGTTACATTCAGGAGAGCAAGGCAAGAGCTGCGGAAATGATAAAAGCAGAGGTACTGCGAGAACGTCAAGAAACCACCCGAAGGATGCGCAAATATTATTTGATTTGCCTTCAACAAATTTTGCAAGATAATGGAAAACAGGAAGGGTAAGTTCAGTCTAAACAAACAATGTGTCCTGAAAGTACCAAGACAGTATGTTGTCATTTTCTAAGCAGTTTCCTTAACCACAAAATTAACTATTTCTACATGATCAGCCATTGCGGGTTAAGAAAGACTTATGTCTGTACTCTGCTAAATGTTGGTAGAATTAATAGTAGAACAGAAATCCTAAGGCTAAGGAAACTCATTTTTTTCTTGAAACTATATTAACTCAATATTCTGGAATCCCCCCCTCTAGGGCTGAAAAAAAGATTATGAATGCTGCTAGCAAACTGGCTACCATGGCAAAATTGCTGGAAACACCTACTTCTAATAGATCCCAGAGCAAAACTACGGAGTCAGGTATGTCAAAATGAGTCACATTTTGAAGGGTTTTTCCCTTTCTTCTTTTTTAGCTATTTAAGATTTTTAGTATGAAAAAAGCAGGGAATGTAAGGAGTGAGAGTTAATTTATAAAGTTGTGTGCATGTCTGACTTAAACTGGAAACTTACAAAAAAGAGTGTAGACCTCCAGTTCAAGCAGGCGGACTGAGCACACCCACCAACTTCCTACTGCTGCTGCCATACCCAGAAATGACGGAAAAGATTTCAGACAACAAGCGAGGGAGAAAAATAAAAAATTATAACTGGGCTTTAAAAAGTTACAATTGACAAACCAGAAACTATGAGAAATCCCTGAAATAAAGAAGACAGTAAGATTAAAGATGGAAACCTCAGTTCAAACCTGCCAGATGACAGCTACAAGTGGGAACAGTATTGAAACTCTTCCACAGAGGAAGGTGGTATGCGCCAGGGGAAGTAGGAAGCCTAGAGGATAGATACAATGTGTAATTAGTGCTAGAGCAACAGTAACCAGCTGGGGTCACTCCCTTTATTTCTTCTTCTCCCCTCCCTTTCCCAGTCCCAATACTGGGGTGGTCAGAAGCCATGGGAACAGAGTCTGGGAATAGGGCAGTGCTCCAGGTGGGTAGCCACACCAAAGAGGAACTGGGAGCCCTCATGCCCAGAGTATTAGGTCTTAGGTCTTGCTATCCTGCAGGTCATTCCTCCTATTCCACGCCCAACTCCTTTAAACAAACAGCATTAATAGCATACTCAGGATATCTCAAAGATCAGCATTTAACCAAGAATCTCCCTTTATTTACAGAAAGCCAGCACCATAAAAAAAAAGGGCCCTAAACTCAAAACAGGACAAAACAAGAAAGCCAACAGAACTTACACCTAAGGAAATAGAATTAATAGAACAGACAACAAGACCTGAGAATGTTAGAAAATAATGGAGTTCTCAGAAAAGATGTAAGAGGATATTGTAGAGTAAACAAACAATATGCTAAGATTTTTACTATTTTCAAGGAGAGGATATAGATACTGATAACTCCAACATTGCTAGGAAAATACAAGTTTAAGTATGTGTTAAGCTTACCAATAGAGAAATAGAATATGTAACTTTCAAACCAGTAGGGGAAAATCTTGGAATAAACATTTCAACCCAACAGAATCAAAGAGGGAAAATACAAGTAGAAAGCATGGTAAATAGAAAAGTATGGTAGGTTGAAACATCAGCAATCACACTAAATAAATAGGTTAAACTCACTTAGTAAAAGATTACAACTTCCAAATAGTTTTTTAAAATCCAGACATGTCATTTTCACAAGAACAACATCAAAAATTCAAAATAAAGGGATGGAGAGTGATAACACTAGGCAATGCAATGTTATTAGATAAATTATAGCATTAAATACAATGTTAGGTAAATTATAGTCAGCATTAAAAGGGACCAAAGTGATAGTTCATAATGATAAGGGAACAGCGTCTCAAAAGCTATGTGGGTTCTTCCTGTTCATAACAGAATAGCTGTAGAATATATAAAGCTTATACAAATATATGAAAAAATTGGTAAATTCTCAGTCACACTGGGGGATTTTGAATGTATCTGTAGAGAAATGGGGTTTTTGAATTTCCTGAAAGCTTGAAGTAGAGATTGTTCAGGAATCCACAAGTCTGATATTGATAAACATCCTTCAATTAGAAGCACAAAGATTATTTGAGTAGATTTTGGAATGGAGGAGCCATGAACCAAGGGCAGTGGCACATAACAAATAAAAGAATTTTCTAGATTGGGGGCAACTATGCACATAATGACCTCAGTAGAAGCAAACCGTTTTCGTGGGCTCTAGGAACCAAGGTACACTACGCTGACATATGATGCCTCTGACACTATGCTATGTAGCTGTTTTGCTTCTGATCTGTTTTAGTGTCTTAACCAATTAAATCAGAAACTCTATTTTTGCTTTTACACTGTGTGTGTGTGTGTGTGTGTGTGTGTGTGTGTTTAGGTAGGTGTTGGGTGGTGGGGTCCTTCCAGCAACCTTTCTTCATCAGAAACTCCATACTTGACATCAGAGCAGGATTGTAAATGTTGCAGTTGGCCCTTGAAATGCTGTAACATCTATTGCAGAAAATAATAGATCAGATGGATAGCAATAATAATGTATCAGATTTCAATAACAAAATTGCCTATCTTTATCTAACAAGATATGTAAAAGAATGTTTTAAAATGTCCAACATTGATATATTTTCTTGGAGAATGATTAAAATATATATGCATTCTTTGGAAATACATGAAATCATTATTTTTTTTCCTCCCCTTTGAATGTTAATTATCTCCTAATTTTGTTTTCCCCTAATTCTGTGTTCCCTTATATATAATAGTACTGCCTCTAACTTCAGAGATGCTGATTGGAATTGAAAAATCAAAAAGAAATGATGTGAATCAGAACATACCACATCCCATTGAAAGCGAATCAAATAGTATAAAAAGTATCCCCAGAAGTATGTGCAATCAACCTCCTAAGAGAAGGGCTGCTTGTAACTTAGGAAGGCGGTTAGAAAATGCAGAGCTCAGGGATGTAAAACACGTGGCTTCCAAAGGATCACATTCAGACTTCCAGTTCGGGGGTAACAGTTACATTTTGCCAGGCAGTGCGGCTCCTGAGTTTGTTCCTTGTGAAGGTGAAAGAAGCTTTGGTTTGCACAGGAAGAAAGACCTCCTCAGTGACACTGGCTCTGAATCACCTCAGCATTCAGCTGCATACCCCTTTCTTGGGTCCCTCGGAAATAAACCCTCACCCAGATATACCCCTAGTCCTTCTGAATCCAGATCCACACATATAACCTTTGGAGGTAATAATGAAAGACTTGGTTTAAAAGTGTATAAGTGTAATCCACTAATGGAAAGTGAAAATGCTGCATCTGAGAAGAGCCAAAGTTTGGGTGTGCCGGACACTCCAGTGAAGAATTCAGTGGGCCTCAGCGACTCGATTGACTGGCATTCCAGCAGTGCCACTTTACCCTGCAACAGTCATGACGTGTCATTTTTACAAGGTAGGCCACAGGATACACTAGCTGAATCTGTTAGCTTCAAACAGTTTTCAGGAGCCAGTTGTCTTCCAGATATGGAGAAAAACAATATGCTTTGTCAACGGATGAAATGTCAGAGTGTTCATGCTCCAGAGCTGTCAGACGAAACCATGTATCCGCAGCCAGGGGACATCAGTGTGACTCTTGGACCTCCACCTCATCAGAAAACGGATGTATTAAAGTCAGATTTAAAAAAACTGAGCAGTACCGTACCATCTTCAGTGTGTCAGCAGCCTTCAAGAAAATTAACTGCTCCTCTACCCAGCAGCCAACAAGATAGTGGCTTTGATAGCCCATTTGTCAATTTAGATTAATTGTTGTACAGTATTTAAGAAGAATCATTAATATATTGACAAGAATACTGGAAGGGAAGACTTCATACTGAAAAATTAGTCTCTACCTATTTTTAGATGTTTCACTAACATGTCATGTGAGTAAAGTATTCTCATTAAACTACTTGAGATGTTAATATTGCCTTAATCTTCCAAAGGCCTGATGGTGTGTATTTAATCTACTTCTGTGTGGTGCTTATATTTTGTTGCTAAACCATCTATTTTTATATTTATAAATTAGCTCTCTGTGCAGTGTTATTTAAATAAACTTGCATGTGGTCTGTAGAATTGTTATGAATTATTTTGTAACTCATAATATAAAAATGTTATACTGACATGTTTGAAATATAAACTTTGGGGATTTGTATGTATAATCTGCCAAATTTAGTTTTGACATCAGCCATGTTTAATGAAGCTATACATGTACTCTAGAAATAGTTTTCCTGGAAATATTACTCAAAATTTGATTCTTTCAATTAGTGGAAAAGAGGTATTGCAAGGATTGCCATAAGATGCATAGCTGTGTCCTGGTTTCATTATTTAAAATATTAGTCTGAATATTTTTAGTCGACATTTGCATTATTTCAAGTCTCCTGTGACATCCAGAGATTTTCTTGTTCTTTTTTATAGTTTCACGGTCTTTTATCTGAAATACTACTTTTTAAACTTGGAAATAATAAGCTTTGTCATATAGCAAAAAATTTTAAGCTATTAGATTTTTATGTTCACTTAAAGTGCAGAATTGGCTAACTTATTAATGCTGTGGGTTGAAGGTTGTAATTCTAAAACATGGAAAAACGAGTGACCACCTAAATACTGTTGTTTCTAGATGAATTCTTTTTCGGATTCCTAGAGACAGATATGGAAGATTTAGGCAAATGTAAATGCAAATGCTTCCTGAAAACAGTTACTATAGCTTTCTCTCCCCTCTCTCATCACCCACCCCCAACCATATTATGGACTGTATTTGTGGGTTGATCTAGTATATTTTTCCAGGCCTAACTTGGGTGGTGGTGGTTGGATGGGTAACAAAATGCATCTTCCTACTGCTGATAACAGGCTCTAAAATCAAGAACTTAGAAGTGAATCTTCTAGGGCTTGGAAAGCTCTGCTGCCTTAACTGGTAGTGACCAGATGTAGATAAGCCTAAAAATTAGCACTGGATTTCAGTGCAGGAATTAACATGCACTAGAAAAAGGAACATGCCATCTCTTCAAAGTCTCACTTGTATTCCTGGATACAGTTTGCCCCTTCTCCAACAGTTAGGATGTCATTTCTCACTCTAGGAAAACTAAACAGCTAAATTTCCGTTCCACATGGATCTGGTTGGTAATTGATCATTTTACACCGTGATATAACAGAACTGAGAACCTACCTCATTTCTCACCTACTTTTCTCACCTTCGTTTATTTTAAATCCTTGTCAGGTATTTAAACCCTCAGCATTGAGGTTGAAATTGGGAATTGTGCTTTCTGCTCCTTTTATAGTATCCTTAATCTCTTTTGATATCCATAATTTCAATTGGATTAGGTTACTTTATTTCATATACCCTATATACCCAAGAAGACCTGTCTCCCATGAGTAGTGTGTAAATGAATGGACTGCACAGCCAACTACCTCTGGCGATTTTTATCAGTCTGAGGGTGATACCAGAACAAAGGAGAGGCCCCATAGATTTCCTGGTCACGTAAACCCCACTTCCTCGTAGTGTTTAATCTTTTGTATGTGTTTCTGGGTCTCATTTGTTAATATTGTGTTAAGAATTTTCATGTGCATGCTTATGAGGGATATTGGTCTCTAGTTTTCATGTGATATATTTGTCTTGCTTTGGTAAAAGGATACTACTGGTCTCATAGATGACTTGGAAAGCCCCTCTCTATTTTCTGAAAGAATTTGTGTAGGATTAGTATTTCTTCTTTAAATATTGGATAAAATTCGCTAGGGGAAGCCATCTAGCCCAGGCTTGTGTATATGTGTGTGGTAGGAGGGGAGGGGCAGATTAAGTAATAATTCAATGTATTTTTTTCTTTTACATTTTCTATTTTTTCCTTTGTCTTGGTAGTTCGTGGTTTTTAAGGAACTTGTTCATCTAATTTCCCCAATTTGTTGACATAAAGTTAGTCACAATGTTCCCTGATATTGATGTCCCCTCTTTCACCTTTGATTTTGGTATTCTGAGCCATCTCTTCTTTTTTCTTTTTCAGCCTAGCTAAAGGTTTATCAATTTTGTTGATTTCTTTTCCCCGAAGAACTTTTAGTTTCTTTAATTTTTCTCTATTGTTTTTCTGTTTCCTATTTCCTTGATTTTTTCCCCTTCTCTGATCCATATTTCTTTCCTTCTGGTTGATTTAGGTTTAATTCACTCTTCTGTGTCTATTCTTAAAGTGGAAGCTTGGATTATTGATGCAAAACCTTTCTTTTCTAAAATGGGTATTTAAACCTCTGGATTTCCCTCTAAGCGCTGTTTAAGTCATACCTCATGCATTTTGATATGTTGTGTTTTTGTTTTCATTTAGTTCAAGTATTTTCTAATTTCCTTGTGATTTTTTTTTTGTTTTTTTTTTTGAACCATAGGTTATTTAGAAATATGTCACTTCTCTTCCAGGTACCGGGAATTTTCTGAGTTTCTTTGTAGTTTATTTTTAATTTGTTGTTAGAGAATATACTTTGAATGATTGCATTCCTTTTAAATTTTCTAAGACTTGTTTTATGGCCTAGCATAAGGTCTGTCCTGGAGAATGTTTCACGGGCATCTGAAAAGAATGCATAGTCTCTTCTTGTTTGATGGGGGTATTTAAAAATGTTCGATCAAGTTGGGTGATACTGTTGAAGTCTGCTACAACCTTGCTGATTTTCTGCCTATTTTTCTGTTATTAAGAGTAGGACCTTGTGATTTCCAGTTGAAATTGTTGTCTATTTCTCCTTCCAATTCTGTCAGTTTTTGCATCATGTATTTTGGGACTCTGTTTTTAGGTGTATATGCCTTTGTATTTGTTATATCTTTCTGATGTATTGACCTTTTATTTTTATAAAATAATTCTCTCTGTCACTAGTAGTGTCTCTCGTCTTCACATCCTTTTTGTCTGATATTAATACAGCCCTGCGAGCTCTCTTAGGATTACTGTGTGTGTGCATATCTTTTTCTGTCCTTTTTCTTTTAACCTTTCAATTTGAAGTGGATCATTGGTAGACAGCATATTGTTGGA
The DNA here is from genome assembly GCA_032199065.1 of Smutsia gigantea. NCBI lineage: Eukaryota > Metazoa > Chordata > Mammalia > Pholidota > Manidae > Smutsia > Smutsia gigantea. Next base: position 25,955 of record JAVSCE010022563.1, on the reverse strand, counting down.
TCTTGCTTTTTTTTTTTTAATACAGTCAGACAATCTGTGCTCTTGGATTGGAGTTTTTAGCCCATAAAATTTAATAAAATTATGGTTGGATTTATATCTGCCATTTTCCTTTTTGCTTTTTTGTTATTGGGTTGCTCCTTCACACGGCCCTCTTTTGTGTAAACATATTTATTAGGGTACCATTTTAACTGCTTTTGACTTTTTACTGTTTTTTGAGATATTTTCTGAGTGGTTGCTCCAGGTATTACAACAGGCATCTTAGCTTATTATAGTCTACTTCAGACTAATATTGACTAACCTCTGGCAGAATATGGCAACTTTGTTCCAGTGTAGCTTTATTTCCTTCTGTTTCCTTTATGCTGTTAATTGTCATGTATATCACATCTATATATTATGACATATATATAGCAATAGTTATTATGCTTTATATAATGATACAATGTCTTCTAAAGAATTTAAGTGAAGGGGTTTGGGGGAGCAGAGGAAAAAGGGAAGCCAGGAGGACAGTGTCCTGGTAGAGTTAGGCAGGAACAAGGCCAGAGCCAGGGTAGAAATGGTAGGGATGAAGAAATGACAAGATTGAGAATATTAATTACAGCAGCAGGTCTAACAGGATCTGCTGCCTGAATGAATACAAGGTCAAGGGTAAGAGAAGCACCAAAAGGGGCTTAATAAGCCTGAGTGATTGTGAATCTTACTGTGTTATCAACAGGTATTGAGCAATCAGAAAGAAAACAGGACATGGTGGGTGCCCTCCATCGACTACTACAAAGCCTGGTCCTTTGATGGGCATTCATTAATGATCAGAGCTAATTTACAGACACTGACTTCATGCTGAGCGTCGTGCTAAGCACTTCATTAGCTAAGTTAATCCTCCTAACAGTCTTTTGAAGTAGGCTCCATATGGACACTTTTTGGGCAAATGAAGTTGAAGCTTAGAGGGGTTAAATAATTTGCTCTGCGTTAACACTGCTAACACGTGGCAGAGCCAGAAGTTACATCCAAGTCTTTTTTTGTCATCCTCAATGAGCTGTTTCACTTAGAATATTTTTGGATTTGTCAAAAAGTTGCAAAGGTAGCATAGCACAGGGAGTCTCCATACACCTCATACCCAGGTTCCCTGTTGGTAACATCTTACAGCACTATGATGTATTTGCCACAACTGAGGAATCAATTTCGTTTAAGTCTTTTTTTTTCCTTTTTCTTTTTTTGCTTCAGATCCCACAATCTTAATCCCTGTGCTGTCTTTGTTCAGCTTGGCTTATAGGTGAGCTGGTTTTCATTTTAAAGGGGGGGTTATTTCCTATTTCTTCTCCTTCCACTTCTCCTCCTCTCTCCCAAGGGAGCAGATGATTTCAGCAGGCTTCTCCAGAGGTGAAATTGGCTTAACTTACTTCCTTGGATGTTGGGAAAAAAAACAGATCTTACTCTTTACAGGAGGTTTATGGAATAAGACATTCTATGGAGGTTATCTTGCAACTAGGAATTTACCAACACAACTGGAAAACTTCTAATACAATAGAACCAACTTTGGCATTTTAAAATTTAACCAGTAACGGTTTATCTAAAAAGAAAAATTACAAGACATTTAGACATTCCTAGCAGTAAATAAGCCATTCTAAAACTTTCTGCTAGTCCTATAGCAATATTTTTTCTTAAGGGCAGAATAGGAAATCAATTAGAAATCAAAATAGTAAATGTCATTAAAGAGAAAGTTCTTTATTTTTAAAAGTAACGTACATGGAATGGCTTCTTCCATGAAGTCCAGCAATAATTTGACTTTGAGATCAAATTAAATCTTGTGCTGTTAAGAATCTTTTCTGGTGAGTACACTGAATAGAACCAGCAAAAATGTGGTTTAAAAATTTTTCTTTGAGTCAGGCATAGTTCTTGTCTGAAGGGTTGTTTCCTCACAACAAATTTGATTTCACAATTTTAGTGATTGTGTTACATAATGTACTAGACAAGATTTTGCTTTCCTATACTGGCCCAACCTTATAAACCCCAGAAACAGCTCATTTGTATAAAAACATAGGGTGAACCCAGTTCATGCATTATCACAGTGGCCCTATAGAGGTTAACAGTCTTGTTGACTGTCGATGAGTTTTCCTGGAGATTTTCTAGAATGTGCTACAGTTTCACAATCTATTCTGCAAAGTTTCCAAGACTTTGATTATTAAACAAATAATCTTTGATATTTGGATGCTCAAGTAGTTACGTATTAATAGTTTCTAATCATCCCATGAATTCAAATTTCCATTTTAATTGGTTGAACATTTTTCAAAGTTCTTACCTGTTAGGCTTCTTAAAGTTTGGCTCATGAATAAACACAAAATAATAGCATATACTTTTCGGGTTCCTATAATGCACCAGTCTTTATAGTAAGCTCCATACATAGACTTTTGTCCTAGTTCTTGCAACAACCTTTCAAAGTAGGTCTTACTATCCTCATTTTACAGATGAGAAAGAAAGTTGAAAAAGGTAAGGACTTATTCGAGGTCTTTGATTCTGTGGCTGAGTAGGTATCCAAGGTGACCAACGAGTTACTGCAAAGTGGATAGGAACCCAGATGCTCACCAAGCATTGTTTATAGACCAAAACAATGTATCTCTAACAGCAATACTGCTTCCCCCCACAAAACATACATAGATGCTACTGTATCATTAATAAGAGGCCTTCATGCTGAAAATAGGAGTTGCTGCCCTGTCCTAAAGAAATGCCTTCCTAAAATTGGAATAGGTCTGTGCTAAACAGCTCAAATCCAATTAGTACAAACCAGATTCTTTTTCTCAGGTTAAGAGACCAAGGAAGTGGCTAGGATCAGACTCTGGAATCAAATAAAGTTTGAATATTTATCCCATCACTTACCAGTGAGCCTCAGTTCCAACTCTTGTTTCGCAGTAGCCAATCATCGTGTTCCCAGTTCTTGTTGCCAGTGATTTGTTTAAGGGTGCACATATGACTCAGCCTTGACAATGTGATGGGAGGGAAGGGCTGGAAGCCTAGAAAATGTTCCTTCCTGAATAGTGTCTCCTTCCACACTAGAAAGGAGAACTGACCTACAATGATAAATGTGTAACTTCTAGATCGGTAGTGAGAGCCACTGTCTTGGTGTCTCACCCATTGAAAGCAAAGTATCTTCAAGTCATTTCCTGAATAAATATCGTAGGAAATTTACTTTTGAAGATCTCTTCCCTGGAGCAAATCGAATGCATATTTACATGCATTTGCCCACTCCAAAGCAAAAATGAACATCAGAAGAATTCTGAACTTGCTCAAAATCAAAATATTTAAGATTAACTAAAGACGCTTCTTTAGGAGGAATGAAAAGTTTTGCTGCACTTGGAAGAAGTCTTCAAAGATTATAGAGTCAAACCCATGGGTATTAGCACCATAAGATTTTTAAAAATCCCCCCAAATGAGGACATTTTATCTCTAAGTCCCTCAGAATAATAAACATGTTGCTGTAGCTGCCAAATAGAAACCTGCAAGTTGTGAAATTTGGGATCCTCTGACTTTGTACAACTCCAAGATCGTGAGCAAACAGCTGTTCTCTCCCCCCTTCCCATCAGTCTATTTAGAGAGGTCAGCTCATAGTCTCCCAGAGAAGGTGCAGAGATAAGTGGCAGAGGGACCAAAGCCCAGTGTCTGACTTAGCTTCCAAAATGCTCCCTGTGATGGAGGCTCACTCAGAACTCCCACATGGCCAGAGAGAGGCTTTTGGAAACAGCAGAGTGATTGACATTCTTCGGTGCTCATTTTCCAGCAAGGACAAATATTTGATTATATAATGAAGAAGTTATGTCTCCTGGCACCCAAAGAACCGACCTACAATGACAAATGTGTAACTTATTAAGCAAATTCCATTGAGCCTGCAACACATACTAGTTGTTTTCTCAAGACACGTAGTTGCTTTACCACCAAGAACCCTTTCCTCTATGGTTCCAGCTGGCAAATCTCACCCTCATTCAGGTCCATTACTTTGTAATCACACAAAGCTTCATCGTGGGTGTTTTGAAATACAAAATAATTTGATGTGCTCCCATTCCCTTTGCTGCCATCATTCTAGAGACCATAGATAATTGTTTAAGCCCAAACCCATCATACAACTTTCTGTTGGAGAAAACCCAGAGAAAGAGGCCCTCTGTGATGTGGCTCACACAGGCTGCCTTCTCTGCAGTGGGGGCAGCTTTGTTTCTTTAATCGAGGTGCACATCCTAAGCAGAGATACCTGGTTACCATTTAAATGGGTACAAAATATATTGCCTTTGTTCTGGAGTGTTCACTAAAGCTAGTCCAGAAAACTTGACTCTATATGTTACTGGAGTTTCTCCTTTTCCCACAACACGCACAGGATGGGTGGTTGTGCCAGTGAGCATAGTCACTGCAGCCCGTTAGGTTAACTGGTGTAAATCACGTGTTTGCTGAGGAGGAATGGAATCAGGTGGAAATAACGTCCACCAAGAGTGTCACATCGCTGTCATACCAGGTTAAACTTCGGGAGGTTTAGGAAAGAGGTAAGAGAGTAGTGGTGGCCCACTACTCTGTGTTGTTTCACTTACACTCAAAGACATGCTTCAGGTGTAACAGAACGATCAATCTATACGGTAAGAATTCATTCCCAAATGAATTGATATTGTTTTTTAAGTTACTGATGTAAACAATTGGTAAGGTAAATGTTACAAGATGATGTATAATGAAAAGCCTCCTTCCAACCTCTGATCCCCAGTTCCCTAGTTCTCTACCCTTGAAGTAATGTGTTATTCTGAGTCTATATAGGTACATATGGCCCTTATTTTACATAAGTGGTAGCATATTATACCCACTGTTGTATACCTTACTTGTACATAAAAAAAAATTGAAACAAGCATATGAACAAAAAATTGTCATGCTTTTTCAATGTTAAAAATGAATGAAAACCAGAAGATAGTGAAAGCTGGATTAAAAAAAAACAGTCATTTTTAAGTATGGGGTGGTGTTTCACAAATAATTTGTAATTGAAGTGTAGGGTGACCATCTAGTGGGGACAGCCTTCCTCATGCCAAGAAGGGGAGGCAGGCAACCTGGCAAAGGGGGGCACAGTGGAACACAGGTGTCCCCCGCCAGCCTCCTTGTCCTCCTTACTGGCCCACTGTCCCCTCCTCCCTATCTCTGTGCCTTCCCAGGCAGTCATCCTCCTTCCCCAACCCTCTTCTTCCTTTTCTTCCTCTCCCTTCTGCAAATCACTCCCTCAGTTCCTTCTACCCACTCTTTCTATCGCCATTCCTTCTACCTGGCCATTTTCTGGATTCCCCAACTATTGTCCTGCTTTGCCTTTGAGATCTTTCTTCCTTATTTGGGATGGATACCTGTGGTATTGGGGGTCATGAGTAGGACAGTAAAGGTCACAGCAGGGTGGGTCTGGAGAAGATGACCCTGAGATGGTGATGGTGATGGGGAGGTAGCCCAGGGGCAGGAATCAGGACTGTCTTCCACTGCCTGCTCAGCTGGGAGAAGTCATGTGATCAGCCAGGGTTCAACAAGAGGCAGAGCCAGTAGGGGAGAGAGAGAGAGTAAGGGGTTTATGACAAGGAATTGCTTATGCAATTGTGGAGGCTGCATAATCAAGTCCAAAGTCAATAGGACAGGCAGTCATGAAGAGAAGAACACAAGTGGGCTGGAACCTCATGGGCACAGGCTAAGCTGTTGTCTACAGGCAGGGTCTTTCCTGTAAGGCTTTGCAACCTATTAAGTCAGACCCACCCAGGATAACCTCCCTAATTTAAAGTCATCAGATTAGGGACTTCACCTAAATCTGCAAAATCCCTTCATGGCAATCCCTAGCCTCCTGTTTGATGAATAACCTGAAGAAGCCATGTGAATACAACACTGCCATTTCCTTCCATCCTCTATGTCTTGCAAGAGAATATCTCTCATGCCCACCTTACCCAGCAACATGTTAGAAAGGGAATTCTTTGTAACAGTTGAACCTAATCAAACTGAAACACTATAAAGTCATCACAAATACTTAATGTGCTGGGCACTCGCTGGGCAAATGCCCCAGTCCTGCCAGGCCATACTCATCTAGAACTTGCAGCTATGTACTGCCTCACTGCTGCTTTTGTTTTGTCCTCAAGGAATGGCACAGATGGAAGCCGGACATTCCATATGTCCATTATCCCGTCTCAAAGAGCTCCCCAACCCTTTACCATAGTTCAAGGGGCACCTATTTAAGGGGAAAATACTTCTGCTAAGAAACATAAACTTTCTCTCCCATGCCAGAATTGAAATCTAAGTCAAAGCAAAGACAGCAGAGACATTACAGGAATAAATTTGGTTTCACTTGTACTGGATATCTTCAGTTTGTTTCTCCAGACCCTCTCCTGGCCTTTCTCCACCCTGTTCTTCCTTGGGACTCTGAAAAAGTCTGGGCAGGTTTGGACTGCATCAGCCTTACCCTCTGGCTTCCAGCTGGGTTTGGCTGAAGATGGATGGTACTGGCAGGAAATAGGAGGGAAGAAGAGTGACGTCCAAGCGTTTAACTCCCTGGTTCCATCCCTCAGATTACACAGGCTGCCTGTGTCCCTTCACTAAACAGAATGCTAACCTCAAGGCGGCCTTGTCTACCCCAACACTCCTCAAACCATGCCTGGTGAGGGGTCAGGTTTTGTTTTCATTTGCAGTTTATCATGGACTCATCTTTTATGACAACATATCTCAGCTTAGATGTCTCAGAAATATCAAATTGTTAAAAAAGTTTTGAAATACTTACTCTCAATTTTTGTACTCTCATCTCATTACAGACTGTTAAGTTTACAAACTGGAACCAGTTCAAAGGCCACACTTTGCGTATCATTGTTTTCCTTGACTCTCTGCGTCTGAGTAATCGCTCCTCTTCTCTCTTACAGCCTGAGGGTGCTATCAGCCCACTTGTTACTAGCCTCAGGGTTCCTGCATCTGCACTTTTGGAAACCAAACTATTCTCAAATCATCCTTTTTGCGTTATTCTGTTTCCTCTTACGGATACACTATTTTTTAAAATACAAAACAGTCAATACTTGTATCACATCAGTAACAAATCACTGCATGTACCTCACGATTGATCCAGACACACTGGGCTCTGGACACCCTAGATGACAGGTGATGCTGCAGATCGCCAAACTTCTATCAGTTCAACCATTTTTCATTCAATAGTTAACTTACATAGCTTACTAAAGTTTTGATATGTTGTTCTTAATATATGCAGTGTCATTGAGCTTTTTAGATCTTCAACTGGAATATTAAGACCATGCCCTGAATATAGAGGATCTGAATCTGAGCTCTCTAGAGGATAGTGGCTTTCCTGAGGTCTGTTTGCAAGAGGGATCTAAGTGCCTTCTAGGAGATAACTCATCCTGATGGAAGAGAGAGTCACCACGGTAGAAGAGAAAATCTGGATATGGCTTGGTATCTGTCTCTCAGATTGGTCTCTGGGCTAGTGTCTGAGGCCTTTAGAAGACAGTGTAGATCTATGTAATGACCAAAAGTTGATTCATGAAAACCTGTTCAAAAATCAGCAGTCCAAGCCAGCACACTTAACTACTCCTTCTAACAATATGCAAAGCAAAGGAGGAAGTAGATTACAACAGAGATGTGGTTCCATGGATGTTTGAAGCTCTGCTGATGTGATACAGACCATGTAGGCATTGGAACCTTGTAGAGAAACTTATCTGACGTGCATGTGAGTTCCTGGACTGTCCTACGTTTGCTCACATGCAAGTCAGATAAGTATATCCCAAATATCAAATGGTATTATTAGAACTATTATCTAATTATAGGTATGTCCCAAATATTGCACAGCGTGGACACCAAAAAATTATTTTTTTCATCTGAAATTCAGATTTAGCGGGGTATCCTGTATTTTAACTGGCAATCACAGCCACTAATCTCTTCCTGTCCATAAAGGCTGTAAAATGATATAGGCCTGGATAGGGATGGGCAGAGGATTCAAGGTACAGCATCCAGAGTCTGTCTCTAGGATTTTACAAGTAGTTATTGAAGGACAGAGATGCTGTCTTTTTGGGATGATACCAGTTTTGAAGTCCTCCATTAGCTAAGTGACAGAAACAGTGTTACTAGGATGAAATACAGGGACTCCACAAACAAGAGATAGACAGATGACAGACAGGTGACAGATAGATGATAGGCAGATAGGTGGTAGATGATAGACTCATGGATGGGTAAGTAATAGATAGACAGGTAGACAAACAGATTATAGACAGACATAGATAGGTGATAGATGATAAATGATTGATAAATAGATGATAGATCGGTAGAGGATAGACAAATGGATAGGCAGATAAATGTTAGGCAGACAGATAGGTGATAGAGGAAGAGAAGCAGACCTGATAACATTGTATACTTAACTTAATTTGAGTTGCATTTCTGCCCCTTGGAACCAAAAAGTCCTATTTTATATATTGTGACTCAAGAAAGGTTACATAAATAGCTGCAGGTCACACAGTTAAAAGTCAATTCATCTATATAAGATGTTTCTGATTGACTCCAAAATTAATGCCCTCTCTACTTTATCATTCTGAAACTACTAAGAAACTAAAAAAATAAGAAAAACCTCCCAGAAATAGAACTCAAAGAACAACTATGTGACTGGATTCTCCTAACACCTGGCCCTCGAAGTGACCCATAATGGAGCCCCGCCAGCCACCACGTGCCTACTCCTGCCTATGTCCCTCCTGAACTTGGCTCCCAGAGAAGATGGACCAAAGGCTCAGATCTCTTTTTAAAACTTCACTCTAAAAGAAAAGATGAACTAATTACGTTAAAATTATATTTATTCCAAGTAAAAGTATTAAACCAATGGGCCAGGGGTCTCTAATCATCTTAATGTGAGGGGACCTCCACTTAAGGAATCTTACCTTTCAGCTTTCAGTATGCAAAGGACTTGGAACACAGACCAGATTGAGGGCTCTTTAAATATTGAACCATTTAAGGGCTGGGAATACTGGGGCTGTTCTGGTCTTTCAGTAAGAATTAGTTATCAAAATGAAGCAGCTCTTTGGAATTAAGGATGAGGACATCTTTCTGGTCACTGTGATTCAGCTGTAAATAGAAAAGCTAGAAATGGCATAGGCATGCTCGTTCTAAGGGATCGCTCTTGTTCCATGAGTGAGTAAGTAGCCTTAAAGAGTACAAAGACTCCCAAGCCCCAGGTTTAGAGCTTTATTCCACAGAGCAGAAGATTCCCACATGGAAATGGTGTTTCCCTCACATCTTTGTATTTTAACGGAATTAAGTGAGATTGATTGAAAACAATAGATATTAGGCAACAGCTGCAAATATAATTTATGCCCGATACCCAAGTTGAGTTGTGGTATGGTCTCATCTAATGTTTTACTCCCCTCTAGTGGATTTTTATATAGCACATAATATCCCAAGTATTGTATAGGATAGATCTTAGAAGAAAAATAATTTTGAAATGTATTTAAACCACATTCATGTTCTGTATAATTTAAAAGATAAAAAAATGAAACTTAACTTTCTGTTGGTTGACTCTCCTCATTTTGCAGGTGAAGAAACTAAGACCCAGGAAAGGGGACATGACTCACCCAATATCACAGTTGGTTTCTAATAGATCCTCTCATCACTAGTGGCAATACTGAACGTATAAACATGTGGTTCCCATAGAAATAGAAAGCCTATCCTGTTTACTTAGATGCTTATCAGCTGAAGAAAGATTTTATGCAGTGGAAGAAATTGGAAATCAAATTCAGTAAGTGTATCATGGGCTAGGGGTTTTGGGGAGGATAGGTGGGGGCTTGCACTGGGAAGGGTAAATGTTATTATGGATACCTGGAGATGAAAATATTGACCAGATAAGCTCTGGTTTGGCTTCTTCTTTGCTACTGCTGATGAGTGCAATACCTGCTCAGAGGTGTCTATTGGCTTGAAGACTTTTCTGTTTTATTGTCTGAATTCATGCTAAGTAATTTTCAGCTCTGCTTCATTCTCCTAAAACTTTCACTGTCATTCTCCAAAGAATTTCTACTTTTCCCTGCTATTCCTTTTTTTGTAAGTAAAGCTTTCATTTGTGATACCTCCCTAATATAATTTTTAAAATAAATTCTGATTATAAAAGTAATTCTTGTTCAATGCAGACAATATATTAAACTGGTAAGAAAATTAAAGCTCCCACAATGGTGGTTCACTTCAGGAATATCTGATTAAGCTTCTACTAGACTGATCCTCGCACAGATAACAACTACAAAGGCCGGGCAAAACAAAACAAGCAAACAGAAAAACAAATACCTGGAGGCAATAGGCTGAACAAAATTAAACAGAATTAATGGAGTAAAGGTACTTGAAAGAATAAAATGACAAAGGGTAAGTTTTCTCCTTTTTTCTCTTTTTTTATTAGGATATCATTGATATACAATCTTATAAAGGTTTTGTATGAGCAACATTTAGGTTACAACATTCACCCATATAATCAATTCCCCCCCTCCCCCACCACATTGCAGTCTCTTTCCATCAACGTAGTAAGATGCTATAAAGTCACTACTTATCTTCTCCCTGCTATACTACCTACCTACATTATGTGTGCTAATCATAATGCCCCTTAATTCCCTTATCCCTCCCTTCCCACCCATCCTCCCCAGTCCCTTTCCCTTTGGTAACTGTTAGTCCATTCTTGGAGTCTGTGAATCTGCTGCTGTTTTGTTCCTTCAGTTTTTGCTTTGTTCTTATACTCCACAGATGAGTGAAATCATTTGGTACTTGTCTTTCTCCACCTGGCTTATTTCACTGAGCATAATACCCTCTAGCTCATCCATGTTGTTGCAAATGGTAGGATTTGTTTTCTTCTTATGGGTGAATAATATTCCATTGTGTATATGTACCACCTCTTCTTTATCCATTCATCTACTGATGGACACTTAGGTTGCTTCCATTTCTTGGCTATTGTAAATAGTGCTGTGATAAACATAGGGTGCATCTGTCTTTCTGAATCTGTGATCTTGTTTCTTTGGATAAATTCCTAGGAATGGAATTCCTGGATCAATGATATTTCTACTTTTAGTTTTTTGAGGAACCCCCATATTGCTTTCCACAAATGTTGAACTAATTTACATTCCTACCAGCAGTGTAGGAGGGTTCCCCTTTCTTCACATCCTCGCCAACATTTGTTGTTCCTTGGCTTTTGGTTGTTGGCCTCCTAACTGGTGTGAGGTGATATCTCATTGTGGTTTTAATTTGCATTTCTCTGATGATTAGCGATGTGGAGCATCTTTTCATATGCCTGTTGGCCATCTGAATTTCTTCTTTGGAGAAGTGTCTGTTCAGGTCCTCCACCCATTTTTGATCTGGTTATTTGCTTTTTGGGTGTTGAGGCATTTGAGTTCTTTATATATTTTGGATGTTAACCCCTTGTCAGATATGTCTTTATGAATATATTCTCTCATACTGTAGGATGCCTTTTTGTTCTGTTGATGGTGTCCTTTGCTGTACAGAAGCTTTCTAGTTTGATGTAGTCCCATTTGTTCATTTTTGCTTTTGTTTCCCTTGCCCGAGGAGATGCGTTCAGGAAAAAGTTGCTTATGTTTATATTCAAGAGATTTTTGCCTATGTTTTCTTCTAAGAGTTTTATGGTTTCATGGGTTACATTCAGGTCTTTTTTCCATTTCAAGTTTACTTTTGTGTATAGAGTTAAACAATAATCCAGTTTTATTCTCTTACATGTAACTGTCCAGTTTTGCCAATACCAGTTGTTGAAGAGGTTGTTGTTCCCCATTGTATGTCCATGGCTCCTTTATCATATATTAATTGGCCATATATGTGTGGGTTTCTAACTGGGATCTCTATTCTGTTCCACTGGTCTATGGGTCTGTTCTTGTGCCAGTACAAAATTGTCTTGATTACTGTGGCTTTGTAGTAGAGCTTGAAGTTGGGGAGTGAAACCGCAGCTTTATTCTTCCTTCTCAGGATTGCTTTGGCTATTCAGGGTCTTTTGTGGTTCCATATGAATTTTAGAACTATTTGTTCTAGTTCATTGCAGAATGCTCTTAGTATTTTGATAGGGATTGCATTGAATCTGTACATTGCTTTAGACAGGATGGCCATTTTGACTATATTAATTCTTCCTATCCATGAGCATGGGATAGATATATTTCCATTTATTGGTGTCTTCTTTAATTTCTGAGTGTCTTGTATTTTACAGGTTTTTAACCTCCTTGGTTAGGTTTATTCCTAGGTATTTTATTCTTTTTGATGCAATTGTGAATAGAATTATTTTCCTGATTTCTCTTTCAGCTAGATTATCATTAGTATATAGGAATGCAACAGATTTCTGTGTATTAATTTGGTATCCTGCAACTTTGCTGAATTCAGATATAAGTTCTGTAGTTTTAGGGTGGATTCTTTAGGTTTTTATGTACAATATCATGTCATCTGCAAACAGTGACAGTTTAACTTCTTCCTTACCAATCTGAGTGCCTTTTATTTCTTTGTGTTGTCTGATTGCTGTGGCTAGGACCTCCAGTACTATGTTGAATAAAAGCGGGGAGAGTGGGTATCCTTGTCTTGTTCCCAATGTTAGAGGAAAAGCTTTCAGCTTCTCGCTGTTAAGTATGATGTTGACTGTGGGTTTGTCATATATGGCTTTTATTATGTTGAAATACTTGCCCTCTATACCTATTTTTTTGAGAGTTTTTGTCATCAATGGATGTTGAATTTTGTCAAATGTTTTTTCGGCATCTATGGATATGATCATGCAGTTTTTGTCCTTCTTTTGTTGATGTAGTGGATGATGTTGATGGATTTTTGAATATTTTATCATCTTTGCATCCCTGGAATAAATCCCACTTGATCATGCTGAATGATATTTTCGATGTAGTTTTGAATTTGGTTTGCTAATATTTTGTTGAGTATTTCTGCATCTATATTCATCAGGGATATTGGTCTGTAATTTTCTTTTTTGTGGTGTCTCTCTGGTTTTGGTACTAGAGTGATGCTGGACTCATAGAATGAGTTTGGAAGTATTCTCTCCTTTACTTTTTGGAAAACTTTAAGGAGTATGAGTATTAAGTCTTCTCTAAATGTTTGATAAAATTCATTGGTGAAGCCGTCTGATCCAGGGCATTTGTTCTTAGGTAGTTTTTTCATTACAATTCAATTTCATTGCTGGTTATCGGTCTGTTCAGATTTTCTGTTCCTTCCTGAGTCAGTCTTGGAATGTTCTATTTTTCTAGAAAGCTGTCAATTTCTACTAGGTTATCCAATTTATTAGCATATAATTTTTCATAATATTCTCTAATAATTATTTGTATTTCTGTGGTATCTGCAGTGATTTTTCCTTTCTCATTTTTGATTCTGTTTATGTGTGTACGCTCTTTTTTTCTTGATAAGTCTGGCTAGGGGGTTATCTATTTTATTTTCTTGAAGAACCAGCTCCTGGTTTCATTGATTCTTTCTATTGTTTTATTCTTCTCAATTTTATTTATTTCTGCTCTGCTCTTTATTATGTCCCTCCTTTTACTGATTATGGGCCTCATTTGTTCTTCTTTTTCTAGTTTGATTAATTGTGTGTTTAGACTTTTATTTGGGATTGTTCTTCTTTCTTGAGTTAAGCCTGTTTTACAGTATACTTTCCTCTTAGAACTGCCTTCACTGTGTCCTTCAGGTTTTGTGGTGTTGAGTTGATTTTTCATTTGTCTCCATATATTGCTTGATCTCTGTTTTTATTTGGTCATTGATCCACTGATTACTTAGGAGCATGTTATTAAGACTCCATTTGTTGGTGGGCTTTTCTGCTGTCTTTGCATAATTTATTTCTAGTTTCATGCATTTGTAGTCTGAGAAGCTGGTTGGCAGTACTTCAATCCTTCTGAATTTACTGAGACTCTTTTTGTGGCCTAGTATGTGATCTATTCTGGAAAATGTTCCATGTGCACTTGAGAAGAATGTGTATCCTGCCACTTTTCGGTGGAGTGTTCTGTAGATGTCTGTTAAGGTCCATCTGTTCTAATGTGTTGTTCAGTGCCTCTGTGTCCTTACTTATTTTCTGTCTGGTTGATCTGATGCAAGTACTGCAATTCTTCCTTTTTTTTTTCCCTATTATTTGCATGTAATATCTTTTTCCATCCCTTCACTTTTAGTCTGTATATGTATTTGGGTTTGAAGTGAGTCTCTTGTAGGCAGCATATAGATTTGTCTTTTTTTTTTATATCTATTCTGTAACTCTATGTCTTTTGATTGGTGCATTTAGTCCATTTACATTTAGGGTGATTATTGATAGATATGTACTTATTGCCATTGCCGGCTTTAGATTCATGGTTACCAAAGGTTCAAGGGCAGCTTCTTTACAATCTAACAGTCTAATTTAACTTCCTTAGTGTGCTATTTCAAACACAATATAAAGGTTCTTTTTTTCTCCCTTTCTTTTTCTTCTGCCTCCATTCTTTATATATTAGGTGTCATACTCTGTACTCTTTGTGTATCCCTTGGCTGACTTTGTGGGTAGTTGATTTAATTTTGCATTTGCTTAGTAATTAATTGATCTACTTCCTTTACTGTGGTTTTATTTCCTCTGGTGATAGCTATTTAGGCTTACGAATACTTCCATCTATAGCAGTCCCTCCAAAATGCACTGTAGAGGTGGTTTGTGGGAGGTAAATTCTCTCAGCTTCTGCTTATCTGAAAATTGTTTAATACCCCCTTCAAATTTAAATGACAACCTTGCCAGGTAGAGTATTCTTGATTCAAGTCTCTTCTGTTTCATTGCATTGAATATATCATGCCACTCCCTTCTGGCCTGTAAGGTTTTTTCTGAGAAATGTGATGATAGCCTGATGGGTTTTCCTTTGTATGTGATCTTATTTCTCCTTCTGGCTGCTTTGAATACTCTGTCCTTGTCCTTGATCTTTGCCACTTTAATTATTATACGTCTTGTTGTTATCTTCCTTGGGTCCCTTGTGTCGAGAGATATCTTCATTTCTATGGTCTGAGAGACTGTTTCCTTCCCCAGATTGGGGTAGTTTTCAGTAATTATTTCCTTAAAGAGACTTTATATCTCTTTTTCTCTCTCTTTTTGTTCTGGTACCCCTATAATGTGAATATTGTTCCATTTGTATTGGTCACACTTCTCTTATTATTCTTTCATTTCTAGAGATCCTTTTTTTTTCTCTGTACCTCAGCTTCTTTGTATTCCTGTTCTCTAATTTCTATTTCATTTACTGTCTCCTCTACCTCATGTAATCTTTTAAATTCCTCCATTGTACGTTTCATTTCAGATACTGTATTTTTCAAATTTTCTGTCTCTTTCTTGAAGTCCTCCCTGAGATCTTGACTATTTTTCTGTAGCTCCATGAGCATGTTTATGATTTTTATTTTGAAATATTTATCAAGAAGATTGGTGATTTCAGTTCCACTTAACTCTTTGGTGTTTGATGAATTCTGTTTGTGCAAAATTCTTTTGCCATTTCATATTTCTAATGATTTCTATGGAATAATAGGTGGTGCCCTCTAATGCCCAGAATCTCTACTCTCTTGAGCTGCCCAGCACCTGGAAGGAAGGTGGGATTTGCAGGTGTGTGGCACTGGCACCTGATGGGAAGAAAGAGCTCTTTTCTGTTTCCTGGCTGCAGTGCCTGCCTCCACTGCCAGGTCCAGTGGGTTGAGTGTGCAAGGAGGAGCTTATGCCCCTGTAGCTGCCATAGGCAGGGCTGCCTTCCAGCTGGCCTGTCATGATGAGAGGGGGCAGCAGGTGTGTGGACTGCTGTCTGCCAGGATGAAGGAGTGATAGGCTGCGTATTGCAGTTGGGGGCCTCAGTGTTGTGTTGCCAGCTGCAGGATGGAGCCTCTGTATCTCCTGAAAATTTTCAACCTGTTGGGCTGATTGTGCCAGGATAATATTTTCCACCTGTCCTTTCTCCTGAGCAGCAAGCTCTGTGTAATCCTTGTCCCTTTAGTACCCCTCTCACTATTGGGAAGTCTTTCAAAGTGCCTGCCTTTCTTTTGTCCCAGAGCTGCTGGTTGGGGGTACCTGTTCTCTACAAGTGACTGGAATCTCAGTCTCTCTGAGTATTCTGCCTGTGTTTGCATTACAACCCCTCTAATATCCAGAGCACTATGTAATGTGTGTTTTGGCTCCCAGAGCAGATCTTCTGGGGTGGGTGTTTAGCAGTTCTGGGCTTCTACTCCCTCCCCACTCTGTTTCTCTTCCCCCTGCCTGGGAGCTGGTGTAGGGTGAGGGCTTGAGTCCTGCCGGATCACAGCTTTGCTCTTTTTCCTTTTTCTGTGAGGTCTTCTCTTTTCCCCAGATGTAGGCAGTCTGTTGCAATCTTTGGGTCGCTCTTTCAGGATTAGTTGTACTTGCTCTATTTTTGTATTATATGTGGTTTTGGGAGGAGGTTTCTGCCTCATTTCTCATGCTGCCATCTTTTCCCCATTTCAAAGTATGTCCTCTTTTTTTTAATTAACAGATTTTAGCTGTTAGACCAGATTTGGCCACATGGGGCAGTTAAAATGCCTATAGAAAACCAATAGTATATCTGGCCTAAAAAATAAGAGAACAGAGTTTAATGTAACCATAGCCACTAGAAAGTGTGGGAAGATTCCTGACAATGTGAAAGCCAGACAGGGAAACTAAAAATTCTGTGTAATAATTCTGCTAAAATTTCTGCTGATCGATAAGAATAAATTGAGGGCTTTCAAGATGGCAGGAGAGGTGGTGAGATGGAGAGCTCCTCCCCAAACCACAAATTATACAAAAATATAGTGAATTAATACAACTAACCTTAAAACAGCAACAAGAAGGAAGGCTGAACCAGACTGAAAACAGACCTCACGAACAGAGCAGACCTCACGAAACAGGGTAACATAGGAAAACCTTAATCTGGTGAGACCTAAGCCCTTCTTCCACCCCAGCTTACTGGCGAGAGGAAGAGAAACGGAGCAGGGGAGGGGGTGGAAGACTGGGAATGCTGAACACCTAGCCCTGGAGATCTGCTTTGTGAGCAGAATCCTATAGTGTATGGTGCTCTGGATGTTAGGGAGCTCAGACAGGCGGAGTGCTTGAGAACTTGACATTCTGGCCTTTGTGGAGGATGGGATCTGCACCCAGCCGCTCTGTGTCAAAGGAAAGGCAAGGAGTCTAAGAAGCTTCCTAGCAGCCAGAGGGCTGCTGAAGGGGCAGGGTTTGCACGGAGCTTGCTGCACGGGAGAAGAGAGAGATGAACAAGGTTGTCTGGGCGCGCTCTGCCAAGCTGGTTGGGAACTTGGGGCAGCTTCTGGTACTCCATCCCCCTGGCTGCCTACTCATCTCTGAGGCCCCCCACTGTGACACACAGCCTGCCGAGCCTTCCTACTGGCCTGCAGGCACCTGATCGCAAACCGGCAGTCACTGTGCAGGCGTCAGGCCAGCTAGAGGGAGGCCCCGCCTACAACAGCTAGAGACACAAAGTACAGAGGTTTACATGTGTGTGCTTGGCCCACTGGCTCTGACACTGGAGACAGGGACTGAAGACGGGAATCAGAAAACAGATCATTCCTACCCCCAGGCACCAGCTCCGCTCCCCTATGACCCCCAACCTCACTCTAGGGGCTGAGCAGCTCCAGAGACTGGAGTTTCTGCACACTAGTGGACACCACACAGAAATATGAAATGACAAAAGAACATGGTTCAGTCCAAAATCTTACAAACCCCAGAAAGAGGACTAAATGAAACCGAACTCCCCAATCTTCCTGAAAGAGAGTTCAAAATAAAAATTATAAACATGCTTATGGAGGTACAGAAAAATATTCAAGAACTCAGGGACGAATTTAAGATGGAGATTCAATCATAAAGAAATTCCATATTTGAAATGCAGCATACAATGGAGGGATTTAAAAGCAGATTAGATATAGTAGAAAAGACAGTAAATGGAACAGAAATTAGAGAAGAGGAATACAAAGAAGCTGAGGCACAGAAAAAAAAGGATCTCTAAGAATGAAAGAATACTGAGAGAAGTGTGTGACCAATCCAAACAGAAGAATATTCTCACTGTAGGGGTACCAGAAGAAGAAGAGAGAGAAAAAGGGATAGAAAATGTCATTGAGGAAGTAATTGCTGAAAACTTCCCCATTCTGGGGAAAGAGATATTCTCTCAAGACATGGAGGTGCACAGAACTCCCAACACAAGGGACCCAAGGAAAACAACATCAAGACATATAATAATTAAAATGGCAGGGATCAAGGATAAAGACAGACTTTTAAAAGCTGCTAGAGAGAGAAAAAAACATCACATTCAAAGGAAAGCCCATCAGGCTATCATCAGACTTCTCAACAGAAACCTTACAGGCCAGAACAGAGTGGCATGGTATATTTAATGCAATGAAGCGGAAGGGCCTTGAACCAAGAATACTCTACCCAGCACGGTTATCATTGAAATTTCAAGGAGGGATTAAACAATTTACTGATAAGCAAAATCTGAGAGAATTTACCTCCCACAAACCATCTCTACAGTGCATTTTGGATGGACTCCTATAGATGGAAATATTTCTAAGGCTAAAAAGATGTCACCCAATGGAAGACAAAGTACAGAATATGATTCATAACATACAAAGAATGGAAGAGGAGGAAGAAAAAGGAGGAAAAAAAAAAGAACGTCTAGGTTGTGTTTGTAATAGTATATGAAGTTAGTTAAATTAGACTGTTAGATAGTAAGGGAATTACCCTTGAATCTTTGGTAACCACGAATCTAAAGTCTGCAATGGCAATAAGTACATACCTATCGATTATCACCCTAAATGTAAATGGTCTGAATGCACCAATCAAAAGACATAGAGTTACTGAATGGGTAAAAAAACAAGACCCATCTATATGCTGCCTACAAGAGACTCACTTCAAACCCAAAGACATACACAGACTGAAAGTGAAGGGATGGAAAAACATATTTCATGCATCTAATAGGGAGAAAAAAGCAGGAGTTGCAGTACTTGTATCAGACAAAATAGACTTCAAAACAAAGAAAGTCACAAGAGACAAAGAAGGACATTACATAATGATAAAAGGGTCAGTCCAACAAGAGGATATAACTATTGTAAATATCTATGCACCCAACACAGGATCATCTACACATGTGAAAGAAATACTAACAGAATTAAAGGGGAAAAAAATGCAATGCATTCATTTTAAGAAACTTCAACACACCACTCACTCCAAAGGACAGACGAACCAGACAGAAAATAAGTAAAGAGACAGAGGCACTGAACAACATATTAGAACAGATGGACAGCTACAGAGCACTCCATCCAAAAGCAACAGGATACACATTCTTCTCAAGTGCACATGGAACATTTTCAAGAATTGATCATATATTAGGACACAAAAAGAATCTCAGTAAATTCAAAAAGACTGAAATTTTACAATGCAGCTTCTCAGATCGCAAAGGTATGAAACTAGAAATAAATTACACAAAGAAAACGAAAAAGCCCACAAACACATGGAAGCTTAATAACATGCTCCTAAATAATCACTGGATCAATGACCAAATAAAAACAGAGATCAAGCAATATATGGAGACAAATGAGAACAATAATTCAACACTACAAAATCTGTGGGATGCAGTGAAGGCCATGCTAAGAAGGAAATATATTGCAATACAGGCCTACCTCAGGAAAGAAGAACATTCCCAAATGAACAGTCTAAACTCACAACTAATGAAACTAGAAAAGGAAGAACAAATGAGGCCAAAGTCAGTAGAAGAAGGGATATAATAAAGATTAAAGCATAAATAAATAATATTGAGAAGAATAAAACAATAGAAAGAATCAATGAAAGCAGGAGCTGGTTCTTTGAGAAAATAAACAAAATAGATAAACCCCTAGGCAGATTACCAAGAAAAAAAGAGAGTGTACTCACATAAACAGAATCAGAAATGAGAAAGGAAAAATCAGTAAAGACACCACATAAATACAAAGAATTATGAGAGAATACTATGAAAAATTATATGGTAACCAACTGTATAACCTAGAAGAAATGGACAACTTTCCAGAAAAATACAACCTTCCAAGGCTGACCCAGGAAGAAACAGAAAATATGAATAGACCAATTACCAGCAAAGAAATTGAATTGGTAATCAAAAAACTACCTAAGAACAAAATCCCTTCACCAGATGGTTTCACTGCTGAATTTTATCAAACATTTAGTGAAGACCTAATACCCATCCTCATTAAAGTTTTCCAAAGAGTAGAAGAGAAGGGAATACTCCCAAACTCATTCAATGAGGCCAACATCACTTTAATACCAAAACCGGGCAAAGACACCACAAAAAAAGAAAATTACAGACCAATATCCCTGATGAACATAGATGCAAAAATACTCAACAAAATATTAGCAAACCGAATTAAAAAATACATCAAGAAGATCATCCATCATGATCAAGTGGGATTCATCCCAGGGATGCAAGGATGGTACAACATTCAAAAATCCATCAACATCATCCACCACATCAACAAAAAGAAGGACAAAAACCATATGATCATCTCCATAGATGCTGAAAAAGTATTTGAAAAAATTCAACATCCATTCAGGATAAAAACTCTCAGCAGAATGGGTATAGAGGGCAAGTATCTCAACATAATAAAGGCCATATATGACAAACCCACAGCCAACATTATACTTAACAGTGAGAAGCTGAAAGCTTTTCCTTTATGATCAGGAACAAGACAAGGATGCCCACTCTCCCCACTTTTATTCAGCATAGTTCTGGAGGTCCTAGCCACAGCAATCAGACAACACAAAGAAATAAAAGGCATCCAGATTGGCAAGGAAGAGCTCAAACTTTCCATGTTTGCAGAGGACATGATATTATACATAAAAAACCCTCAAGAATCCACTCCAAAACTACTAGATCTAATGTCTGAATTCAGCAAAGTCACGGGATACAAAATTAATACACAGAAATCTGTTTGATTCCTATACACTAACAATGAACTAGCAGAGAGAGAAATCAGGAAAAAAATTCCATTCACAATTGAATCAAAAAGAATAACATACCTAGGAATAAACCTCCAAGGAAGTGAAAGGCCTATACCCTGAAAACTTCAAGACACTCTTAAGAGAAATTAAAGAGGACACTAATAAATGGAAATTCACCCCATGCTCTTGGCTAGGAAGAATTTACATTGTCAAAATGGCCATCCTGCCTAAATCAATCTACCCCTGTCAATGCAATCCCTATCAAAATACCTACAGCATTCTTCAGTGAACTAGAGCAAATAGTTCTAAAATTCATATGGAACCACAAAACACCCCGAAAAGCCAAAGCAATCCTGAGAAGGAAGACTAAAGCAGGGGAAATTATGCTCCCTGACTTCAAGCTCTACTACAAAGTCACAGTAATCAAGACAGATTGGTACTGGCACAAGAACAGACCCATAGACCAGTGGAACAGAATAGAGAGCCCAGATATAAACTCAAGCATATATGGTCAATTAAAATATGATAAAGGAGCCATGGATATACAATGGGGAAATGACAGCCTCTTCAACAGCTGGTGTTGGCAAAACCGGACAGCTACATGTAAGAGAATGAAACTGGATTACTGTCTTACCCCATACACAAAAGTAAACTCAAATTGGATCAAAGATCAGAATGTAAGTCATGAAACCATAAAACTCTTAGAAAAAAATATAGGCAAAAATCTCTTGGACATAAACATGAGCAAATTCTTCACGAACATATATCCCCAGGCAAGGGAAACAAAAGCAAAAGTGAACAAGTGGGACTATATCAAACTAAAAATCTTCTGTACAGCAAAGGATATCATCAGTAGAACAAAAAGACATACTACAGTATGGGAGAATATATTCATAAATGACATATCCGGTAAGGGATTGACATCCAAATTATATAAAGAGCTGATGCACCTCAACAAACAAAAATCAAATAAGCCAATTAAAAAATGGGCAGAGGAACTGAACAGACTCTTCTCCAAAGGAGAAATTCAGATGGCCAACAGGCACATGAAAAGATGCTCCACATCGCTAATCATCAGAGAAATGCAAATTAAAACCACAATGAGATATCACCTCACACCAGTTAGGATGGCCGCCATCCAAAAGACAAACAACAACAAATGTTGGTGAGGATGTGGAGAAAGGGGAATCCTCCTACACTGCTGGTGGGACTGTAAATTAGTTCAACCATTGTGGAAAGAAGTATGGACGTTCCCAAAAAACCTAAAATAGAAATACCATTTGACCCAGCAATTCCACTCCTAGGAATTTACCCTAAAAATTCAGCAGCCCAGTTTGAAAAAGACATATACACGTCTATGTTTATCGAAGCACTATTTACAATAGCCAAGAAATGGAAGCAACCTAAGTGTCCATCAGTAGATGAATGGATAAAGAAGAGGTGGTACATATACACAATGGAATATTATTCAGCCATAAGAAGAAAACAAATCCTACCATTTACAACAACATGGACAGAGCTAGAGGGTATTATGCTCAGTGAAATAAGCCAAGTGGAAAAAGTATCAAATGATTTCACTCATATGTGGAGTATAAGAACAAAGAAAAAAAACTGAAGGAACAAAACAGCAGCCGACTCACAGAACCCAAGAACGGACTAATAGTTACCAAAGGGAAAGGGACTGGGGAAGAGGGGTGGGAAGGGAGGGATAAGGGGGTAAAAGGGCTATTAGAATTTACAATTAGCACGCATAATGTAGCGGGGGTTGGGGTGGAGTGGGGGGATATGGGGAAGGCAGTATAACACAGAGAAGACAAGTAGTGATTCTATAATATCCTACTATGCTGATGGACAGTGACTGCAATGGGTTATGTGGTGGGGACTTGATAATAGGGGGAGTCTAGTAACCGTAATGGTGCTCATGTAATTGTATATTAATAATAGCAAAAAAAAAATTTCTGCTCATCCCTGCACTCCACATAGTTGGGCCAGATGCCCAGTAGCTTAACTAAGGATCAAATAGCTGATCTGAGATTTGGGCTGGTGCCCAGGAGACTAGAGTCATCAGTTTAACTCCAACTGAGTTATCTGTTAAATCAAAACAAACAAAAAACAAATAAAAAGTAATGCCCTTCAGAGGAATGTAACAGAATAGAGTCTCCCCATAATGAGATAATGTTCACAATGTTCAGTAACAGTGCAGTCACATAGCATAAGAGAGGGAAAAAAAGATCTAGTCTTGGTGAAAATTACAATCAACAGAGATAAAATCCAATATGACCCAGCTATTGGACTCAGCAGACAAGGATTTAAAGCAACTATTATAACGATGCACAATGATGTAAAAAAATATATGCCTACAGTGAATGAAGAGATAGGAAGTTTCAGCAAGGAAATAAACCATGAAAAGAACCATCATCAAGGGGAAGGTAGAGGAGGTGGAGCTTCCAGTGGAGAAGGTGGACATCATCATCAGTGAGTGGATGGGCTACTGCCTCTTCTACGAGTCAATGCTCAACACCGTGCTCTATGCCCGAGACAAGTGGCTGGCACCCGATGGCCTCATCTTCCCAGACCGAGCCACACTGTACGTGACAGCCATTGAAGACCGGCAGTACAAAGACTATAAGATCCACTGGTGGGAGAATGTGTACGGCTTTGACATGTCTTGCATCAAAGATGTGGCCATCAAGGAGCCCCTGGTGGACGTGGTGGACCCCAAGCAGCTGGTCACTAACGCCTGCCTCATAAAGGAAGTGGACATCTACACTGTCAAGGTAGAAGACCTGACCTTCACCTCCCCCTTCTGCCTGCAAGTGAAGCGGAATGACTATGTGCACGCCCTGGTGGCCTACTTCAACATCGAGTTCACCCGCTGCCACAAGCGGACAGGCTTCTCCACCAGCCCTGAGTCCCCGTACACCCACTGGAAGCAGACGGTGTTCTACATGGAGGACTACCTGACGGTGAAGACGGGCGAGGAGATCTTCGGCACCATTGGCATGCGGCCCAATGCTAAGAATAACCGTGACCTGGACTTCACCATTGACCTGGACTTCAAGGGCCAGCTGTGTGAGCTGCCCTGCTCCACTGACTACCGGATGCGCTGAGGTGGCGCCTGGTTTTCTCCCACCGGGGCCGGCCAGCCCTGTGTGGGCCCAGGGGCTTTGGCATTCTTAGGCGGTTTCGGGGCTTCCCCTTCCTCTCCCTCCCTCTCCCACAGACGGGGGTTTTAGGGGCCTGGGCTGGGGGGGTGGGGAGGGCACATCGTGACTGTGTTTTTCATAACTTATGTTTTTATATGGTTGCATTTACGCCAATAAATCCTCAGCTGGGAAAAAAAAAAAATTGTTTCCCAAAATACTAAATGTACCTAACAGCAGAAGGAGATGACAGAAAAGAGCAGATGAACTTGATGACAAATCAACAGTATTATCTAATCTGAAGTACAGTGAGAAAAAACACTTAAAAAAATTAGAACCTTCGGAATTTGTGGTACAATATCCAAAGTACAAATATGTATAATTGGCAGTCACAAAGAAGGAAGAAAAAGTGAATGGGATACAAAGAAGAACTGTGGATAAAGTGCTAAGAGGTATATAAAAAGTTTGAGGAAATAAAAAAGGCATTTTTTTCTAGAGGAAACAATGTATAGCAAGGGCAGGCAGAGTGTATGAGTTAAATCTTTATTTTCCATAGTTGGAAGTAAATAGATAAAATAAAAACCAAGAAGTAAGAAAAAGGAATTGAAAATTGTTTGTACTTGGAGATCAAGAATTAAGAGTAGGTTAAGGATGGGGTAGGATGTTTCTGTTTTTATTTTTAAGTTTTAAAAACTCTCAATGGAATACGTGTATATATTTTGCTAGTCCAAGCTGAAGTACATTCAGGTTACAAGAAGCTCTGAGTGGGGTTTACATAGCTTGCGCGTATTTTAGTAAGCCCTGTCTCCTACCCCTGGGTTCTGGGTAGAATTACTTACATCATCACCAGACCCATCTTGTCACATTGTCCACAGACTCTAAGACAATGACTAGTTGTCTCAGAGGTACAGTTCAATTGCTTCAGTGAAAAAATTATTCTTTTGCAGGCATGTCAGCTGGTTAAAGGCTGGGAGGGGTTGGACATGGTGGGGCTGTCCAGGGACCACCAGTTTCCCATCATGGATAAGTTTAAGCAGAAGCTAGATGAAGGCTTTAGGGGAATGCTGTGGTGACTTTTATATTAGGCACATGGTTGGAATAAACAACTCTGGAGTCCCTGAGATTCTGTGAAGGAGTTTCTTTTTTATTTAGAATGACTACTAGTTAGTATTTAGGGTAAGGATTAACACCCAGGAAGAGGTGTTACGTATTTCTTTACTTCTTTTTCTATCAGCATTTATTTACATTCAATATCTTCCCATTTTTTTGTCAAATGTTCTTTGTGTGTTTTAAAAGAATGTGTATTCATTTTGGAGGTCCACATTCCATATGTGATCATTTGATTAGGTTTGGTAAGTATGTTTATTTAAATCTTCTATGTCCTTACAATTTCTTGTTCACTTAGTCCATCAGTTATTTTAAGATGTAAGTGAAATTTTTCACTATGACAATGAATTAATCAATTTCTCCTTGTAGTCATCTCAATTTTTCTTTACTCAGAAGCTATCTTAATATGTTCATACACATTTAGAATTCTCATTCCTTCCTGGTTTA
This sequence comes from Smutsia gigantea, assembly GCA_032199065.1. NCBI lineage: Eukaryota > Metazoa > Chordata > Mammalia > Pholidota > Manidae > Smutsia > Smutsia gigantea. The sequence continues at coordinate 329 of JAVSCE010022563.1, read as the reverse complement.
TTAAAACTAAAAATCTACCCAGTGGCCTCCATTATTTTTGGTAATGTTTTCCTCCTCTATTTAAGATTAATATAGCTATGATTAATTTTTTCATTGGTATTTGTCTGGTATATCTTTTCATCCTTCAACTTCCATCTTTCTGTTTCATGCTTTTGTGGTGCAGAATTTTAGTTCAGTTAAAGGTAATCCCACAAGTTAGAAATTATTATTATTGTTTTATGCAGCTATATTTTGTTGAAATTTATCCATATTCTTTTTATTTTTCTTATTAATATTTCTTCTTGTATTTTAGACTTTCCTTTTGAGATAATCTTTCTTCCTGCTGTACT
>JAVSCE010022562.1:0-16709 GCA_032199065.1 Smutsia gigantea | reverse complement strand
AGATGAATGGATAAAGAATATGTGGTACATAGACACAATGGAATATTATTCAGCTGTAAGAAGAAAACAAATCCTACCATTCACAACAACATGGATGGCACTAGAGGGTATTATGCTCAGTGAAATAAGCCAGGTGGAGAAAGACAAGTATCAAATGATTTCACTCATCTGTGGAGTATAAGAACAAAGAAAAAACTGAAGGAACAAAACAGCAGCAGACTTACAGACCCAAGAATGGACTAACAGTTACCAAAGGGAAAGGGAGTGGGGGGCATGGGTGGGAAGGGAGGGATAAGGGGGAAAAAGGGGCATTACGATTAGCACACATAATGTAGTGGTGGGTGTGGGATACGGGAAAGGCAGTATAACAGAGAAGACAAGTAGTGATTCTATAGCATCTTACTACGCTGATGGACAGTGAGTATAATGGTATATGTGGTGGGGACTTGATAATGGGGGGAGCGGGGAGTCTAGTAACCATAATGTTGCTCATGTAATTGTACATTAATGATACAAAAAAAAAAAAAGAGAATGTAGAGGAAAGCAGGGAGCTGGGGATGCTGCCTATGAATTTTGCCCAGCTTTATGTGTGGCCAGGGCTTAGGCCTGCCCAGTGATCTCAAACCCAGACTCAGTGTCTTGCTCTCTCTGCTAAAGAACAAAACTTTCCCCCATGGCAAACCTATGACACATCCTGATATTCTAGTTTCTTAAAGTAAAAAAACAAAAACAACCCCAACCCACCACTCTAAGGTAGAGCGGGACTTCTTGGGTTATGGCATGTGGCCAAAGAAATCAGATTCAGAGAAGGAAGAAAAACGTTCCTCTGAAGGTGAACAATTTAAGTTCAGCCCCATGTTCATGGCATGACGATTTCATGCTGGTTGGCTTTTTAGGGCACACTTTTTCCTGGAGTGTCACAAAATTAGAATTTTTCAATCACTGCTAATTCCCTCTGCCCATTTCCCCACCCAAGTTTGTACCTTAAGCATTGAGAGGCATGTTTTGAATGCATGGAAAAGGCTAAACTATAATCATTGGCTGAAGTGTAATCCCTCTTGCAATCCCAATAAATGAAAACTAAATATCAGCAAATGGATGAGTTTCGGAGCAACATCTGTGTTCCATTACAGACTCGCTGGCAACAATGGTGTTGACATACTCTGTGTTACCAGTTATTTCCTCTTGGATTTGCCGGGACTGGAGGATTCCTTCTCGTTTCTGAAACGGGGGTGGGGAGAAGGGTTGGGAGGAGAAGAGAAAAATATGCTTTAGAAAAATACAAAAAACTGATTAGCATTCCTGATATCAAGAAAATTTCTGGTGTTTAAGACATGACTCCAGAGACGAGGCACTGGTAGAAGTGACATGAGGCCCCTGATTTCCAGGGACTGGGCTGCACCATTCGCACTAAGTGAAATTAGTGTTTATTCCAAACAAGTTGGCTGTTTTCTGGATGGTGAAATCTTTTCTTTCTTTATTGGAAGACATTCTGCTGGAAGCAACTGTTTGCCTCCTGGAGTAATCCACAGTGAACCAAATGGAAACGAAGGTCAGGGTGTGTCTACCCTCCAGCTGGGGCCACAGAAAGAAGCAGTGAACACGTTTAACTAGGGGCCAGGGTGGAAGAATAGAGGCCAAGTTGGGGAATTCAAACAGAGGAAGAGTTTTGTTTTGTTTTAAATGGCTAAATAGGGTAGCTTTTATGTAAGCCCTAGAGTCCTCAGGTAACTAGCTTGCTCTCTGAGAAAGGGGTAAGCACTTTGAAGGCCCATCCATCCATCCACCCTTCTGTCCACCTCCACCCATCAAGTCCCTGTCTCTCCTTTATTTCATTGATCAGTGCCTTCTATGTGCTGGACTTAGAGCAAGCCCTATGGAATATATGACATAGTCTTGACCTTGAGTACAATGCGGAAGGTGAAACAGGTATGCGAGAATGGTTTCCCCCAAACAGTCTCGGTTTACACCTGACGTCCCAGCTCAATTAGTATAGCGGGATCCCCTTCCACTCTCCAAAGTGCCATGGGTAATCAATTATGTGGTAGCCCCGTGCAGGGAGGACATGCTGGGTTCAGGACAGGGGCAGGCCGTTAGAGCCAGGGCAGTCAGGGAACCCTCCCAAGGGGAGGGGGCTCCTTGAGCTGCAACTTGAGGGACACATGGGATTTGACTGGACACAGAGACCATTCCAGTGGGAGGAATGGCCTAAGCAGAAAGGCAGAGTCAGGAGAGCACAAGCATGTTTCAGGAGGCTCTTCAGAGGGACAGTGGCTGCCATTCATCACTGGAGATCCAGTTGCGTGTTGTTTGTAGTTTAAACCTCACCGCGGGGCATGGGAGCCAATGAAGGAGTGTTAGGCTCCGGAAGACCACCTGATGGGTGGGAGGAGGAAGATTCATTTTACCACATCCCTGCACAGTCAGCTACTAGATACAGTCTGGGCATGGCAGGCAGTTGTCAGGGCAAATTCATCTTCCACGGAGGCTGAGATGATGTCAAGAAGGAGACGCCAAGCCTTAATGCATCAGCTGAAACCTGCCTTCTTGGCCCTCCTACCAATACTTCCAGAACGTTCTCTTCACATTCACAATGACCACAGAAACTAGTGTTCTATAACATACTTTTACAGAAGGAAAGGTATAGCTGGATAAAGGGCAAGAGTATATCTGGTTTCGATTGAGAAGAATGGACTCTCAAAGCAAAAGAGGAAGAAAAGGAAAAAAGTAAAGATAACATTCAAAGGGATCCAGTGAAGATAAATCAGGACTTTTCTAAATTCAGCTTCAACATGTGTAAAATTTTTACATGTGGCTAATGGACTCTGCCCTTGCCTTGTGAGGCCATTCAGAAACATAAAACCTCATCTTCAACCTCATGCACAATTAAATGCTTTCATACCAAATGGAAAAGAAATCTGGGTTAAATAGCCCCTCACACAGCATGCTGAGTCACCTCCATCCATTATTTGTTCCTTAAAGAGCTTTTTTTGTCATTCAGTTCGTGACTTACAGCCAGCTTGGAGCCCTGCTTCTGTGCCTGTTTAACTTGATAAAGCAAACTCCCCCATAAAACCTGACATGCATCAATGCCATTTTATGTAACGTGCCCTCTTTCTTTCCCTCATGTTAACAAAACTGCCTATCGGAGAAATTAAACCAACATCGGCCTTCCTGTGGTCTCTAATTGACCTCAAAGTGAGGCATGAGACGAGCTTGCAGGGACCACTGTTTCAAAATAGAGCCCCCCTCTCCTCGAATCATCAATCATACACAGTTTTAAAGAATATAATGAAATGTTTCACGCATTACTGGTTGGTAAAAATAACACCATAGAGATGGCCTGGATTTACTAGGAAGATGCTTGGACGAGGATGCTCTGGGCTGGCCATATACCCATAGCAGACATAAAAATGCTTAGCACCACGCTTGACACAGCTGAGTGCTTGGTTAATGAGGCTTATTAGTTGCTTTCAGTCAGCTGCACTTAATGTCTGAACCACGCACAGTCACACTGACTAGGGATTTCTGATAGCCCTCTCAGGTGCTTATGTGTCATCCTGTCTCCCGGCAGGCAGGATCAAGGTGTCAGGTTCCTATTACACCCCCTTAATGTTGAGCAAGTTAAGTACACAGTGTAGAAGAAATGTTTTTCCATTAGGGCACAACTGAGCAACTAACTGAGGAGCACCCCATGTCAACATCTGATTCTTGAAAGCTCAGCTCAAAGACCTCTTGTCCAGGTACCTGGTCTGGCCGGGTCCAGCAAAGCCTGCCAGCCCTCTGGGCTCTTCCTTAGCAGGGGACAATGGAGCTGCCATATTGTTCTCTCTTCCAGAACCCTGGCTAACCAGGGAGCTGCTTATTCATAAGGGGCGATCTCTCTTGCAGCATGTTTATTTGGAAAAGTACAGAAACAAGTAAACAAAATGATGACCTTTTGCTAAATGGGCATAAAGTTGGAAAATAAAATTGAATTTGAGTTATCTAATGGGGTTGCGAACTGAGTGAGATAGTCACAGGAGAGAGCACACTCTCACTGTGGAAATTGTACAGCCACATATGAATGGAAATTCCATCCAACAATCTGGAAAATCTGACTTGAGATCCCAGCTGTGCTTCTCTGGACAGGTGAAAAACGGTGGTGCCCCTAGTAAGGCCAGTCAGGGTCTCTCAAAACCATACACGCATGCAGATGCCTTCACATGCCCATGGCAACTGTTTCTTCCCCAGGCCTATGCATCATTTGTTTAATGAAAAAATGATTCTCCATGGCTTGCAGGGTGTGCATGTGCGCACACACACACACACACATGTACACATGGATTCATCTTCTCTCCTGATCTTACTGTGCACACCTCATAAATACACAACACCCCCTCAAATACACACGACACAAATATCCCTGATGAAAATGTAAATTCCAGGCACACACCCAGCACGAGGCTATCGCATATACAAGTACACACTCTCCCATCCTTTGCACACATATCAGGGATAAACCCACATGCATGTAAAGCTCACTCACATGCCTCCCAACAGAGTACCACTAAGGACACTCAGTGTTCATTTGCTGTCCTTTTAACAAGCTGCCCAGGGCACCTTAGCTCCCATAGGAACTCAGCCTCTGTGCCTCTTTAAGGGCACAGGTATTTGTAGTGCTATCTGTCTTACCTGGACCACAACCACTTGGATGGAAACATGGTCTGGGAGTCGGATTGGTGCCCGGAAATACTGGGACAGAGCAACCAGCAGATGCAAGATGGCGACCAGGCTCTTGGCATGAACAGCTGAAATAAAAGGTGGTTTAAAAGTTAGAGAATCTCCTTCTAGGTTTTAGGCAGATGTAAGCAGATATTCAAAATGCAGCAATGCCAAAGCCCAGGCCCCTTTTATCCCACTCCTAAGGATAAGGGGACATCATCACAGGCCTCACCCTGGGCCCCCTCACTCTTGGCCAGGTCCCATGGAGCTGCTTCTTGGACTGCGTGACTGCTGGGTTTGCAGTGTAGTTCCTCTCCCCTCTAATCCAAGGTCCCAGGGGGATGCTGACAACTGCGGAATTCTGAGTTCTAAACAGCCCTTCACCACCCCCATGTTCTCATTCACTCTGATAACCATGAGCACGTCTGCTCTGTCCCCTTCCCTTCCCACCTGACTGTGAACTCTTTGGGTTTCCAGCACTACCCTTGTCCCAAGGCTCTACCCAAAGTGAACCCTGAATGAGTGGGCACTGAGGGCAGGAACTGAGTCCCTTCCTTTGTTCAGGGCTTTCAGATCTCTGGAGAAGGATCGAAAGACATCCAAAGGGCTATGCTGCTCTCTCAGGTACTATGTATGGTCAGGGTAGGCAATGCCCCTTGTGGAGTAGGTGGGAGGGGATATTCAGGGCCATTCAGGGCCCAGCTGGCTTCTGCAACTCCTGAGCAATGTGTTGGATGTTAAGCCATTTACATTGGAGAAAGCCTGATAATTCCTGGGTTGTAGTTTTCTCAGTAGATGAGAGGAGAAAAAAACCTGTGATGTAACAGAGGGCACACATGGTCAGGCAGCCTGGAGCTTGACTTTCGACCTGACAACTCGACTATTATTTACTGCTGCGTGAGCTCAGGCAGGCCGTTCAGGACCTCTGAGCCTCAATCTGGTCACCCTTACAACGAGGAGAACAGCGCCTATGCACAAATGTAGGCTGTAAGAATTTCCAGCGATAATGTAGGCAAAGCTTCCGGCACGGAGCAGGTGCCTGGGGATGGGTGATATTTTTTGTTATAACTTAGGAGAAAATGCCTGGTACCTAAGCAGTTCAATGATGTCAGCTTTCTTTCCTTTCTTTCTCATAAAAGGGAAGAGTCAGCAGATACTTTACCTGCTTTCATGGTCTTACCAGCCTCGTGGCTCTTCATTACAGGGGCATTTAAGGAAACAACAAAAAATGCCCATTTTGTGTACTTGGCATGAACTGGGCCCATCATTAAGGCGTCATTTTGTCTTCCCTGGGATTGATGAGTCTGCTTTCACAAAAGCTTTGAGAAATCACCAAGAACAGGAAATGCCTGAGACATTCCTTGGGAACGCTTTAGAGTTTCTTGTTATCATCATTACTTCAAAGAAGGTTTTCTCCTGAAAACCTCCAATGACACCATCAAAGAGTAGATGATCTGCCCCAAACTCGGGCTTCCAGAATAAGTTTCAGTTCTGGGCTTTGGGGGCATTGGAAAAATTTTACTCACAGTTACAGGCTCAAAAAAGGCTCCTGGCATGGGACTGACCCACTGACATGCTCACTCGCAGATAGAGGCAAAATCTGGGTCTGCTGATCAGAACTGCAGAGCTGCCACTAGCCACTGTCCATCCAGTCACTGAGGGTTTTAAGGGCACTGGCTACCACTCCTTTTAGTGACAAAACATAATGCTAGAAAAGTTGTGATCAAAATGGCTGTTCTTACACACTGGTGACATTGTCTATCATCTCTACTGTCTTGGTAGGCCACAGAGAGCTATGTCATAAGCACCATGCAGATGTCAGACTCTGTCATGAGTGCTCTGTCCTCCTGGGAATTTTTTTTGAAAGAATTACACAGTTTCTCTCTCACACACATACACACTACATGCACAGAGATGTTAACGTGTGATATCATTGAAAAAAATCTGGAAAACACTATGTCCAATAGAAAGAGGATGATTTAGACCAGTGGTTTTCAAAATTTTTTTTAGTAAGCAGAGAAACCCTTTGTTTAAAAGCTATTAGGCAAAATGGATGAAAAAATACAACTGCTCTGGTCCCTGAGTCCTAACTCTAGCCCACTCATGGCTGCGTCTCCTCTCCTCAATGATGCCTGAGATTTTCCTTGCAAACCCCTAGGTATGGCCAAGCATGGTTTAATAGTCACTGCCTTAATAAATTATGGTATATCCGCATAATGGAACAGTTTCCATGCATTGAAAAATAATTTTTAAGACAAGGTAACTATAAATATTAATAATATAATGTTAAAGAGAAACAATAGAAACATTGTAAATATATATATTTATGGATATACACACATGTATGCACACATATGCACACACACACACACACACACACACACAAGCAGGTAGTTTTGGCCAAGACTTGGAAAGCAGTATTTTAAAAAATGAAAACAGTTATGATAGTTTCCTATTTCAAAATTTTCTTTAGAATTAATATGTCAGGAGGCGCTCAAGATGGTGGCATGAGTAGGGCAGCGGAAATCTCCTCCCAAAACCATATATATTTTTGAAAATACAGCACGTACAACTATTCCTAAAAGAGAAACCAGAAGATACAGTACAAGAGCCAGGTTATATCTACATCTGTGAGAACTCAGCACCTCACAAAAAGGGTAAGATACAAAGCTGTGACCCAGAAGGACCTGAGCACTCCCCCACCCCAGCTCACTGGCGGGAGGAAAGGAGTCAGTGTGGGGAGGGAGTGGAAGCACAGGACTGCTAAATAACCAACCCTGGTGATCTGCACTGGGAGCACAGACACATATCGCGTGATGTACTGGATATTAGAGAAACGGAAAAGTAAAATCCAAGATGGAGACTGCAGGGGGGCGGGGGTGCCCACAGCCGGCTCCCCTGGGACAAAAGAAAAGCCGGCACTTTAAAAGTCTTAAAGGGAGAAGGGTTTAACAGGTGGACAAAATAGTCCCGGTGCACTCAGCCCAGCAGGCTGGGAATCTTGAGGAACTTCAGATGCCTTAAACCCTTTGGGTGGCAACACAGCTCCGAAGCCCCTCACAGCAATAAGCAGCCTGCTGTTCATTCCCCCCTGCCGGCACTGCAAGTGAACCAGCTGACCCGCCATTGCTGCAGACCAGCCCAGGAGCAGCCCCTTCCACAGCAATCACACAGAGTCTTCTCCCAGCATGCAGCTAACCGGGCCAGACCCAGAGGCTGCTGCCAGCGCACAGCTGCCCGGCACAGTCAGAGGAAGCTGGCGCAAGGCCCGGAAGGCATGAAGGGGTGCTCTTCTCACAGGAGAACACACGTGTCGCATCTGTGACCCCTCGCAGTGCCCTAGGCTATCCTGAGGGCCGCCCTGCCCATGGCAGCTCAGGGGATTAACCCAGAGACTGCTCCCTGTGTGGGGGTAACTGGCACAGGCAGTGGAGAAGGGCAAGGAGACCAGCAAGCAGGAAGGGACTTTGTTCTTCCAGCTGATACACACACCACCTGCCGGCGATCACTTTTACTACCATGAAAAGGCAGAAGAATCTGGTCCAGTCAAAAATCACTCAAATGACCCCAGAGAGAGGGCCTGGTGAGATAGATATAACCATTCTTCCTGAAAAAGAATTTAAAATAAAAGTCATAACCATGCTGATGGAGCTGAGGGAAATATGCAAGAGCTAAGGGATGAAGTCCAGAGGGAGATAAAAGAAATGAAACAATCAATGGAAGGACTTAAGAGCAGACTGGATGAGGTGCAAGATACTGTTAATGGAATAGAAACCAAAGAATAGGAATACAGAGAAGCTGAGGCAGAGAGAGATAAAAGGATCTCTAGGAATGAAAGAATATTAAGAGGACTCTGTGACCAATCCAAACGGAACCATATTTGCATAATAGGGGTACCAGAAGAAGAAGAGAAAGAAAAAGGGATAGAAAGTGTCTTTGAAGAAATAATTGCTGAAAACTTCCCCAAGCTGGGGAAGGAAATAGTCTCTCAGACCATGGAAGCCTACAGATCTCCCAACACAAGGGACCCAAGGAGGACAACACTAAGAGATATAATAATTAAAATGGCAAAGATCAAAGACAAGGACAGGGTATTAAAGGCAGCTAGAGAGAGAAAAAAGATCGCCTACAAAGGAAAACCCATCAGGCTACCATGAGACTTCTTAACAGAGACCTTACAGGCCAGAAGAGAATGGCATGATATATTTTATGCAAGGAAACAGAAGGGACTTGAACCAAGATAACTGTATCCAGCAACATTATCATTGAAATTTGAAGAACGGATTAAACAATTTCCATATAAGCAAAAGTTGAGGGAACTGGCCTCTCACAAACCACCTATACAGGGTATTTTTAAGGGACTGCTCTAGATGCAAGTACTCCTAAGGCTAAATAGATGTCACCAGAGAAAAAAGTAAGCAGACCAACCAAATACTAACTAAAGGCAAAAAATAAATTAACTATCCACAAAAGCAGTCAATGGAAACACAAAAGAGTACAGAATAAAACACCTAACCTATAAAGAGTAGAGTAGAAAGAATAAGAAGGAAGAGAAATAAAGAATCATCAGACTGTGTTTTTAATAGCATAATAAGTGAGTTACAGTTAGACGGTTAGATAGTAAAGAAGCTACCCTTGAACCTTTGGTAACCATGAATCCAAAGCCTGCAATGGCAATAAGGACATTTCTATCGATAATCACCCTAAATGTAAATGGACTGAATACACCAATCAAAAGACACAGAGTAATAGAATGGATAAAAAAGCAAGACCCATCTATATGCTGCTTGCAAGAGACTCACCTCAAACCCAAACACATACACAGACTAAAAGTGAAGGGATGGAAAAAGATATTTCATGCAAACAATAGGGAAAAAAAAGCAGGTGTTGCAGTACTTGTATCAGACAAAATAGACTTCAAAACAAAGAAAGTCACAAGAGTTAAAGAAGAGCATTACATCATGATAAAGGGGTCAGTCCAACAAGAGGATATAACCATTATAAATATCTATGCACCCAACACAGGAGCACTGACATATGTGAAACAAATACTAACAGAATTAAAGGAGGAAATAGATTGCAATGCATTCATTTAAATTTCAACACACCACTTACACCAAAGGACAGATCAACCAGACAGAAAATAAGTAAGGTCACAGAGGCACTGAAAAACACACTAGACCAGATGGACCTAACAGACTTCACCCTACACCCAAAAGCAACAGGATACACATTCTTCTCAAGTGCACATGGAACATTTTCCAGAATAGACCACATACTAGGCCACAAAAAGAACATCAGTAAATTCAAAAAGACTGAAATTCTACCAACCAACTTCTCAGATCACAAAGGTATAAAACTAGAAATAAATCGCACAAAGAAAACAAAAGGCTCACAAACACATGGAGGCTTAAAAACATGCTCTTAAATAATCAATGGATCAATGACCAAATTAAAACAGAGATCAAGGAATATATGGAGACAAATGACAACAACAGCACAATACCCCAACTTCTGTGGGATGCAGCTAAGGCAGTTCTAAGAGGAAAGTATATAGCAATCCAGACCTATTTAAAGAAGGAAGAACAATCCCAAATGAATAGTCTAAAGCCACAATTATTGAATATGGAAAAAGAAGAACAAATGAGGCCCAAAGTCAGGAGAAGGAGGGACGTAATAAAGATCAGAGAAGAAATAAATAAAATTGAGAAGAATAAAACAATAGAAAAAAATCAGTGAAATCAAGAGCTGGTTCTTTGAGAAAATAAACAAAATAGATAAATGCCTAGCCAGACTTATTAAAAGAAAAAGAGAATCTACACACATAAACAGAATCAGAAATGAGAAAGGAAAAATCACAATGGATACCACAGAAATACAAAGAATTATTAGAGAATACTATGAAAATCTATATGCTAACAAGCTGTATTATCTAGAAGAAATAGAGAATTTCTTGAAAACTACAACCTTCTAAGAATGACCAAGGAAGAAACAGAAAATCTAAACAGACCAATTACCAGCAACGAAATTGAATCAGTAATCAAAAAACTACCCAGAACAAAACCTCCAGGCTAGATGGATTCACCACTGAATTTCATCAGACATTTAGAGAAGACATAATACCCATTCTCCTTAAAGTTTTTCAAAAAATAGAAGAGGAGGGAATACTTCCAAACTCATTCTCTGAAGCCAGCATCACTCTAATATCAAAACCAGGCAAAGACCCCACAGAAAAAGAAAATTACAGACCAATATCCCTGATGAACATAGATGCAAAAATACTCAACAAAATATTAGCAAACTGAATTCAAAAATACATCAAGAGGATCATACACCATGATCAAGTGGGATTCATCTCAGGGATGCAAGGATGGTACAACACTCGAAAATCCATCAACATCATCCACATCAACAAAAAGAAGGACAAAAACCACATGATCATCTCCATCGATGCCGAAAAAGCATTCAACAAAATTCAACATCCATTCATGATAAAAACTCTCAACAAAATGGGTATAGAGGACAAGTACCTCAACTAATAAAGGCCACATATGACAAACCCATAGCCAACATCATAGTTAACAGCAAGAAGCTGAAAGCTTTTCATCTAAGATCGGGAACAAGACAGGGATGCTCACTCTCCCCCTTTTTATTCAACATTGTACTGGACGTCCTAGCTGTGGCAATCAGACAAAACAAAGAAATACAAGGCATCCAGATTGGTAAGGAAGAAGTCAAACTGTCACTATTTGCAGATGACATGATATTGTACATAAAAAACCCTAAAGACTCCACTCTAAAACTACTAGAACTAATATCTGAATTCAGCAAAGTTGCAGGATACAAAATGAATACACAGAAATCTGTTGCATTCCTATACACTAACGATGAACTAGCAGAAAGAGAAATCAGGAAAACAATTCCATTCACAATTGCATCAAAAAGAATAAAATACCTAGGAATAAACCTAATGAAGGAAGTGAAAGACTTATACCCTGAAAACTACAAGACACTCTTAAGTGAAATTAAAGAGGACACTAACAAATGGATATTCATTTCATGCTCTTGGGCAGGAAGAATTAATATTTTCAAAATGGCCATACTGCCTAAAGCAACCTACAGATTCAATGCAATCCCTATCAAAATACCAACAGGATTCTTCAATGAACTGGAACAAATAATTCTAAAATTCATATGGAACCACAAAAGACCTTGAATAGCCAAAGTAATCCTGAGAAGGCAGAATAAAGCAGGTGGGATCTCCCTTCCTAACTTCAAGCTCTATAACAAAGCCAAAGTAATCAAGACAATTTGGTACTGGCACAAGAACAGACCCACAGACCAGTGGAACAGAATAGAGAGTCCAGATATTAACCCAAACGTATATGGTCAATTAATAAACGATAAAGGAGCCATGGATATAAAATGGGGAAATGACAGCCTCTTCAACAGCTCGTGTTGGCAAAACTGAAGAGCTACATGTAAGAGAATGAAACTGGATCATTGTCTAACCCCATACACAAAAGTAAATTCAAAATGGATCAAAGACCTGAATGTAAGTCATGAAACCATAAAACTCTTAGAAAAAAATATAGGCAAAAATCTCCTGGACATAAACATGAGCATCTTCTTCATGAACATATCTCCCTGGGCAAGGGAAACAAAAGCAAAAATGAACAAGTGGGACTATATCAAGCTGAAAGCCTCTGAACAGCAAGGGACACCATCAGTAGAACAAAAAGACATCCTACAGTATGGGAGAATATATTCATAAATGACATATCCGATAAAGGGTTGACATCCAAAATAAATAAAGAGCTCATGCACCTCAACAAACAAAAAGCAAAGAATCCAATTAAAAAATGGACAGAGGATCTGAACAGACACTTCTCCAAAGAAGAAATTCAGATGGCCAAGAGGCACAAGAAAAGATGCTCCACATAGCTAATCATCAGAGAAATGCAAATTGATACCACAATGAGATATCACCTCACACCAGTTAGGATGGCCAACATCCAAAACACAAACAACAACAAATGTTGGTAAGGATGTGAAGAAAGGGGAACCCTCCTACACTGCTGGTGGGAATGTAAATTAGTTTAACCATCATGGAAAGCAGTACGGAGGTTCCTCAAAAAACTAAAAATAGAAATACCATTTGACCCAGGAATTCCACTCCTAGGAATTTACCCTAAGAATGCAGCAGCCCAATTTGAAAAGGACAGATGCACCCCATGTTTATTGCAGCACTATTTACAATAGCCAAGAAATGGAAGCAACCTAAGTGTCCATCAGTAGATGAATGGATAAAGAAGATGTGGTACATATACACAATGGAATATTATTCAGCCATAAGAAGAAAACAAATCCTACCATTTGCAACAACATGGATGAAACTAGAGGGTATTATGCTCAGTGAAATAAGCCAGGCAGAAAAAGACAAGTATCAAATGATTTCACTCATATGAGGAGCATAAGAGCAAAGAAAAAAACTGAAGGAACAAAACAGCTGCAGACTCACAGAACCCAAGAATGGACTAATAGTTACCAAAGGGAAAGGGACTGGGGAGGATGGGTGGGAAGGGATGGACAAGGGGGAAAAAGGGGCATTATGATTAGCAGACATAATGTAGAGGGGGGGCATGGGGAGGGCTGTACCACTCAGAGAAGACAAGTAGTGATTCTATAGCATCTCACTACGCTGATGGACAGTGACTGTAATGGGGTTGGTGGGGGGGACCTGATGAAGGGGGTAGTTTAATAAGCATAATATTGCACGTGTAATTGTAGATTAATGATGCCAAAATAAATTATTTAAAAAAAAATTTCCAAGCGGAAAAAAAAAAGAATGCAGGAGCCCAATTTCCAAAAGACATATGCACACCTATGTTCATCACAGCACTATTTATAATAGCCAAGAAATGGAAGCAACCTAAGTGTCCATCAGTAGATGAATGGATAAAGAAGATGTGGTACATATACACAATGGAATATTATTCAGCCCTAAGAAGAAAACAAATCCTACCATTTGCAACAACATGGATGGAGCTAGAGGGTATTATGCTCAGTGAAATAAGCCAGGCAGAGAAAGACAAGTATCAAATGATTTCACTCATCTGTGGAATATAAGAACAAAGAGAAAACTGAAGGAACAAAACAGCAGCAGACTCACAGAACTCCAAAATGGACTAACAGTTACCAAAGAGGATGGGTCTGGGGGGCATGCATGGGAAGGGAGGGATAAGGGGGAAAAAGGGGTATTAGTATTAGCATACATAATGTAGAGGGGTTGGCACGCAGAGGGCTGTACAACACGAAGAAGACAAGTGGTGGATCTATGGCATCTTGCTACACTGATGGACAGTGACTGTAATGGGGCATGTGGTAGGGACTTGATAACGGGCGGAGTCTAGTAATCATAATGTTGCTCATGTAATTGTAGATTAATGATAGCAAAATAAAAAAACAAAATATATGTCATCTTTCCAGTTAAGAAAAATTCTAACAACTTCCATATTTGGACACCCTCCTTATTGCCATCTCTCAGCACGTCTCATGGGAGTCTTTTTCCTGCTGCTAGATGGCATCTGGGCCACTGTGCTCCTGCAGCCACATCAGGATGGAAGTGTGCAGAGTCAGAGCAGAGCCAAAACGCCACTGGATGAAGTGGGCACTGCAGCTGCTGCACCCAGACTGTCACTCCAGGGCTGGGAAACTGTTTCAAAGGAGCTGCTGGGTTAGAAATAGTCATCCAAACACAAATTACGGTAGAAATATAAGTTGGTATACTTTTTTTGGAGCCACTTTGGCAATATGTATCATGACCTTAAAAATGTACATACCCTTTGGCCCTAAAATAGCACTCCTAGGTATTTATCCTAAGGAAGTATTTATGGCTATGAGCAAAGAGAACTCATCAGCCTATATTGATATTGGAAAAAATGGAAAACAATCTTAAAATCCATCATTAGTTAAATTGTGTCCAAACAGTGTCATATGACATAGTATTAAAAGTGACATATAGAAGATATTTAGTGATCTGTGAAGATATACATCTTCTAAACAACATATACAGACTGATCTCATCTTTGTAAAAAACTATGTGTATATATATATATATATATATATATATATATATGATATATAACCGTTGTAATATATTCACATTTGACTTGGAGGAACCATGAGGTTGACAGTGCCCGTTTCTGGGGGTGCTGTGGGGGCGTACGTGCAGGCTCTGCGGCTGCACTCTTTGGGTCTCAGTCTTGTCTCCACTGCTCACTGCTCATGTGACCCTGGACAGTGACATTCCTTTAGCAAACACTGTACTTTGTATGTGCCAGTCACTCTTGCAGGTTCTGGGGATAGAGCAGTGAAGAGACAAGAATCCCTGCCCTCATTAAGCTACTCATTGTTTCTTAACCTCTCTTGGCTTTGGTTTTCCCATCTGTAAAATGGGGATAACAAAATTGTTACCTCAGCTGACTGAGGACCACAAAGATCAAAACACGTGAAGTGCCTACTATGATGCCTACAGTAAGCATAAATATGTTAGAGGTTAATATTTAAATTTCTTTTATCTTTGCTAATTTTTTAATAAGGAAAACTGAATTAAAAAAAAACCCATAAAGCCCTAGATCAAGGGCCTTGGTAACTCCCTGTCACTGTCACCTTTATCCCAAGCAGAAGGACACCACCATGTCCTCAGAAACAGGGAAAGGAAGAGAAGAAGGAGGGAACTTCCCCCTAGGAGCTGTGCCTGCCACATTCCTTATGGGAGAAACCACTGCCTTGTAAATAGGCCCAGCATTTCTTGGAGCCCTGAGGCATGACAGGGAGCTGGCCCCCAAGATAATTGTTCCCTCTGACCTAGTAATTCAGCTCTGTTCTAGAAATCTGTCTGATGGGAATAATTCAAGAGAAGCAAAAGGAGACACAATCTAAGACAGCTTGGCATTATCTGATATTAGCAAAAAGCTAATATCAGCTATTAATATCTGATGAAATATCAGTACACCATGAAAATAAATATCCCATGAAATAGAAGCAGCTATCAAAAATGGTAACTATGAAGAACACATGGGAATATAGAAAATATGTATGATATAATATTAAAACAAAATAAAACTGTATATGACTTCATCAAGTAAAAATATGCATCGATATGGACACTGTGGGCAAACAATGAAAAGCCAGATGAGAGTGGGAATGTGATAGATCGTTTTACTCATATGCATTTCTCTATGGGACATGAAAGTAAAACAAGAACCAAACACATCATTCAAAGCCACTGAAGACAGTGGTCCTGTGGTGGTTTTAAAAATTCCATTCTTCTATCTCAGTCTTTCCCAAATTGGGGGTCCTGGTAAATTAAAAGGCATTTTGTTTTGTTTTGCTTGGAGGGGTATGTGGAGGTAGTTGTAATTCAAAGGAGTGAGAAACAGCTTCAAACAAAACTAAGCAGGGGTCTTCATTAGAGCAGTTTAATGCTTAGGACTGCTGTGGATTTCCAAAATGCACATACATTTCCCAAGCTAGTGATCAACCCTGCCCCACCGGTCCCCAAACACGATTAGTATTCCTGGGACCTGGGAGGAGGGCCCAGAGTCGCAGCCCACCGCCTCCTGCCTCAGCGGTCTCCCTCTGGCACAGGGTGCCCTGTTCCGGGCACTGTGTGCTGCAGCTTAGTAGCTGTGACAGCAAGGGCCTAATTATGCTGAAGGATGCGCGTGGTGTCTCACCTCCAGTGTGGGGCATTAGAAACCTGTTGAAGAGATTGCTACTGGCAGCTGTGGGGTCTCTAAGTTGAGAGGTGAAGATTCCTTTTTCTTTCCTAAGTTGGAAAGGTGTTTCGGAGGTTGTTTTTTTTTTTTTGGTGGTTGGGAGGAGGTGTTCATTTTAAGTTGTATAAACTGGATACAATGAGGAATAGTACTTAACCCTTTGATACTTAAAACAAGACAAAGAACACGATCTAAATAATTTCATTAATCTAAATTCACCTT
>JAVSCE010022561.1:0-64109 GCA_032199065.1 Smutsia gigantea | reverse complement strand
GCGGTAATCAAAAAACTACCCAAGAAAAAAACCCCCTGGACCAGATGGATTCACCTCTGAATTCTACCAGACATATAGAGAAGAAATAACACCGATTCTCCTTAAAGTTTTCCAAAAAATAGAAGAGGAGGGAATACTTCCAAACTCATTCTATGAAGCCAGCATCACTCTAATACCAAAACCAGGCAAAGACCTCACCAAAAAAGAAAACTACAGACAAGCATCTCTGATGAACATGGATGCAAAAATCCTCAACAAAATATTAGCAAACCGAATTCAAAAATACATCAAGAGGATCATACACCATGATGAAGTGGGATTCATCCCAGGGATGCAAGGATGGTACAACATTTGAAAATCCATCAACATCACCCACCACATCAATAAAGAGAAGAACAAAAACCACATGATCATCTCCATAGATGCTGAAAAAGCATTTGACAAAATTCAGCATCCATTCATGATTAAAACTCTCAACAAAATGGGTATAGAGGGCAAGTACCTCAACATCATAAAGGCCATATATAACAAACCCACAGCTAACATCATACTTAACAGCAAGAAGCTACAAGCTTTTCATCTAAGATCGGGAACAAGACAGGGATACCCACTCTCTCCACTGTTATTCAACATAGTACTGGAGGTCCTAGCCACGGCAATCAGACAAAACAAAGACATACAAGGCATCCAGATTGGTAAAGAAGAAGTCCAATTGTCACTATTTGCAGATGACATGATACTGTACATAAAAAACCCTAAAGATTCCATTCCAAAACTACTAGAACTAATATCTGAATTCAGCAAAGTTGCAGGATACAAAATTAACACAGAAATCTGTTGCTTTCCTATACACTAATGATGAACTAACAGAGAAATCAGAAAAACAATTCCATTCACAATTGCATCAAAAAGAATAAAATACCTAGGAATAAACCTAACGAAGGAAGTGAAAGACCTGTACTCTGAAAACTACAAGACACTCCTAAGAAAAATTAAAGAGGACACTAACAAATGGAAATGCATCCCATGCTCTTGGCTAGGAAGAGTAAATATTGTCAAAATGGCTATACTACCTAAAGCAATCTACAGATTCAATGCAATCCCGATCAAAATACCAACAGCATTCTTCAATGAACTAGAACAAATAATTATAAAATTCATATGGAACCACAAAAGACCCCGAATAGCCAAAGCAATCCTGAGAAGGAGGAATAAAACAGGGGGAATTACGCTCCCTGACTTCAAGCTCTACTACAAAGCCACAGTAATCAAGACTATTTGGTATTGGCACAAAAACAGACCCACACACCAGTGGAACAGAATAGAAAATCTAAACATCAACCCAAACATATACAGTCAATTAATATTTGATAAGGGAGCTTTGGATATACATTGGGGAGATGACGGCCTCTTCAGCAGCTGGTGTTGGAAAACTGGACAGCTACATGTAAGAGAATGAAACTGGACTACTGTCTAACCCCATACACAAAGGTAAACTCAAGGTGGATCAAAGACATGAATGTAAGTCATGAAACCATAAAACTTAGAAAAAAATAAAGGCAACAATCTCTTGGACATAAACATGAGTGACTTCTTCATGAGCTTATCTCCCCAGGCAAGGGAAGCAAAAGCAAAAATGAACAAGTGGGACTATATCAAGCTGAAGAGCTTCTGTACAGCAAAGGACACCATCAGTAGAACAAAAAGACACCCTACAGTATAGGAGAATATATTCATAAATGACGTATCCAATAAGGGGTTGACATCCAAAATATATAAAGAACTCACACACCTCAACAAACAAAAAGCTAATAGTCCAATTAAGAAATGGGCAGAGGACATGAATAGATACTTCTCCAACGAAGAAATTCAGATGGCCAACAGGCACATGAAAAGATGCTCCACATCACTAATCATTAGAGAAATGCAGATTAAAACCACAATGAGATACCACCTCACACCAGTGAGGATAGCCAACATCCAAAACACAAACAACAACCAATGTTGGCGAGGATGTGGAGAAAAGGGAACTGTCCTACACTGCTGGTGGTAATGCAAATTAGTTCAACCATTGTGGAAAGCAGTATGGAGTTTCCTCAAAAAACTCAAAATAGAAATACCATTTGACCCACAAATTCCACTCCTAGGAATTTACCCTAAGAATGCAGCAGCCCAGTTCAAAAAAGACATTTGCACCCCTATGTTTATCGCAGCACTATTTACAATAGCCGAGAAATGGAAGCAACCTAAGTGTCCATCAGTAGATGAATGGATAAAGAAGAGGTGGTACATATACACAATGGAATATTATTCAGCCATAAGAAGAAAACAAATCCTACCATTTGCAACAACATGGATGGAGCTAGAGGGTATTATGCTCAGTGAAATAAGCCAAGCCGAAAAAGACATGTAGCAAATGATTTCACTCATATGTGGAGTATAAGAACTAAGAAAGAAAACTGAAGGGACAAAACAGCAGCATACTCACAGAACCCAAGAACGGACTAATAGTTACCAAAGGCAAAGGGACTGGGGAGGATGGGTGGGAAGGGAGCGACAAGGGGGAAAAAGCGGCATTACGATTAGCAGATGTAATGTTGGGGACACGGGGAGGGCTGTACAACTCAGAGAAGACGAATAGAGTCTATAGCATCTCACTATGCTGATTGACAGTGACTGTAATGGGGTTGGTGGGGGGGGGACCGGATGAAGGGGGTAGTTTAATCACCATAATATTGCACATGTAATTGTAGATTAATGATATCAAAATAAACTATTTAAGAAAAAGCTCTTTTCTGTTGTACTTTTAATTCTAATAAAATTTTTGCTGAAACTTTGGTATTGGATACTCCCTTAGACATAGTTGTAACAAAATTCCAGTTACAATCAATTTCTTAAATATGTGTCAGGTGCTCAGTATGTGGATGATTATTGTGTAGGTAGATCCTTGATGCTGCAAAGGTGAGACATGACTCCTCGCCCTGATAAGCTCATACTGTACATATACAGTTTTATATATATTAAAAGTGGACTAGAAAGCCGTCTAAAGTAAATCTTTACTATAAATGAATTTGTACTGTAGAAATCTAATTGAGCTTTATAAAATATATGCAATAGGATGGCGTTATCACATGGTTTTAAACCTTTCACCTTTCTCTATTAAAAGTTACAAACAAGAGAACTTGATTAAATTCTGTAATTCTTTGGGAAGCCTTTTCACAACAGATTTATAAAAGCTATTTGATTTTCTCTCTGACGTCAATTTTTTTTAAGCACTTGCAGATTCTCTTTATTACCCTTTCCTAAAAGTTTATCTAGTTTAATGCAGGTTATCTTGTGTTACCACTTATTTAAATTTAAGAAGCAAGTAAAATGTTAATAATTGATAGAAATTGGTTTAGTGGTTAGAATAAAATGTCTAGATTTATTACAGATATATAGTATAAGTCCAAGTGGAATACAGACATTTATCTGAATAATAAGTATGATAATTAAAGGGAGAAAATGAGAGAGAGAAAGAAACAGAGAAACCTTTTTGGACTGGACTCTGTGATTATGCAATACAGTGTGCATATATATAAGCTTCTCAACTGGTTCACAGAGTTCCCTCCCCCCCCCCCCGCCCCCCCACCCTGTTGTGGGTAACTCACAGTGGGGAGAGCACTGACCTTGGTTGTCCCGTGACTTGAGAGCTGGTCAGGGTTGTCCTGGCCACCTGACCTTGTTCAGATCCAGCCTGTGCACCAGAGAGGTGATCAGTCAAAATACTCAGCTTGTGTATTTTACAGGGTTGTTACGAGAGGAGGTATGTGACCCTATAAAAATGCTTTACAAGTCTATGAAACAGAACTTTACCTTCTTCTTTGGAGCCTAAGGAGACCATTTACTCTGCTTTTGATTACTGTGGTAATAAAGGGTTTAAATGCCGAAGCCCCATGCTTTGGCTTCTGGAGCAGTGATTTCCAAAGGTGGGTTGTACTAGGGGACTGCTTATGGGCTCAGAACTGATGAGAAAAGGCAATCTTTGGTTCTTCAGGGCAAATAATACGAAATCTTCCATTTTTCATTTCTACTTAACAGAAAGGACTGCTTACACTATAGTAACTGATAAATTAATAGAAACAGTATTCTAGCAAGAAATTGTTATGCCTGCAGTCCATGTTGCAAAGTGTCATACTAGGATTTTGCACATGTAGGTAATTGGAATTTATGAAATTAAAAATTGCATATATTTATGGAGCATATGTTAGCTGTATACAGTATTTTGAGTTGGCCCAGATTTTTCAAGTACTGCTATTCTTGTTATTTAATTATAAAATGCTGTAGTTTAATGTTAACCATTATTGAAAGTGGGTTCTCTGGTTAGCCTTATATGGATAGTGTACTTTCAACCCGTAATTTTCTAATAACCTGCTTAATCAGGCAATTGCTTATCTCCCAAATTTTGCTTTCACATTGACATTTAATTGCTATCACTGAGTGTGCACTCCTAACCCACTAGAAAGTGGGAAACTGATGAAATAAGGCATTTATTCCAAATAATTGGAAAGGTTGGAAAAAGAGACACTACTCTGGATAGGTTGTAAAAGCAGCAGTAAATATGGCACTTGGCCTCATAGGAGAGCTACAGGTCACATGAAGGGTAAACACTCAACTGTGCATGTCTTGTGAGAGCTCCTGGTGAACCTGTCCACTCTTCAAATGAGTGGCTTGATACCTTCTTCCTGGCCTTTGCTTCTTACACAGACTCGTCAGATCCCTGCACCATTGAGAGGAAGGCCCGAAGAATTAGCGTGACCTCCAAAGTACAGGCGGACGTCCATGACACCCAGGCAGCGGTTGCAGATGGTTTGTACTCGCTTGCCCAGAGTTTATGCCAAGTGTCCAAAGACATGTGTTAACCCATGTAGTCATCACGAGTAAGGGCTGGCTTTTTTTTCCTTTAAAAATTAACGAATTTCTAAGCTTGTGCTGTCCAGTAGAAATAGAACTGGAGCCACACACATAAAATTTTCTAGTAGCTATGTTAAAGTAAAACAAAAGTGAAATTAATATTAATACATTTTAATCCAGTACCTGGTACTGGCATTTTGGTATGAAGTCAGTATAAAGTTATTGGGATATTTTACATTCTTTATTTCTTATTAAAGCTTTGAAAACTGGTGTATGTTTTATACCTACTGAACTTCTCAATTCAGAGTAGCCATATCGGACAGATTAAGATACTAGAAAGCAAGGCCAAGTAAATAATTTCAAAAGAACTTGGAAGCTCTGGACTTTATAACTTCTCACTGAAGTTTTTTAATGCTTCTTGAACTTTATCCTGGGACTCAGTTGAAATAATATTTCTAAAAACACTGTATATGTTTGAGTTTGTGCAAGTATTTTACTTGATATTTCTTAAATTCCCCTTACTACAGAAAAAATATCATGTAACTGAAATGGAAAGATCCCAACCTAAGAACAAACCAAACATGAAACTACATTATACTTCATGCAGTAAAAAAAAAAATCCTTCATCCTTTACCATTGGCATATTTCCCATTATTGGAAAAATAACAGCTTTTCTATGAATTTTTCATTTATCTTTGAAACTGTGTACAAAATATCGAGAATTTCTGAAGATTTTAATTGCATCCTTTTAAGCAGTTTGTCTTCTATATTCTAATTGCTATGATTTGTGATATTTGTGAGGTTGGTCATTTTTATGGAAATTTGCCCTTTTAAAATTAATCCACTTGATAATTAGTCTTAAAGCAAAAACCTATTTACTTCAGTTCTTACTTGTGTAGAAGTATCTTAACATTTTAAATATTCCATTAAAAAAAGATTTCACACCTGTTAATCAAATGAAAACAGACCTTTAAAAGGTCTTTCAGGTTTTAAACAGATTTATCTATTTAAACAGTTCATCCCTATGATGAAATGAGCAGCGTCTTACCAACTTCTAAATTAGGTAGCTTTTAAACATACATGTTGATAAGTTACTTCAGAGTAAGTTATTCCAACTTAAATTGTTGTGGTACTGAAGGGGAGCAGAAAATGCCACCCCCAAAATATGCCTCTTTGGCATAAGGATTATTTTGAAAAACTGCAGATGTAAGAGAAGCTCTGAACACAGAGTAGATGTTACCTTTTGGTAAGGGACATTTACATTTATAAAGGCAATTTCCATTTGTAAGTGCCTCTGTACCAGAGAGTCCTGTGACTTGAAGTCACAGACTCAAAAGTCACCGATTTAAATATAAGTAACAAACCTTACTTGCCTGCTGCCCCCCAAACATCTTTCTTTTGTCTTTAACTGAAGATGGTATTTAAGGTGGTGGTTTTGGGCCATCTCAGGGAGTTACTTGGTTTTCTTGGGTGTATGTTTATATGAGGTATACGTGTTATTAAACTTCTGTTTTTCTCTTGTTAGTCTGTCTTTTATTATAAGGGGGTCTCAGCCAAGAACTCAGAAGGGTAGAGGGAAAAATTCTTTCCTCCCCTACTGTACTCAACAGTGAAGTGAGTCCCCAGTATCCTGTACTAGTTAGGTCAGAAGAGGCTTTTCAGTTATTTATGTAGTTTAGAAAAAAAGAGGAATTTGAAAACACTTTTTATTTTAAACATTTGCACTGCCACAACCTAAGATTGAAGGCTGTTTGGAGTTAACATAGAAAGGTGGAATGTAATGGCTTAAGGGTTTAACATCTTAAATTGTCTCACTGTGATAAGTTTCATGAAATAAAAGTTGTCTACCCTAGAAAAGTACAAATTGAGTTTTTAGAGCCTGCCATTAAAAACTAACAGCAATAAGATAAGATTTTGTTTACAGTGTTCAGATTCTGTTTTTTATAAGGTAAAGACAACTAAATGCGAGAGGATCTTTTCTGGAAATGGCGCTAACAGTTAAATGTGTTTTTTATTCCTCCATATGAGACAAAAAAGAAAACAGTTATTAAATCTACATGTTTTGGAGTCATGAGCCCAGAAATACAAGGTGGGTGATAATCGCAGTTAAAAGCAACAGTTGAGGTCAGAGAAACAAACCCATCATCTCCTTTTTATAGTTATAGGAATAGCTGAAGAACCCAGTGGTTTTCTGTTCTACTGTAAGGCTAATAAGTTCACCTTCCTCATTGGGCCTGTCTCATTATGCCTGCAGTAAGGAAGGTTCACAGTCTGAAACTCAGTTCTCTTTACCACTTGGATAAGTGTTCTGCCATTTATCATGAAAGAAAAATTGGTCAACTACAAGTGAGCTCATTAATTTTAAGCATAACTCCAAATGAAACTGATGAAAGCGTCCCCAGATCTCAGTTTCTTTTCTTACCTGCTTAGGAAGGCTGCTTACCTTAGATGTTAATCTCATTTCCAGTCGACAGTGAGGATTTCCAGTGTTCTACAGGTGGATTTTCCTAGTCTTCTGACTATGCTTCGGATTCCAGGGAGAATTCCATCCAGAGATTGTTAGCCTTCTAGTCACTGACGCCACCTTCAGCAGGGACTGTTCCTAAAAAACTCTAGAGCCAAAGAGCCTTTTGAGCACAAGGCCAGAGAGAATGACCTAGGGGGGATGTAAGGTTATAATTTTGTTTTGTTTTAATAAAATACTGAGGACTAACATAAGGTTGCCAGCACTTTATGTTGCCAGGTATAGATATTTTAATGCCAAAAACGTAGGAAAGAATCTGAGAATAAAAGATGATCTTTTATATTAAATGAATTTAGCTTTATGAAAAATTATAGAGTCTTCATTTTCTCTTTGTACCATTCTGAGGAAAAACTGTTATAAACTGTCATGACTATTGATGAACCATTGTTATTAAACACCAGCATATTGTAGAGCTGGAGGGCTCACAGAGGAAGCACACATGAAAACCACATGTTCAGTACAGTATGGCAGGTGCTATGGCCAGGTTGGGGAGTCACACAGCAGGCTAAAATCAGAGAAAAGTTAGGGAACATACAAAATTAACATAACGTGCTGTATAACATTCCTGTCTTTTTGTTTGGCCGGAATATAGCATAACCACTATCTGTGGATGATGAATTAGGAAGTTAATCTCTGCTGAACCACCTGTCTTCTCATAGCAAGGAAGTACATTGTTTGGAACAAAGTAGACATACATATATCGTAAACTTCCTCCTGTTCAGTTATGTATTACCAGTAGCTATGTATTCTAATTGGCTTTCACATCAGGTAAGGTAGGAAACTTCCTTCCTTGCTTTTTTGGGGCTAGTTTTTAATTTCAGTTTGGATTATACTTGGAAAAATATCCATCTATTTTCTTTTTTTCTTTTTTATCCTAAATTCCCTCAGAGCACCTTACTGGCTCAAAACAGAGTCCTCGGACCCAACCCCAAGACGAAGACTATGAAGGGGCTCCATGGAATTGTGATAGCTGCACCTTTCTGAACCACCCAGCACTAAATCGCTGTGAGCAGTGTGAGATGCCACGGTACACTTGAATTCCAAAGAGTCTGCAACAGGTTGAGAGTGAAACTTTGAGCATCCATTTAAAGAAAAGGAAATCTTGGGAATCTGTTCATCTGCCCAGCCTTTTTATTTCAGATTCCATGGGGGGGAGGAGGGATGACGCTGTAGCCTCTTGTGCTCACTAAAGGAAAAATAGGGAGGTCTTTTTTCCTTTCTTAACTCTTACAGAGTGAGAGAAAGGGGTACTTGAAACTGGGAAAGGGTTCACTCCTGAGAGAATGTACACAGAGAAGTCAAGAGCTCTTCTGTGGAATCCCAGTTGTTAAAGTTACTGCTGAGAGGCCCTTATTTTATAAAGGAGAACTTTGAATCATGGTGTGACATGTTACAGTTTATGCAAACAAACTGTGAATTCCCAGAGCAGACTTACCTTGTCACAGCTCTCTGAAAAACCAAGGCTCCCCATGCTTCTTCCCGTTGCTTCCTCCTGAAGAGAAGGACAGGAAAAAGCACCCAGAATATGATTCTTTTTTCGGGGTGGAGGGCGGGAGGGGCAAAATAATAAGGGTATTTGTAATTGCTGCTTTTTTCAGGGGTAATTTCAAACACAAGATGTTTTACAATGTGATTTGTAGCAGTCAGGAATTAGGCACATTGTGCCCTTTGTTTGAAAGTACAATCAGAGGTGATAAGATCCCTTTTGCTTGTACAATGATTCATCAAGCTACATCAACACTGGTAACTAAGACCTAATTATGCCACATAATAGATACATTTTTTAAGTTACTGCATGCTTTTATTAGGCCACTGGTTTTAAAAATAACAAGTCCTTACAAAGTATGAGTTTATGAATGACCTTCTCATATAACTGTGCTTTGCTACTAGCACAGTGAATGTATACCAAATGTAAATCCATTCCAAAATCCATTTGGAAATCTTGAACACAGCTGTGGTTCTATAAGAAATGTTTGCAGTCCATAGGGCCTGATTTTTTTCTCTCCAATTTTGTGATGATTTCATAATGTTTACAGCACAGGTATTTTGTGCCATAATCTTAACCTAGCTGAAAAAAATCAATATTAGTTATTCAGTAAAGATTTGCACATATGTTAATAAATCAGTGCAAGGGAAATTACAGTTGGCCAATACCATAAACTTGCACACTGTGTTATTTGGGGACGAAGAGAAGGCTACTCAAGAAATATGATTAAGAGAAAGGAAAATACAAAGGACTTTGAAACTAAGACCTTTTAAAATTTCACATACTATATTCAGAGATAATACTGAGTTTGTTCAGGTAGTTCATGTGATAACAAAAGCACTCCTTATTTATGAAACCAGAACTTTAGCACACGAATAACTGAAGAGATATAAAGTCATGTGACTTACTAGGGTACACCACTGGAAAATTAATGGAACATTTAATCAAGGTCTCTACCATTGTTGACTTACCTTCCTAGCTCAGAATTGGATTTCTGAATCTTCCCATTATCTGAGTGAATATAAACAGCAATAAAATTGGTAGGTTTTCTAATCCGAAAGGGTTTTACCTGAGGTTATAGTGGATATATAATGTCCACCCTACCACACCAGGTATTCCCCCTACACACACACACACACACTCTCTCTCTCTCTCTCTCTCTCTCTCTCTCTCAAGCTGTCATTGTATTCTTTTTTAACAGTAATCTTGGCAGACCTGGAAAAAATAAGCTGCACTTAATAGCATAATGAAACCAAAGGCATAATAACTCATCATAGTTTTCCATTAAAATCATAATTTCACACTTTTATCTACAACTTCAAAAACATTGTTTCATATGTGGACAATTCCCTAAAAAATATCCACTTGTCTCAAATTAAGCATGTATGTAATTACACTGATAGGACATCTCTCATACAACTATGGCAAAACTGTG
Organism: Smutsia gigantea; assembly: GCA_032199065.1. Classification (NCBI taxonomy): domain Eukaryota; kingdom Metazoa; phylum Chordata; class Mammalia; order Pholidota; family Manidae; genus Smutsia; species Smutsia gigantea. Next base: position 53,771 of record JAVSCE010022561.1, on the reverse strand, counting down.
AAAATAATGGTGAGAAAGCAGATGGGCTTAAAAGCATTGACCTGAAAACAGCATTCTTTAAAGGTTTCGTAACACTGGTAGCTGTCAGTCTCCAGCAACAGTCCATCAGTCCTCCTGTTTTGCAATATGCCAGCGCCTTTGTATGGTCTCATATCTCTTTAGTGATGGTCAGCCCCACTTGGTATTAAGTGACAAATAGGGGGAAATACATACATATACTGCTTGGTGTTCTAGCTACAGGTTTACCAGTATTCTTAGTGATATGCCGAAGTGGCAGCAATGACTTGGCACTTGTCAGTTGAAAATGAAAGTATCATCTATGAAAACAGTTTGATGCTTTAATAAAACCATGTAGATGACTTTAAAACTATTGCATGAACTTACATCCAGGTTACTAAGCTGTGATCATACAGTATATGCATGGTTCCAGTCCTTTGGTGATAAGTCTTATACATCATTGTTTTTACCTGCCAGGAAAAAAGTGAGAAACCAGTCTGTTGGATAGGTGTAGAGGGTGGGGTATCAGAAATTGATTTGAATGATGTTCGTGTATGTTCATTTCTGGTTGTGCACAACTTTCATATGCCAGCATAGGTTGTACTCAGTTTTTCAAATAAGCAAAGTTATTTGACATTAAAAAATTGGATGTATTTAACTATGTCCCATATATAGATTACTTCTTGCCTGTGAGCAGTTCGAGAATTCAGTCAACTTTCGAGGTGCCTTTCCAAAAGATCTCCCAGTCGGACTATTCAGACAATTGGCCTGTGAGTGGCAGGCAGCCTACCGAGGTGCCTCTGCACTTTGCATCAGTTAGTGCACTTAGGTCTAGTGAAGAGTTTTTTTTTCTTAAAATAAGACTAGTCTGATGTATCTGACACACAGATCTGACTATACATTTTACATTATTTCACTGTTTTTTAAACTGGGTTTTTAGAAAACACATTTGCCATTTTGTTAAAGTATATTGCCTCTTAAATTTTGGAGTAGGTCTTAAAAGCTGACGTGGGTAATAGAGGAACCAGAAATTGGGCCTTGTAAAATTGATAGTGACCTTCTTTAGGGGGGAGTGTAGACGCAGGGAGGTTTTAAAGAAACAAAAGGAATACATTGTAAAAAAGGTAGTTTTAGAGAAGATTAATGATGGTTGGGAAAGTGTTGCTAATTTGTTTGCTTATTTCCCTGAAAGAAATGGGAAGTGTGATAAGCAGTTTACTTTTTAAGGAGCTGGTCTCAATTTTAGTACCTTTTAATTATTAAAAGAAATCAGTGTTTGCTTAAATTTTGTCATTACTGTGTCCCACTTATCTAGGGTTCATATCCAACTTTCTGTGGCCACTCAACTCTATATAGTATTTTTAAGGTAATTGTAATGTCTTTGACAGTATAAACAGAAAGTAAGACTATAAGAACATAGGAAAACTGTCCTTTGAAAATATCAGTGATGTATCCTGGAATGTGAAGATGTCCCTTTATAGTTAAAATCGATTTATTTTAATATTGTAATCATTGTCCAGACTTGGAATGAGTCCATGTTACAGTGTGTGTCTGTATATCTGTAGAGAAAGAAAAATGACAATTGAAATGTTACTTTAAAAAATCAGAATTGGGCACTGTCTGTGTTGCACCACTACTGTATTTTTGAAAGAATTAACAGTATTTTCTTATTGTAAAAGGAAGTTCTAATGACATTTTCACATTCACCAGACGTGCATTTTTTTTTGTATTATTCACATCCCCAAATATTTAATACCAATAGATTTTGCATGGCTTGGGCATTCAGAGATTAATAGAATGATGACTTAATTTTAGTTTCTAAAGCCATGAAAAGTTGCTTTGAGACTGAACAATTCTGAATTCTTATTTATAATGACACCCAATGTCCATATTTCCCTACTGTAAAAGAATTGATCATTTTCTTCATTAAAACAGCAAGAACTTAAATCTTGTAAATACCGTGTCTCTTAGATTTCTGTGTATGCTGTGAATCAGATTATTTTGAGGTGAAATTGTACAAAGGCATTTTAAAAAGCTATGCATGCATCGTACTTCCAAACAGTATATATTCGGAAAGTCAAAGATTCCTGCAAAATAAATTAATAAACTAAAAGCAAACACTATATTCTGCATCTTTTCTGTGTAGTGAGAAATGATTTATAGTATCATACTAATCCTAGTTCCAGAACTCATATTTCCGGACTGAAATATATATACTGTGTCAGAAACCTAACCTTTTACCACATTTCTGTTTCTCTGTCAGCACATGAAGTAATGTTAGATTTGGGGTATTGTGTACATTGCTCTAATTTAAAAATTGGGTAAATTTATGTACAAGCAAATTTTATATAAAAGAATGTTAGGAACCTACCTTTTTCATTCCACTTCAACATGTTACTCTACAAAATAATGACTAATTATCTTTTTTAATTTTTATATCTTTTGAAGCTACTTTTTCAAAAGCAAATAATCACAGACACCCTAACCCTCATCTTGCTAGGGTCTGTAGCCATCAACCTCCCCAACTTATATACAGAAATCACCACAGATAAATAATAGTAGACATTCTTTTTAGTGATTAAGCATATTTAAAGTCAAAGTAATTTCCACTAAATTTTTTTAGTTCATGAAAATTTGCAAACAAAGTACAGAAGAATCGTGATGCCACATTTACTCATTATGCAGTTTCCAGAATTATCCCTATATGAGCAATCTGTTCCATCTGTATTTTCATCTACCCCCTCCCTATTACTTTGAAAAAATCGTAGACATCATAGTAATTCATCTGTAAATAAATTCCAACCATATATCCATATCACACCTTACAAAATCAGTTGTCAAGTAACCAGTATTATATTTCCCTAGCAGTCTCATGATTTTTTAATAAGCATGTATAAATTACAGCCTAAATAGAATACTTGAAATTGATAATTATGTATATATATTTTCCCTCCCCCTCAGTTGGACATCTTTAGGAAACTTTCACTTGTTAGCTATTTGGTTACCCTCAACCACAGCTTACAGTGAAGTTAATGCATAGCATCAAAGCTAACCTTAAAACCACTGTGTGAGGTATCTTTCTAATTCCCCTCTTCCTCATCATTCCCCACATCTCTGAGAACTACATTATGTATGTATCTGTTTAATAGCTTCCTTTTAGGTACTGATCAGCTCAGTTTTCCATACAGAAGTTTGGGGGACTGTTGGTTGTGGGACTCCCAGTGTTTGTTGCCCAACTGCATTCCTCCAAAGACTTCCCAACTTGACTTTGACCTGTTGGCCTTTTTCTCAGACATTGCTCAGGTGATGTTTCATGATAGAGGTTTCAAAGGTTTTAATAGGTTATATAATATGTGGATGAGATTTTTGATTCACTAGTTAGAGATTCTCAGAGCAGTCAAGCCATCTCCCTTGTCCTGCCTCTTGTTGAACAGTGGTTGATGTGCTCTTGACCACTCATTCAGGACAATCTGGTGGTAAGAAATTAAGAGTACAGGTATAGTCAGATGAGGCAGCCTAGCTTGCTACAGTTTTGCATTGTAGTTTGGGAACACAATGCTATTTTTTTTATTAAGGTATTGATATACACTCAAAATGCTATTTAAGTATACTCCACATCACTTTGCTTTCATTTGACTCATTTATTCATTTATTCTTTTGGAGTCAAAGGCTGTTTTCACTTAGTTCTGTTCTCTTGATTGAGAACCACTAATATCTATAGCCATTTCTAAATCCCATCCCCCAATTGTGATTTCTTTTAAATCACTGAGAATAGTCTGCTTTGGATAGGCATTTCAAAAAGGCATTTGTACTTGGAGGAAAATTGGGCTAGCATATTGAAATAGCTTGCACTCTCTCTAACTTTGATAATGAATCAAATGGTCACACATGGCTGGAAGTCTCCTATTTCAAGACTACAACTTGAGTTTTGCTTCCCAAATTCTACTGAAATAACTACTGGAAACATTGTTTAAGTGTTGGATAACAAGAAGGGTGTTCTTAGGGGGTCAGAAGTGATAGGATGCTGATGGTGATACATTGAGGACAGTAGCACCCGGTGTCAGTCAGCCTACAGTTCCAGCCACCAGTGAAGTTCAAGCAAAGCAGGTCTGTGACACTGCAACAGCCCATGAGGATCTCCAGATTGAGCAGCAGGCAAATGGAAGGATCTATGTCCTGGATAGGAAGCACAGATACTGGGGCGTTTCTTTTTGTCTTTTACCACTGTTCACTAAAGGAAGGAAGGTGCCTAATGGGAGTGTTTTGGTCACATAGGTAAGTGGCATGATGCACCAGGTTAACTTCAAGCTACCACAGTAAACACTGGAGGGAAAACCTTGGCCTAGCTGCGGGTTACAGGGAGCAATTTTTATCCCTGTAGCAAATACCTGAGCAATACCCACTGGCTCTTGCACATTAGGTGGCAAAAAACAAATGCTGAGCCTGAAACATCAAACTTTTCCTGTCTGTCTATATACTCTGTAACTGAGCAATTTCTAATTGAGAAAAAGCTACAGAAAAAGTAGAAAACTATACTTTCTTTTATCTTACGGATTAAAAGATTTGAGCAGTGTGACCCATAGTTTAAAAGTTCCTTAAAAAGTAGTGAACATATGGGAAGATGTATTCTGAAAGAAGGACCTCATTCTACAGAATCAGAGCAGAAGAGAAAACTAATTTCTAATTTTAACTCCAAAACAAAATTTACAGCAGTGTCTCTCTCGAAAAGGATCCGTAAGATCAATGGTTGCCTTCAAAGAAAACTAATTTTTATGAAATTCTGAACTGCAAGTATGGTAGTGAAACTTCAGAAAATCTAGTCAATAGAGAAAGTAGGATGCAGAGGAAAAGAGCTGAAGATCTGACACACGAGAAACATGAATTCTAGATCCAGGAGACGCTGTAAGGAATACTAGAGGAATGAGCATAGTAGATAGATAAGCAGGGGATACCTATATTCCAAGGCCAAGCTGATGTGTGACATGTATGGAAAAGTGCTTTTCGAAGCCAACAGCTTGAGAAGGCGTGTGAGTATACATAGAGTCAGACTCTACATCTGCCACAAGTGTGGAAAGATAATCACCTAGTATAGTCCACTGAAAACTCATGTTAGAAGTCACTGGTGAGAAGCCATAAAAATGTGACTTATAGAGGCTTTGCTCAAAAATGCCAGCCACTCACCCACAGTCACATGCATTATGGTGAGGAAAACCTATAAATGCGATGCATGTGATTGACAATTTACAACTAGTAATCTCCAGATTCACAGTGGAGAAAAGCCATATGTTTATGATAGGCGTGAATAAAGATTTGCCCAAGGCAGCACATTGACCTATCACAGTTGTAGGCACACTTGAATGCATCATACCCATGAGAAGGCATTTGCTGTCCCTACTTCTCCTGGCACACACACTTGAAGCATACAGGGGAAAGCTATACCCAGGGGGTTATCTGTGGGAAAACTTTTTTTTTTAATTTTTATTAAGGTATTATTGATATACACTCTTATGAAGGTTTTACATGAAAAAACAATGTGGCTACTACATTTAACCATATTATCAAGTCCCCACCCATACCCCAATGCAGTCACTGTCCATCAGTGTAGTAAGATGTCTATAGGAAAACTTTTTTTAGCTCAACAAAAACTTTTGATCTCGTCAGTAGGAAAGGCCATTTATTATATCAAAATTCTTATAAAGCTATTAAAAATGTAAAGAAGCATAAAATGAAAAGTCCATTCCATAACAAAGCTCTAGATTTCTAGTGCTTTGAGTGAACAAGTTTCCATATGGAAATGTCCCGTATCAGGAACTATGCATTTAAAGATTCTGAAATATTAGCTCTAACTAGCTCTTCCATTTAGGACTTTTTTTTCTTTTTTGTTACTATTATATTTTATTGAAGTATAGTTGACATACAATATTAAACTGGTTTCAAGTATACAAGTGATTCAACAGCTAACTACATTGTTAAATGTTCACCCCAACTATCTACCATCTGCCAACATAGATGTTACAGAACTATTGACTATATTCTCTCTGCTGTACTTTCATCCCCATTACTAATTATATTATGATTGCGGTTTTGTGCCTCTAACTCTTTCACCTATTTCACCCCAACCCCGTCATGGTAACCACCAGTCACTTCGCAATGTCTAAGTCTATTTGTTTTGTTCGTTTTGTTTACATTCCACATGGTAAGTGAAATCATATGGTATTTGTCTTTCTCCTTCTGGCTTATTTCACTTAGCATAAGATCCTCTAGGTCCATCCACGTCACAAATGTCAGGATTTCTTTTTATGGCTGAATAATATTCCATTGTATATATGTACTATGTCATCTTTATCCATTCATCTATTGATGGGCACTTTGGTTGCTTCCTTATCTTTGCTGTTATAAATAATGGTGCAGTAAACATAGGGGTGCGTATATCTTTTCAAATCAGAGATTTTTGTTTTCTTTGGTTATATACCGAGAAGGGGAATTACTGGGTCATTTGACAATTCTGTTTTTAGTTTTTTTGAGAAACCTCCAGACTGCTTTCCACAGTGGCTGCACCAATTTACATTCCCACCAACAGTGTGGGAGGGGTTCCTGTTCTCCACATCCTTACCAACACTTGTTCTTTCTCGTCTTTTGGATACTTGTTTAGAACTCAGTATTCTGGAGGAAACGATGCACAGTGCTTTTGGTTTGAAACTACATTTTCAAAATGAATTTCAAATATATACTTGGTGTTTTTATCTTACCAAAAGAGAATTTCAAAATTCAATTCAGCTTGTTTAATTTCTAATAGATTAGTAAGTTGCTGAAGATAAGAAAAATCTACTCTTGAAAATTTTTGAAAATCCTCTTGTATGCCTGTTAATGCACTTTAAAAAAATAAATTCTAAAAAGGATTTTCTAAATATAAACAGTGCATAATGCAAATCTAATGCATTAACTTACATAAATGGCAAATTAACTTTAATTATATTTTGAGATATATATATTTTTTTATTTGAATGTCTATAAACCATCTATTTTAAAATTTCTTCAGTATTAGACCACAGCATTTGGTTATTGTGGTAGTTACACAATGGTCCTTTTCCTAGCTAATGGGTACAGAAAATTCAGGATTACCTGAAGTTAACTACTACTCTTCCTCTTCATACCTGGCCTCTGCATTGATTTATTTCATTGCCTGATCTGTGATCACTAAGTAATCAGTTGCACAAACTCAGTTCCTAAAACTGCTGGATCAAACACCCTGGTGACATTAGTTCTTATTTCTGTCCTGCATTAGTTGTAGTTTGTTAGTTACACCTGTAGTAAAGTTAATATGTTTTCTGTTGGTATTGATTCATTTAATTGTAATTTTCTGTTTAGGGCTTCAGAGCATAAGAACCAATTAAAGAAGATATAGTAAAACTACTTAATGTGTGTAAATTGTAGAGATCTTCACTATTTTGCAGCACATTCAGCATTTTCACAATAAAGTGGTAGGACTGACTTTCTTGAATAAGGAATTTGAACTATGGCCTTTGTACCATTCACATTAGGCTTAGTATTTAATATTTATCTAAGAAATCTAATACATGTTTATTAACCTAATATGCTGGCTTTCAATACAAATAAATATATAAAATGCTTAACTGATATATTTTGGCTCGAATTCAATAGTAATCTACTGGAACAAATACTAGAGTAACAAATATGAAAAATATAATACCAAGCACTGCCCAATGCTTGGAGACTTTCCTATACTGCTACAGATCAATTTTGGCAACATTTAATCAAGTCTAAATGTGGGTCCTATTTTGAGAACTTTTTCCAATGAGAACATTAGACAGGTGTGCAAAGAAGTATGTATATCAGTTTGTCAAGGAGCTGTTTGCCACAGTGAAGACTTAGAAACAAGTTATTGTTAATGGGGCTGGTTTAAATTGTGAAATCTCCATGATACTGATTTTCCTTAAAAATCATAGTTTAGATTAAATAATATCCAATTGATGGGATTACAAATAATCTTTATCTTCTGTAGTTTACTTGAATTTTTGGAATTATTGTTATTTATGATATACATACAATAATTTTATAATCACAAGTATCAAGAAGTCTAAGGAAGAATGAGTAAGTGATGTATAGAAACATCTGGAATTAGAACGCTGAGAAACAATTACAGTATCTGCACAGATAATCAAGAAAATTATAACTTCCCTAGCTTACTAAGCCTTGTCATTTTTATTCATATTTTTAAAACTTTTTATACAGAAGTTTTTCAGAGGCCAGACATAAAAGTTAGAATCTCTGCTGTTATACAAAATATTTCCATTTTAGGAGAATTTGTACTCAAGAGTAAAATTTTAATTAAAAATAAACATGTCTTTCTACCCCATTAATATGCTAGGTTGTAATAGCAAATATGAATTGCTCTCAGGATTAACATTCAGGTACAAAGAACAAAAGTTTACCTTCTGAATGGCCACAATGAATGAAACACTATATTAACTCATCCATTTGTGTTCATTCTCTAAAATAACCATATTCCTCCAATTATAAGCACACACACACACATACATACTACCTTATTTTTTTACACTAAACAAATTCTTATGACAGTGTTTTGTCTTTATTTTAGGAGTGAGAAATGTTTGGACTATTAATGGTTACAGGTTCTCACTGTGGAAGTGGACTACCTGTTCTCCCTACAATGTAGTTGATCTGTGATCATCTACAAACTGCTTTACTTTCTCTAAAGCACAGTCACCTCATCTGTGACATGTGGACAGTAATGGCACTCTGCCTCACTGGGTTGTTGTGAAGAGTAAATGAATTATTATATTTAAGACACATGGAATAGTTTCCAGCATATTCTAAATGTGCAAAAGCTGTTACCTACTATTATTGCATTATCATTACTATTTTAAAACTATCATTACTACCAAATATATGAAGCAAACTGACAGAATTGAAGAAAAAAATAGTTCTATAAACAGTTGGATATTTCAATATAACACTTTAAAATAATGGATAAAACAGACAAAAGATCAACAAAGAAATAGGGAACTAGAACAGCACTATTAACCATCTATACCCAACAGAAACATAGAACACTTCAATCAACAACAGCAGAATGCACATTTCTTCCCAAGAACACATGGAAAATTCTCCAGGATAGATCACATTAGACCTCACAACCAGTCTCAATAAATTTTAAAAGATTGAAATGATATAAAATATCTTCTCCAACCATTGTGAAATGAAATTAGAAATTGATAAAAGAAAAATTGAAAATTCACAAGTACATTAATTCAGAAATTGATAAGGAAAGAAGGAAAATTAGAAAATTCACAACATACTCTCAAGAACCAATGGATCAAAGAAAAAGTCGCAAGGGAAATTAGAAAATACTTAGAGGTGAAGAAAAAAAACAATATACCAAAACTTTCAGGAGGCTGTGAAGGAAATTTATAGCTATAAATGCCTGTATTTAAAATAACACAAAGATCTCAAATCAATAACCTGAACCTTTACACTTTGAAGAAGTAGAAAAAGAGCAAGCTAAATCAAAAGCTATCAGAAGGAAGGAAACAAGACTAGAGCAGAGATAAATAAAATAGAAAATAGAAAAATAAGAAACAGTGACTGGCTGAAAAGAAAAACTTAAGTTGCTAAACCTTTAACAAGATTAACAAAGAAAAAAAAGATACAAACACCTAAAACAAAAATAAGAGTGGGGACATTGCTGATGTTACAGAAATAAAAAGGATAAGAGAATACTATGAACAACTACAGATCAACAATCAGATAGTCTAAATGAAATAGACAAATTCCAAGAAATAAACAAGTTACCTGATTCAAGAAGAAATAGAAAAATCTTTACTGATTCTATGTCTTTGATTATTAGAGGTCTGTTGTCCAAAATCTCCCAAAAAAGTCTGTGACCAGATGACTTCACTGGTGAATGCTATTTAAAGAAGAGTTAACACCAAATCCTTTTAAAGCCCTTCCAAAAAGTAGAGTTGGAGGGAACACTTCCTTACTCTATAAGGCTAGCATTATACTGACACCAAAGTCAGATAAAGACATCACAAGAAAACCACAGACCAAAATCCCTTGTTCAATAGATGCAAAAATCCTCAACAAAATACTAACAAACTGAATCCAACAGCATATTAAAAGGATTGTACCCATGACCAAGTGGGATTTATCCCAGGAATGCAGGAGCATATCAACACAAGAAAAATCAATATAAAACATATTACTAGAAAAAGGGGAGAAACTTTGTATGATTAACTCAATTGACATAGAAAAGGCATGTTGCAAAATCCAATACCCTTTTCATGATAACAACATGCAGAAAACTATGTGTAGAAAGGAACTTCCTCAATACAATAAAGGGCACTTAGGAAAAACCCACAGCTATCATAGTACTCAATGGGGAAAGACTACAAACTTTCCCCCTGGGATTAGGAACAAGATAAGGATGCCTGCTTTTACTACTGTTATACAACATTGTATTGAAGTTCTGGCCAATGCAGCAGGTGAGAAAAATAAAGAAATGGCATCCATACTGGAAAGGAAGAAATAAACTATCTCTATTCTCAGATAACATAATCCTATATATTTTGAAAATCTCAAATAATTCACATGAAAGCTACTAAAGCTAGTAAACAAATTCAGCAAAGTTGTTGGGTATAAGAATAGCACACAAGAATCAGTTGGGTTTCTACACTCCAGCAATGAACAATCTGAAAAAAGATAAAGAAAGCAATTCCATTACAATAGGATCTAAAAGAATAAAAATACTTAGGAATAAATTTAACCAAGGAACTGAAAGACTTGTATACTGAAAATTATAAAACATTGCTGAAAGAAATGAAAGAAGACCTAAATAAATGAAAAGACACCCCATGTTCACACACAAGACTTAATACTGTTAACATGTCAATATTACCCAGAGTGATTTACAGATTCAGTGCAATCCCTGTCAAATCCCAACAGCTTTATTTGCCCCCAACAGCAGCAATGGAAAAGATGATCCTGAAATTCAAATGGAATTTCAAGGGACCTGAACAACCAAAATGGTCTTGAAAAAGAACAAAGTTGGAGGACTCAACTTCCCAATTTCAAAGCTTACTACAGAGCTACAGTAATCAAAACACTCTGGTACTGGCATAAGGGTAGCATTCATAGAATCAAGAGTCCAGAAATAAATCCATGCATCTATGGAAAACTGATTTTTAACAAGGGTGCCATGTCCATTCAATGAGGAAAAAAATCATCTCTTCAACAGATGGTGCTGGGACACTGGATTTCCAGAAGTAAAAGAGTGAATTTGGACTCCAACCCTACACTATATATTTAAAAAGAAAAAAACAATGTATCAAGGACCTAAATATAAGAGCCCAAGCCATAAAATTCTTAGGAGAAAACATATGAGTAAATCTTCATGACCTTGGATTAGTCAAGGAATTCTTAGATATGACACCAAAAATATGAGCAACCAAAGAACAAATAAAGTGAACTTCACCAAAAACTTGTGCAAAGGACATTATCAAGAAATTGAAAGGACATTCTACAGAATGGAAAAAAATACTTGCAAATCATATACATGATAAGCATTTAATATCTAGAATATTTTTTTAAACTCCTACAATTTAACAAAAAACCCAGTTCAAAAATGGACAAGGACTTCAATAGTTTTTTTACAAAGATATACAAATGGCCAATAAGCATCTAAGATGATGGTTAATATCACTCACTGGTCATTAGGGAAATGCAAATCAAAACCACAGTGAGATACTACTTCAAATCTATTAGGATGCCTACAAAAAAACTCCAACAACACAGAAAACAACAAATGTTGGTGAGGATATGGAGAAATTGGAACAATCATAATATGCTGGTGGGAATGTAAACTGGTGTAGCTGCTGTGGAAAACAGCTCGGTGGTTCCTCAAAAAACTAAACAAAATGACCATATGATCCAGCAACTATGCTCCAGGATATATACCCCAAAGAATTGAAAATGGACTCAAATAGATACTTGTACACCAATGTTCACTGCAGCATTATTAACAATGACCAAAAAGTGGAAACAATGTGTCCATCAGCATAGAAATGGAACATTCTACCTAAAACCAGCAGAATACACATTCTTTTCAAGTGCATAAGGAACATTTTCCAGGATAGGTAACATGTTAGACCACAAAACAAGTCTCCCTAAATTTAAGATGACTGAAATCACATCAAACATATTTTCTGACCACAGCAGTATGAAGCTTGATCTCAATTACAAGGAAAAAAATGAAAAAACACAAACATGTGGAGGCTAAAAAACATGCTGCTAAATAACCAATGGACCAATGAAGAAATCAAAGAGGGAAATTAAAAAAATACTTGGAGAATGATGAAAATAGAAACACAATGGTTCAAAATCTTTGGGGTGCAGCAAAACCAGTTTTAAGAGGGAAGTTTATAGCAATACAGGCTTACCTCAAGAAACAAGAAAATTCCCAATCTAACCTTACCTAAAGGAACTAGAAAAAGAAGAGCAAAGAAAGCCTAAAGGCAGTAAGAGGACGAAAATAATGAAGATCATCAGAAAAAATAGAGAACAAAAAGCTACAAAAGTTCAATGGAACTAAGAGCTGGTTCTTTGATAAGATAAACAAAATTGTCAAACCTTTAGCTAGACTCATCAAGAATAAAGGAGAAATCAAATCAGAAATGAGAAAGAAGTTATAACTGACACCAGAGAAATAAAAATGTTATAAGAGATTACTTTGAAAAATTGTTTACCAATAAATTGGACAACATAGAAGAAATGGACAAATTTCTAGAAACATGTAATCTTCCCAGACTGAACCAGGAAGAAACAAAATCTGAATAAAACAGTTACTGGTAATAAAATTGAATTGGTACCCAAAAACACCCAACAAACAAATGTCTAGGACCAGAAGGCTTCACAGTGACTTCTTCTAAAATTTAAAGAAGAGTTAATACATATCCTTCTGAAATGATTCGGAACACTTCTAAATTCATTTTATGAGGCCAGCATCTACCTGATACCAAAACCAAAAATTTAACATCTGTTCATGATAAAAACTCTCAACAAAGTGAATACAGACAGAACATACCTCAACATTACAAGGGCCATATATGACAAGCCCACAGCTAACATCAACTCAATGGTGAAAAGTTGATTTTTATTTAAGATCAGGGCCAAGACAATGATGCCCTGTTCACCACTTTTATTCAGCATAATACTAGAGGTACTAGGCACAGTAATGAGAGAAGAAAAAGAAATAAAAGGCATCCAAATTGGTAAGGAAGAAGTAAAATTATCACTATGTGCAAATCGCATGATATTGTATTAGGAAAACCCTAAAAACGCCACCAAAACTATTAGAACAGATAAATGAATTCAGTGTGGTTTCAGGGTACAAAATCAATATACACAAATCTGTTGCGTTTCTATATACTAATATGAACTAGAAAACAGAGAAATTAAGAAAACAATCATATTTACAACTGCATCAGAAAAAAATATACATACCTAGGAACAAATTTAACCAAGGAAATGAAAGACCTACACCCTGAGAAATATAGGACATTGATGAATGAAATTGAAGATAACACAAATAAATGAAAGGTATTTCCATGATTATGGATGGGAAGAATTAATATTGTTAAGATGGCCATACTACAAAAGCAATCTACAGATTCAATGCAATCCCTATCAAAATACCAATGGCATTTTTCATAGAACTAGAGCAAATAATCCAATATTTGTGTGGAATCCAAAAGACCCCAAAAAGCCAAAGCAATTTTGAAAAAGAAGAAAAAGCTGGGGCTATCACCCACCCTGATCTCAAATTATACAACAAAGTTACCATAATCACAACAGTATGGCACTGGCACAAAAATAGACATGCAGATCTACAGAAGAGAGAGTCCAGATATAAACCCACACTTATATGGTCAATTAATATATGGCAAAGGAGGCAAGAACATAAAAAGGGAAAAGAGTTTCTTCAATAAATGGTGCTGGGAAAACTGGACAGCTACATGCCAAAGAATGAAACCGGATCATTTACACCATACAGAAAAATAAACTTGAAATGGATTAAGACCTAAATATAAGACCTGAAACTGTGAACTCCTAAAAGAAAACATTGGTAGTAAACTTCATCAGCATTAGCAGTATTTTATTCTGGATATGAAGGTTTCCCAAGGCAAGGGAAACAAAAGCAAAAATAAACAAGTGGGACTACATCAAACTAAACCACTTCTGTACAGCAAAGAAAACCATCAACAAAATGAAAAGACAACCTAAGGAGTGGTAGAAAATGTTTACAAATGATACATCTCATAGGGGATTAATAACTCAAAATATATAAAGTACTCATACAACTAAACACCAAAGGCCCCACAAATAATCAGATTTAAAAAATGGCAGAGGGCCTTAATAGGCATTTTTCAAAGAAGACATACAGCTAGCCAACAGACACATGAAAAGATGCTCCACGTCACAAATCATCAGGGAAATGCAAATCAAAACTACAATGAGATATTGCCTCACACCAGTCAGAATAGCTAGTATCAAAAAGACAAGAAATAACAAGTGTTGGCAAGGATGTGAAAAGAAGGGAACCCTCCTAAACTGTTGGTGGGATTGCAAATTGGTGCAGCTACTATGGAAAGCAGGATGAAGTTTCCTCAAAAATTAACAATAGAAATACATTAATTCCACTTCTGGGAACTTACCAAAGAAAGCAAAATTACCAATTTGAAAAGATGTCTGCACCCCTATGTTTATTGCAGCATTATTTACAAAAGCCCACATGGAAGCAACCTAAGTGTCCATTGATAGATAAATGTATAAAGATGATGTGGTACATATATACAATGTAATGTTACTCAACCATAAAAAGAATGAAATCTTGCCATTGGTGACAACATGAATGGACCCTGAAAGTATTATGCTAAGTGAAATAAATCAGAAAGAGACAGATACCACATAATTTCACTTATCGGTAGAACCTAAAAAAAAAAAAAAGATGAACACACCAGCCAACAAACAAAACAGAAATAGGCTCATAAATACTGAGAACAAACTGGTGGTTGCCATAGGAGAGGTGGGGGCTGGGGGAACGGGTAAAATAGGTGAAGGAGATAAAGAGATACAAACATACAACACAAGGAATATAGTCAATAATTTTGTAATATCTTTGGTGACAGACAGTAGCTTTTATTGTCATGAGCATTTAGTAATGTATATAATTGTGAATCACTATATTGTATACCTGAAACCAATATAAGAATACTTATCAACTATACTTCAATATAAAAAACGGAATAAAGTTCTGATACACACTGCAACGTAGATGAACATTGAAAACACATTATGCTAAGTAAAATTAGCCAGATACAACAGGACAGATGTTGTATGATTCCACTTATATGAATTATCTAGAAAAGGCAAATTAATAGAAATGGAAAGTAGATTAGAGGTTACTGGGGGCTGGGGGAAAAGGGAAAAGGAAGCAATTGCTTAATGATTACAGAGTTTCTGTTTGGAGTGATGAAAATGTTTTGGAAACGGTATTAATGGTTGCGCAATACTGTGAATATAATTAATGCCACCGAACTATACACTTAAAAATGGTTTACATAGCAAATTTTGTTATGTACAGTTTACCACAATAAAAGAATGGTAAAAAAGAAAATTATGGGACCTATATTTTAAAAATGGAAATAATTAGGTCCACCCTCAGGAATTCTGACTCAGTAGATCACATGGGGGGCCTAGAATCTTCATTTTAATAAGCCACTCTTCCCCCCCAAATGATTCTGATACAGGGAGTCCAAATACCTCACTTTGAAAAACACTGGCATTGTTCTTCTGTTGTAAATATCATACGGGGCCCTTCTTCCATGGGGCTCATACCTCCAGCTCTTACACCTAGTATTCTGATCTGAACCTTTGATAAAAGGAAAATGAACTTTTGTTTTTTATAAAAGATAATTTCTCACCATTATATCAAATTCTATTTGCTCAGAAAGGTAGAAAGTGGCAAGTAACAGTCTCTTGATAACCTATTTCCACTTCCCAGAGACCACCACTATATGGCATAGTGTGTACTCCCCAGAAAGGAAAAGAGGGCTTCTCTGCTGCAGGCCTTCTGAGAGTCTTTAATAGGCTATTGTGCAGAAGGACTCGCCAAATATGGGGATGTAGAGATTTCGAAGTGCTTTTGATCATAAATCCTATTTCTTCCTCATTGATATCTGCAGATTTAATGCTCCATGAAATACTTGGGGGGACACGCTAAACCACCTAACATATACAAATACGGTATTTCCAAATGTATACATACATCACTTCTGTCCCAGATATGGTCACTTAGCATTTGACATCTTTTCCATCTCTTCTGTATTCCCCCTTCTATTAAAAGGGCTTGAAATTTTTATTTCCCAGCCTTCCACTAAGGCACTGGATGCAATTTAAGTTCAGTCATGTCATGTATGATTTGGATAGTTGAGGAGAGACAAATAGCTTGGAGCAGGGATGGCTTGATAGTTTCTAACAGATATGAATTTTTAAAATAATTTATTTTGGTATGATTAATCTACATGTGCAATATTATGGTTATTAAACTACCCCCTTCATCAGATTCCCCCACCAACCCCATTACAGTCACTGTCCATCAGCATAGTGAGATGCTATAGAATCACTACTTGTCTTCTCTGAGTTATACAGCCCGCCCTGTGCCCCCCCAACATTACATCTGCTAATCGTAATGCCCCTTGTTCCCCTATCCCTTCCTTCCCACCCATCTTCCCCTTTCCCTTTGGTAACTATTAGTCCATTCTTGGGTTCTGTGAGTCTGCTGCTGTTTTGTTCCTTCAGTTTTTTCTTTGTTCTTATACTCCACAGATGAGTGAAATCATTTGATAGTTGTGTTTTTCTGCCTGGCTTATTTCACTGAGCATAATACCCTCTAGTTCCATCCATGTTCTTGCAAATGGAAGGATTTGTTTTCTTCTTATGGCTCAATAATATTCCATTGTGTATATGTACCACTCTTCTTTATCCATTCATCTACTGATGGACACTTAGGTTGCTTCCATTTCTTGGCTATTGTAAATAGTGCTGCGATAAACATAGGGGTGGATAGGTCTTTTTCAAACTGGGCTGCTGCAGTCTTAGGGTAAATTCCTAAGAGTGGAATTCCTGGGTCAAATGGTATTTCTATTTTAAGTTTTTTGAGGAACCTAACTCCATACTGCTTTCCACAATGGTTGAACTAATTTGCAGTCCCACCAGCAATGTAGGAGGGTTCCCCTTTCCCCACATCCTTGCCAACATTTGTTGTTGTTTGTTTTTTGGATGTTGGCCATCCTCACTGGTGTGAGGTGATATCTCATTGTGGTTTTAATTTGCATTTCTCTGATGATTAGCGATGTGGAGCATCTTTTCATGTGTCTGTTGGCCATCTCAGTTTCTTCTTTGGAGAAGTGTCTATTCAGCTTCTCTGCCCATTTCTTAATTGGATTATTTGCTTTTTGTTTGTTGAGGTGCATGAGTTCTTTATATATTTTGGATGTCAACCCCTTATCGGATACATCATTTATGAATATATTCTCCCATACTGTAGGATGTCTTTTTGTTCTACTGATGGTGTCCTTTGCTGTACAGAAGCTTTTCAGTGTCATATAGTCCCACTTGTTCATTTTTGCTTTTGTTTCCCTTGCCCGGAGAGATATGTTCGTGAAGAAGTCACTCATGTTTATGTCCAAGAGATTTTTGCCTATGTTTTTTATCTAAGAGTTTTATGGTTTCATGACTTACATTCAGGTCTTTGATCCATTTTGAGTTGACTTTTGTGTATGGGGTTAGACAGCAGTCCAGTTTCATTCTCTTACATGTAGCTGTCCAGTTTTTCCAACACCAGCTGCTGAAGAGGCTGTCATCTCCCCATTGTATATCCAAGGCTCCTTTATCAAATATTAATTGACTGTATATGTTTGGGTTGATGTTTGGATTTTCTATTCTGTTCCACTGGTGTGTGGGTCTGTTTTTGTGCCAATACCAAATTGTCTTGATTACTGTGGCTTTGTAGTAGAGCTTAAAGTCAGGGAGCGTTATTCCCCCTGTTTTATGCCTCCTTCTCAGGATTGCTTTGGCTATTTGGGGTCTTTTGTGGTTCCATATGAATTTTAGAATTATTTGTTCGAGTTCATTGAAGAAAGCTGTTGGTAGTTTGATAGGGATTGTGTTGAATCTGTAGATTGCTTTAGGTAGTATAGCCATTTTGACAATATATATTCTTCCTAGCCAAGAGCATGGGATGCATTTCTATTTGTTAGTGTCCTCTTTAATTTCTCGTAGGAGTATCTTATACTTTTCACAGTACAGGTCTTTCACTTCCTTCGTTAGGTTTATTCCTAGGTATTTTATTCTTTTTGATGCAATTGTGAATGGAATTGTTTTTCTGATTTCTCTTTCTTTTAGTTCATCGTTAGTGTATAGGAAAGCAACAGATTTCTGTGTGTTAATTTTGTATCCTGCAACTTTGCTGAATTCAGATATTAGCTCTAGTAGTTTTGGAGTGGAGTCTTTAGGGTTTTTTATGTACAGTATCATGTCATCTGCAAATAGTGACAATTTGACTTCTTCTTTACAAGTCTGGATGCCTTGTATGTCTTTGCTTTGTCTGCTTGCCATGGCTAGGACCTCCAGTACTATGTTGAATAACAGTGGAGAGAGTGGGCATCCCTGTCTTGTTCCCAATCTTAGATGAAAAGCTTTCAGCTTCTTGCCATTAAGTATGATGTTAGCTGTGGGTTTGTCATATATGGCCTTTATGATGTTGAGGTACTTGCCATCTATACCCATTTTGTTGAGAGTTTTAATCAGGAATGGAGGCTGAATTTTGTCAAATGCTTTTTCAGCATCTATGGAGATGATCATGTGGTTTTTGTTCTTCTTTTTGTTGATGTGGTGGATGATGTTGATGGATTTTCGAATGTTGTACCATCCTTGCATCCCTAGGATGAATCTCACTTGATCATGGTGTATGATCCTCTTGATGTATTTTTGAATTCGGTTTGCTAATATTTTGTTGAGTATTTTTGCATCTACGTTCATCAGGGATATTGGTCTGTAATTTTCTTTTTCGGTGAGGTCTTTGCCTGGTTTTGGTATTAGAGTGATGCTGGCTTCATAGAATGAGTTTGGAAGTATTCCCTCCTCTTCTATTTTTGGAAAACTTTAAGGAGAATGGGTGTTATTTCTTCTCTATATGTCTGGTAGAATTCAGAGGTGAATCCATCTGGTCCAGGGGTTTTGCTCTTGGGTAGTTTTTTGATTACTGATTCAATTTCGTTGCTGGTGATTGGTCTGTTTAGTTTTTCTGTTTCTTGCTTGATCAGTCTTGGGAGGTTGTATTTTTCTAAGAAGTTGTCCATTTCTTCTAGGTTTTCCAGCTCGTTAGCATATAGATTCGCATAATAGTCTCTTATAATTCTTTGTATTTCTGTGGGGTCCGTCGTTATTTTTCCTTTCTCATTTCTGATTCTGTTTATGTGTGTAGATTCTCTTTTTCTCTTAATGAGTCTGGCTAGGGGTTTATCTATTTTGTTTATTTTTTCAAAAAACCAGCTCTTGGTTTCATTGATTTTTTCTATAGTTTTATTCTTCTCAATTTTATTTATTTCTTCTCTGATCTTTATTATGTCCCTCCTTCTGGTGACTTTGGGCCTCATTTGTTCTTCTTTTTCCAATTTCAGTAATTGTGTCTTTAGACTATTCATTTGAGAATGTTCTTCCTTCTTTAAATGGGCCTGGAATGCAATATACTTTCCTCTTTGAACTGCCTTTTCTGCATCCCACAGAAGTTGTGGCTTTGTGTTGTTGTCATTAGTCTCCATATACTCTTTGATTTCTGTTTTGATTTGGTCGTTAACCCATTGATTAATTAGGAGAATGCTGTTAAGTCTCCATGTATTTGTGAGCCTTTTTGATTTTTTCTAAAATTTATTTCTAGTTTTATACCTTTGTGATCTGAGAAGTTGGTTGGTACAATTTCAATCTTTTTGAATTTACTGAGGTTCTGTTTGTGGCCTAGTATGTGGTCTATTCTGGAAAATGTTTCATGTGCACTTGAGAAGAATGTGTATCCTGTTGCTTTTGGGTGTAGAGTTCTGTAGATGTCTGTTAGGTCCATCTGTTCTAGTGTGTTGTTCAGTGCCTCTGTGTCTTTACTTATTTTCTGTCTGTTTGATCTCTCCTTTGGAGTGAGTGGTGTGTTGAAGTCTCCTAAAATGAATGCATTGCTGTCTATTTCCTCCTTTAATTCTGGTAGTATTTGTTTCACATATGCTGGCGCTCCTGTGTTGGGTGCATATATATTTATAATGGTTATATCTTCTTGTTGGACCGACCCCTTTATCATTATGTAATGTCCTTCTTTATCTCTCGCTACTTTCTTCATTTTGAAGTCTATTTTGTCTGATACAAGTACTGCAACACCTGCTTTTTTCTCCTTGTTGTTTGCATGAAATGTCTTTTTCCATCCCTTCACTTTTAGTCTGTGTATATCTTTGGTTTTGAGGTGAGTCTCTTGTAAGCAGCATATAGATGGGTCTTGCTTTTTATCCATTCTATTACTCTGTGTCTTTTGATTGGTGCATTCAGTCCATTTACATTTAGGGTGATTATCGATAGATGTATATTTATTGTCTTTGCTGTCTTTAGATTCGTGGTTACCAAAGGTTCAAGGGTTGCTTCTTTACTATCTAACAACCTAACTTAACTTTCTTGTTAAGTTATTGTAAACACAGTCTGATGTTTCTTTATTTCTCTCCCTTCTTATTCTTCCTCCTCCATTCTTTATATACTAGGTGTTTTATTCTTTGCCTTTAGTTAGTATTTGGATGGTCTGCTTCTTTGCTATGATTTTATTTTCTCTGGTGACATCTTTTTAGCCTTAGGGGTGCTTCCCTCTAGAGCAGTCCGTTTAAGGTATCCTGTAGAGGTGGTTTATGGGAGGCAAATTCTCTCAGCTTTTGCTTGTCTGGAAATTGTTTAATCCCTCCATCATATTTAAATGATAATTGTGCTGGATACAATATTCTAGGTTCGAGGCCCTTCTGTTTCATTACATTAAATATATCATGCCATTCTCTTCTAGCCTGTAAGGTTTCTGTTGAGAAGTCTGATGATAGTCTGATGGGTTTTCCTTTGTAGGTGATCTTTTTTCTCTCTCTAGCTACCTTTAATACTCTGTCTTTATCTTTGATCTTTGCCATTTTAATTATTATGTGTCTTGGTGTTGTCTTCATTGGGTCCCTTGTGTTGGGAGATCTGTAGGCTTCCCTGGATTGCGAGACTATTTCCTTCCCCAACACGGGGAAGTTTTCAGCAATTATTTCTTCAAAGACACTTTCTATCCCTTTTCTCTCTCTTCTTCCTCTGGTACTCCTTTAAGGCGAATATTGTTCTGTTTGGATTGGTCACACAGTTCTCTTAATATTCTTTCATTCCTAGAGATCCTTTTATCTCTCTCTGCCTCAGCTTCTCTGTATTCCTGTTCTCTGATTTCTATTCCATTAACAGCCTCTTGCATCTCGTCCAGTCTGCTGCTAAGCCCATTGATCGCTTGTCTCAATTCTGCATTGTCTTTCCTCACTTCCCTTACTTCCTCCCTCAGCTCTTGCATAGTTCTCTGTAGATCCATCAGTATCGTTATGACTTTTGTTCTGAATTCTTTTTCAGGAAGATTGTGCATTTCAATCCCTTCAGGTTCCCTCTCTGGTGTTGTCTGGGTCTGGGTGAGTTTTGTTTATACCATATTCCTCTGTGTTTTAATGGCGATAGAAGTGGTCGCTGGTAGGTGCCACGTATGTCAGCTGGGCTCTTTAAGACTTTAAAAAGAAAAGAGAGGAAAAAAAAAGAAAGAAAGAAAAAAAGAAAGAAAAGAGAAGGAAAGAAGAAAGAGTAGAAAAAAACAAAACAAAACAAAAAACAAAAAAAAAACGCCCACCCCGTGTAGAGTCTGTTAGGATGCTATAGTTGGCCCTGTTGCTCCACTATTCTGC
The DNA here is from genome assembly GCA_032199065.1 of Smutsia gigantea. NCBI lineage: Eukaryota > Metazoa > Chordata > Mammalia > Pholidota > Manidae > Smutsia > Smutsia gigantea. The sequence goes on along the minus strand of JAVSCE010022561.1, from coordinate 31,683 downwards.
AGCCATGGCTGCGCCGCTCTGTAGGGCCCTTTATAGCTCTGGCCTGGCCGGGGCGGGAACAAATGGTTGGCTGTTGATCTCTGTGGGAAGTCTGAGTGCAGCTACTATTTCCCAGTCACAAGCCAAGGGGTCCGAAATTCATCCAGACTCTCATCCTGCTGGGCTTAGTGTGCTGGTACGATCCTGGGCCCTTGTCTCTTTAAGACCGCTAAAAAAGTGCATGCTTTTCTTTCGTTCCGGGAGCCGGCTGCGAGGACCCGGGTGCGTTCCCCGCTCAAATCCTGCCCCGTCTGTCTCTCCAATATCCGATGCACCGTGCGATGTGTGTCAGCACTCCTGGCACAGATCACCACGGCTGGTTATTTCACAGACCTGTACTTCCACTCCCTCCCAGCTCTGAATCCTCTCCTCCCACCAGTGCACTGGGGTGGGGGAGTGCTCGGGTCCCACCGGGTCGCAGCTCCATATCTTACCCGCCTTGCGGAGTGCAGAGTCCTCTCAGGTGTAGATGCAAGCTGTGTGCTGTCCTGTATCTTGTGGTCTCTTTTTTAGGAATAGTTGTATTTGTTGTATTTTCATAAATACATATAGTTTTGGGAGATTTCCGCCGTCCTGCTCATGCCGCCATCTTCCCAGAAGTCTCCACAGATATGAATTTTTGCAGTGGCCAGATTCCACACATCACTGCTTAGATACTAGTTTTGTTGGGAGAAGTGTATAGAAACTGTATGTTTATCTAGAGTCTCTAGAATTTCCTTCTCTCTCAATCTGAGTTCCATCAGTGTGACCTGAAAGACCATGACAGGCCCTCTAGACTTCTACTCCTCCATCTCTTCCAATGATTGGGTGAGCATCTAATTCCTTACACTAAATAATTCTCCTTTGGCATAACTAGAGTGGTTTCTATTTTCAGCTGCACTGGTACAATTTCTGAAATACCTATTTCAGAGTATTTAAACTTGCATTATTTGGCATTTCTTTTTTCTGGTAAATTCAAGTTATTTAGTAATAAATATTCCAGTTGGCATATTTCAAAATGCTAATATATATATACTATACACACACATATATATGTACATACACATACTCTGATATACTCCAAAAAAATCAGTATCATGATTTCCTTACAATACAAATAGATTTCCTCCATCCTTTAAAAATATTTTTTGTTCATACAGACTATATCCCAAGTCCCAGGCAAATGAACTGGCACATCATTGTCCACAAGAGATCAGCTCATTGCAAATACCCCATGTAAAGGATATTTCTTAAAAATATGGTTGGAATTATGTAATCTTGTTTTGGAGATATAAAGTTAAAACAAATAATGGGCTCTGAATTGGGGACTTTTCCCTTCAGATTGTTATTCTTTTCCCCCTGGAAAAACAGATGCATAGACCAAACCAACATGTTTAAAGGTTCAGTTGTAGAAAATGTTTAAAATTGCAAAATTTGCTTCCCTAGAACCACCTTCCATTCTATTTTGCTAGCTCATATCACTGAAGTCTTAGCATGCCTGGAAGGTAAATTTAAGATGTCTATAGAGTAGATTATAAACCTAAAGTAAGATACTAGAAACCTTAGCTCTGTTCATCCATCCTTGTGGATAGGCTGCATTGCCAAAATATTTATATTATATATACTTCAATTAATCAGATATCAAGTAGTGAATATAATGATTATTTATATTGAGATATTAACCTGTAGGAGGATCATTAGCTTTTAAACTGCCACATCATCTCTTAGAATAGCACAATTTATTCTACAGAATTGGATGTCTTATGACTTAAGGACTGTCACATTAATTATAGGCAACTGAATTTAGAATACATTCAACTAAAATTATGAGGATATATGAAATTGAAGAGAATCAAAGTTTGATCAGCTAACCATTATGCACTGTTAAAGCAGATGAAGCTTAAACAAAATATGTTCTAACTACTGAAGGGTTCTCTTGCATATATAAATTATAAACCCTTACATGATTAAAGGTCATTTATCTTAAATGAGCATGTCACCACTTTTTTTCTATGCAATCTTCTTCAGTTAGAGCCAGAAGAAATTACATGTGAGATTAAATTATTTGGCCAATCTGTTTCCTCTGCTGAAAGTCTTAACTGAACTCAAAACATTAGTAATATAACATGATTATCATGGTAATACACTATGGTTATATAAGATGTCACCATTGTGGGGAATCTGGGTGAAGGGACTCAATAGGACTTCCTGGTACTCTATGAACTATTCTGCTATTTCTTGTGAGTCTACCATTATTTAAAAATAAAAGAACTTTAAAAATGATATCAAAGGCTTATAAAGACATCAAATTATCTTAGGTACCCAAACCATAATCCTACTCTCCAAAGTGATTCATTGAATTCTGCTTCCAGGTTGGATCTTCTAGTTTTCACAATGTTCCTACAAACTCATCTATAAAAAAGTGCTCTGTAATGCTGACTTTCAAAAATCTTAATTAGATCCAAGTAAACCTCATATTAACACAAAATGGAATCATAATCTAATTTCCACTTTGATGTTTAAAACTAATTCCGGAGATTTTCTCAACAACATACCAAAATTAACTATTCTGTCCATCCTTTCTCAGTTGTTAAGAGTTTTTTTTTCAATATGGCATTAGTCCAACCACTAGAAAGAAAGGATAATTATGTAACACGAGAGTTGCTAATTATCACTACAATGGCAATATTATTATATTTAAATGTATGAAATGAACATGTTATGTACCTAAACTTATACAATGTCATATGTCAAATATATTTCAATAAAACAATAAGTAAAAGCAAAATAAACTTAAAAAGTAAAAAAAACAGTTTATTTCTTTAAAAACTATGGCATTCAAATTCACATGTACCTGTGATGTTAGGAATGTGCATCTTTGTCATGTCCTGATTTCAAATTATGTTACAAAGCTATAGTAATCATAACTGTATGGTATTGGCATAAAAACAGACACACAGACCAATGGAACTGAAGATACAGTCCAGAAATAAATCCATGCATATATGGTCAATTAATTTGTGACAGAGGAAGCTAGACTACACAATGGGGGAAAGGACAGTCTCTTCAATAAATGGTATTGGAAAAAACAGACAGCCACATGGAAAAGAATGAAATTGGTCCACTCTCTTAACACCATACACAAAAATTAACTCCTTCAGGTATGTAACACCTGAAAGTATATAACTAGAAGATGATGCAGGCAGTAAGCTCCCTGACGTCAGTCTTGTTGATTTGGATCTGACACCAAAAGCAAAGGCAACAAAAGTCAAATTGAACACGTGGGACTACATCAAACTAAAAAGCTTCTGCACAGCAAAAAAAACATCAACACAGTGAAAAGGCAACCTACTGAAGAGGAAAAACTATTTGCAAATCAAGAAACTATTTATATATCCGGTAGGGGTTAATAGCCAAAATATGTAAAGAACTATTAGAGTACAATAGCAAAAAACCAAACAATCCAATTAAAAGTTAAAACAATCCAATTCAGGTCAGAAGGTCTGAACAGACATTTTTTCAAAGACATACAGATGGCCATCAGACACATGAAAAGATGCTCAACATCACTCATTATCAAGGAAATGAAAATCAAAACCACCGTGGGATATCACCTCACACCTGTTAGAATGGCTAGTATCAAAAAAGACAAGAGATAAGTGTTGAAGAGGATGTAGAGAAAAGGAAACCCTCGTGCACTGTTGGTAGGAATGTCTATTGGTGCAGGTACTATGGAAAACAGTATGGATGTTCCTCAAAAAATTAAAGATAGAAATACCATATGATTCAGGAATTCCACCTCTGGGTATTTAACCTAAGAACATGAAAAAAATGAATTTAAAGATATATCCACATCCCCATGTTCACTGCAGCATTATTCACAATAGCCAAGACATGGAAACAACCTATGTGTCCAGTAATAGATGAATGGATGACAAAAACATGGCAGGCATATATATGTGTATCTATATATACACACACAGTGGAATATTATTCAGCCATAATAAAGAGTGAAATCTTGCCATTTTTGACAATATATGGATCTTGAGGGTCTTAAGGCAAAGTGAAATAAGTCAGAGAAGAAAAATACAGTTGATTTCACTTTCATGTGGAGTCTAGAACCAACCAACCTATCAAGTCATAGATACAGAGTACAGATTGATTGTTGCTGGAAGTGGAGGGTGGAGGGTGGGGGGTGGGCCAAATGGGTGAAGGAAGTCAAAGGTACAAAATATCAATTATAAAATAAAACAAGTCCTGGAGATGTAACATAGAGAAGGGCAACTATTGTTAAAAATACTCTATTGCATATTTGAAAGTTGCTAAGAGAGCAGATCTTAAAAGTTCTCAACAAAAAAATTCTGTAACTATGTATGGTGACAGATGCTAATGGTACTTATTGTGGGGATCATTTCACAATATATATATAAAATCAAATCACTGTGGTGTACACCTGAAACTTATATAATGTTGTATGACAATTAAACCTGAATGAAAAAAATGACATGTCCTTGTGCTATTTGGGATGTGAATCTTTGTCCATTCATAAAAAAAAAAATACAGGATACAGAAAGATAGACCCTGTCTGCTTAGATTTCCACTTTTCCCCCAGAGTCATTGTTTATGCCCTGATAAAAATTCTTATAGACAATGCCTTACTTCCCCCGTTGGAAATACTGTCTCCCAGGGAAAACTGAAATGAAATAAATGAAGCGATGTATATTGTAGGTATAAAAGAGTGTGAGAGTGTGTGTGTGTGTGTGTGTGTATCTCGAGTGCTATCATCACTTAAACTGTATTTACTTTTTAGGTTCTTTTGAACTGTTTCACACACATACAAAATTGGTTTTAAAACCATGGATTTCAGCCATGGTTTAGAATTCTAAAGCCAACTATAAATGATTATGACTGTTACAGAAGTGGGATCAGGTAAGCTTTGGCAGCAGATGACTCAACTGTGTGGAGTTAGGATTTGCCAATGGACTACTTTTTCATGTTCCCAAGTTCAGTGTAACTCTCACAAATGGCTATTTTGAGAAAAGCATCTGCTGATCTCATTTCTGGTCTCTAGGTCTCCTCTGAGGGAGCCCCATGTCTCATCTCCAGCAATGGGATATAACTTGCCCCTCTCTGCCAAAGAAATTTGATGAGATTACGTTTTATACCCCAGCTTTGAGCAGATGACCTTTGTCCTTGGTTTGGTCTTTAAGGATATTTGCTTGGAACATAATACCTGATGATTGGGTCCCTTAAGATTGCTATAGTTATGGAATTTCAGTTGATGGATGGATTGTTGTTTTATTCCCTTTATTATCTTTTTAAACCAATGTGGATGACAGATATTTATTACCCAACCTTCTAAGGCACAGTGCTGTTCAATAGGGTGAGACTTGCTCAGACCTCACCCTAGTCTGCCTAAATCAGAATTTATAGATGGTGGGACCCTGGAATCAGTATTTTAACAAAACCCCCTACGTAATTCTAACCTCTAGCCAAGATTAGAACCAATGGACTAGCCTAGCCTGTTTACTTTCAAATGTTTGAGCGCTAAGATTGTGTCCTCCTGACATACCACCTGCTTCAGTGAAATACCTAAGATCCTGTGTGCATGAAGCAATTGTCTTAACAACATGACTTTGCCAATTCTTGTAGGAGTGGGTTTTTTTCCTTGTGCATCTTTTAAGTGTATCCTCACTGGAAGTGAGTCATAGATTTGGTTGAATCACCTGCTCATCAAATAGTTGGCCTAAGAGTACCCTTACATCATTCACTCTCATTTTCAACTCTAATAAATTTGGTGCTATTTTTTTGCATGAGAAAAAGTCAAATGAAAAGAGTGCTTTCTAGCACACTCTCTCTCTCACTCTGACACACGCACACACACACACACACTTTCCAATTTTAGCTTCAATAGTCTCGTTTGTTTTCTGATAATCAGTTATTGGAGCTGCTATAAGTATATTACCTTTGGGTAATGGACAGGGTTTCCATATGGAACATTCTGGGTTCTTTCATAAGAAAATGTAATTGAGCATTTTGGTGATTTGGGGCTGGACTTGAACCTTCCTCTTGTAGGTAGATTTAAGCCACATTTTTCTACCACCTAATTCTATCCTGATTTATACACTGCTGAGGAGTAACTTAGGACAACCTGTGTCCCCAGTGATATTTTATGTATACGTAGACAGCGTGCACATTGCCTGGCAAATAACATGCTTGCTAAAGACTTGGTTGAATGAATGTCTGGTATACTTGGGTCAAAGAGTCAAGGGGGCTGCTGGAAAAGGCATACTTTATGAACAACAGGATCACTGAGAGTTACTTGTCATAAGGGAAATATAACTTTGGTACAGCGAGCCAGTCTCCACTGAGTGTTGAAAGGAAGTGATGGTTTTAACCTCATGGTGAGAATAATATAGCTGAATGGCAGTACCAGAGCAGCCCTGGCCTAAGCCACCAAGGAGGTGTGCTGTGTGTGAGAACAAAGACTACACGCGTCAAGTCAACTAACTGCCATGTTTCCAGGCACCAACACCCTTCTCTAGGATCATTTTCTTACTGAGAAAACAACAGAGGGAAGGAGTGTCTGTGCCCCTCCTTTTTTTTAGGAACATAAATGGTGGAAAACATTTTAAATGATCAGGAATAGACATGAAGGCACAGCTGAGAACTTGTGCTCCAGTGGCATGGAGGTTCAACAACAGAATCCCAGCTCCTCTCATCATGACAGCCTTCTCAACCTGAACTGTGTGCACATGTAAAGGGTCTTGCAGTATCCCAGGAACTCTTAGTCTAGCACGGCCCCCTAATTGTCCCACGGTATCCATTTTCCACATCTTCCTCTTAATTCTAGAACCCCCTGAGTTCTAGTTTATGGCACATAAGTGTATGGCTTCTGTTCGTGGTATATATGAGGGTTTCTGCTATTTGAGAATATTTTTTCTCCACACTATTCCAACCTACTCCAGAATCCCTATCATATTTCTATACCAGGGGTTTTATTAATATTATATAATTCAAAGCTAAAGAAAGAGGTTATATACAAGAGATTTGAAAATAGACATACACATGTAAATACAGATAAAATTAAGTGGAAAAAGTCTGTATGACCAATGTGTATAATCTTTTATCTTACCACCAATCCAGTTCTCAGTAGACATTGACTGGCTGTCTTACAGTTCAACTCAATTCTGAGACTATCTACTACAAATAACACCAGATCCTACAGGTTAAGAGTCCAGTCCAGCAAGACTGCCCCCCACCAATTACAGGTGCCAATCTCAAGTCCAAGCTGTCACCTGTGCTTCTAACCCACAAGCTATAGATCAGATGTTCCTACAACCCCCCTCTCAGGTTTGATTAATTTGCTAGAGCAGCTCACACAACACAGAGAAACATTTCATTTACTAGATCATCAATGTATTATAAAAGGATATAACTCAGGCACAGCTAGATGGAAGAGATGCTTAGGGCAAGGTATGGGGAAAGGGTAAAGAGCTTCCCTGTCCTCTTGGAGCATGTCCCTCTTCCAAATATTTACCTGTCCATCAACCCAGCAGCTCTCTAAATACTGTCTTTTGGGTTTTTAATGGAGGCTTCATTACACAGGCATGATTGATTAAATCATTGACCATTAAATCCACCTCCAACTCCTGTCTACTCCCTGGAGGTCATGGGGATGGGAATGAAAGTTCCAACCCTCTAGCCACTTGGTTGGCTCCGCAGGCAACATCCCCATCCTTAGTGGCTTTCCAAAAGTCACCTCATTAACATAACAAACACACCTCTCTCACTGTCATCACTTAGGAAATTCCAAGGACATTAGGAGCTTTGCGCCAGGAAGGGACAAAAACCAAATGTTTCTCATAATAAATCATGATATCACAGATAGCAAAAAAATAATTATTTAAATAAGAGAGGATAATAAGGGTGTGTTTCCTTATTTAAGTTATTGGTGTGTATTGTGATAAGCTAAAGTCAAAATGGAGTCAGCATGGCTAGGGGAAACAACTAAAACAGAGCCAGGAGGCCATTAAGGAAGTGGGTCTTATGCACATCATCACTGGTAGAACCAGGAAATTTTGAACTGGGCTAAACTGCAAATATTCAAAGGACTCAGCTGAAACACCTGCTATTTGCTACTGTGAGATATTTGCTTAGCGATAGCCTTACCAACCAATTATATTCCATCAAGATTTTCTGCCTCCAACTCCAATCAAAATTTTTTGTAAACAACATGTATAAGCATTCACTTCTGTCTCTAAACACCCTTACCTTTTGTTCCCTAATAGTGTGCTACTTTGGTTGTTACCTAAATCTGTGTCACCCAGATTACAATCCTTAAGACCCCAAATAAAGCTTTTCTTTCTTACACCTCTGTGTGAGTTCTTTGGTTGACAATGGTATATAAAAGTCCATAAATCTTAGGTGTACAACCTGAAAATTTTTACATATGTAGACATACAGGTAACCATTAACCACATCAAGATAGGGAATGTTTCTACTTCCTAGAAGGCTCCTTTGTGGCCTCTCCACATTAGTTCTCCCCAAAGGGTAACTAGTATTTTAATTTATCATCATAGATAAGTTTTGCCCATTTAGAACTTTATGTAAAGGAATCACACAGATTACTGGGGTTTTTTTTGAGGAGAGGAAAGTTTTTAACTAAGATTGCCAAATGTCAGAGGACATTTGATGGTGGGATTCAGGAAAAAACAAATAAAAAAACTGGTTGTAGAATATAAGGAGTCCCTTTCCAAGTCATGTTCACTCTGTAAGTATTCTCCTACCAAAAAAGCTAGGGTGAGTTATAAAATCCTTCTCATAGCCACTAAGGAAAATACTCTGTTTATTTGAAAGGAGGGATTTAGTCTTGAGTATAGTCTCAGTGGATAAGAGTGATGTTTAGTATTTCAGTGTGACATGGATCTATCTGTAAATGGGATCAATAAAAGCTGGGGTGATTAATACACCTGCTGTGATTTGTGAGTGGAGACTGAGAAGCCTTTATAATCAGGATATCCACTCTGCATGAATCAGTCCCAAGGATTTAACCCGAGGATTGTCGTATTGTGGGCATTCAACAAATATCTGATGAAAGGCTATTGAGTTAAATTAATAGTGGATAAGTTTGAAGGAAGATTTCTAAAATAATTATCATATTATATTTCCACCACCCAGGGAGTGGGAATAAGTTGATGGACAATGGGAGTTCTGTGGCCAGGATTCTCACCTAATCCTGTGTACCCACCCACTGTGTACAAGCAATGATGTAATAGTTAGCCTATTCTGCAGGTACATGCTTGCATACCCCTTAGCAACAAACCATTATTGCATGTGTTGCTATAAAAGTAGCACCAGGTAGAGCAGAGCCTGCAAAGGAGAGCAGGGGCTGGAGGTGAGACCAGACCCTGGAGCAAAGACAGAGCCTGGAGTGGAGGCAGCACCTAAGGCAGAGAGTAGACCACAGGCAGAGACAGAGGTGGATGGGATTCTAGCACCTGACCTGCCACTGTGAGAATAAAGCTTGGTATAAGCCCCTTTTAACTCCAGCGTTCCATTGTTGTTACTCGGTCTCAGCGAATCCAGAGTGAACTTGACCAGAACTGAAACCCCCTTTGGTCTGGAGCTACAACTTGTTTTTGTGAACCTCAATGCCCCAGTTCTAATTCTCTCTTAAGCAAATAACCATGAAACAATATAAGCACAATTCCCTAAGCAGTTTTGAAATACCTAATAGCCTGTTAGTTTATTGGTTCAGTTTTTCTCTGGGCTGTATGGCAGGTTTTCCTGGAATCATGTTAAACCACTATTATTTTATGGCTAGAACTGGGTATCATCTTAACATGTCAGTATTTTAGGATCAGAAAGAGAATTGTTCTACAATTTCTCACTAACATGCATTGGATGAATTCTTACAATTAAAATAATGCCATAATTAAATACACTGTGGTATCTTGGATTGGATTTGGGCACAGAGAAAGGACATTAGTGAAAAAAAAATGGTGAAATCCAAATAAAGTCTGGAGTTTAATAAATAGTAGGGTAAGCTTTGACAAATATATCATTAATATGTAAGATGTAACATTAGGGGAAATCAAGTGAAGGGTATATGGAAAATCTCTGTACCCTATTTACATCTTTCTGTAAATCTAACATTATTCCAAAATAAAAAGTTGATTAATTAATAAGACAGTATGTCCCACTAGCCTTTGCTCTAGAAGATCTTGAATGTTTGCCATTTACATGACCTTAGTAGGGAGAATTAGACTTGTGAGCCAATCTACTAATATTAAGGGAGAGGAAAGAAAAGGATTGTTATGCTTCTTTTCTTATATCATAGGAGCATAGCTCTAAAAGGCTCCTTGTTTCATTAAATGTATATGCATTAATACATTTTAAATAGTTGTGCTCACTGATATTATGGAGGGTAACAGTTGGAGGGAAGTGGGTGAGGGTGTAAGAGGGCAACATGAAGGATCCTTGTGATGTTAGAAATGTTTTGTTGTCTTCACTGGATCCATGTGATCCAATTATGATATTGTATTACAGTTTAGCAAGATGGGAAGAAACTAGGTAAAGGCTACACAGGATCTCTCTGTATTATTTGTTACAACTGCATGTGAATCTACAGTTGTCTCAAAATAAAAAGTGTAATTAAAAATACTTAAAAGAAAAAAAGGTAAAGAAAGGGAAAAATAGTTGTGCTCAAACAATAAAAAATTTATAGTTTATAATAGGTAATGTCACCCAAAGGCTCATCATCCAAATGTTACACAAAAGCCTAGAATGAAAATTGTCCCCTCCTCCCCTGTCCCTTGCTTGTCCAGCTCCTCCCCCAGTGACAAACCGTGTCAACTAGTTCTGAAAGGAGCATGAGATGTTAAAGGCACTGAAATAAAATAATGTGAATCATCTATGAATAAGAGCTATAGTTCTTGGTGAATAAATTGTTGCCATGCCTGTTCTTGAGATAACTGCTGTTTTGTATGATACTCTCAGCAGGAGCATTCACTCACAAAGTGGCACCACATCTTCTCCACCTCCAGGATCCCATGCTTTTAATTGTCTTCCCTAACTCTGCTTCTTCACTAGCTCCTTCCTTTTCAAGTATGCTCAGGGTTTCCCCACCCTTTAATCCCCTGATCTCCTCCCAAGTAGCTTATACTTTACAAAGGAAAGAATAGTAACTTCATAGTGGAGAAACTCAGCAGATACTAACTTAAACACATGATCAAAGTTAACATCACCAGTAATGTGACCAACCAATATCCTGTGGCTCCTGATAAGAACATCCTGAGAAGGAAACACCACTCGTGGTATTCCTGCAAAAACTGTACAACTGAATAGAATCATAAGTAAATATCAGAGAAAATCTATATTAAGGAACATTCCACAAAAAAATGGCCTCAAAATATCAATGTTATGAAAGACAAAGAAAGAAGAAGAATGGTTCCATATTAAAGGGACATGATAACTAAAGGTAGTGTGAGATCCTGAATTTGCTTCTAGACCAGCAAACCTTCCCATGAAAATATTATTACAAAAATTAACCACATTTGAATATGGACATTGGGTTAGATGATAGTATCATATCAAATAATTTTCCTGGTTTTGAAAATTTTAGTGTCTTTTGTAAGAGAATGTCTAATTCTTAGGAAATAGAGACTTGAAGTATTTAGGGGTAAAAGGGATAATATCATTAATGTACTTTCAAGTTGTTTAGAGAAAAGTATGTGCACATGTGTATATATATATATATGTAATATATATGTATACACACATATATATGAGAATGATAACACAAATGGAGCAAAATTATTTTGGAAGTTTGTAATTATATCCAAATAAAAAGTTATCCTGCCCCACAAAATCCTCCAGATTTTGAGTTCAAAGTTGTGGAATGAGCACACATATTTATCTTCTCCCTATCAAGACTCCATTAAAATGATACTAAAGGAATTAAGAAGGTATAAATTCATATGAAAATTAATAAAGGAAAACCTTACTAACATGGCAAGGGGCCAGTAGGGAAAGCTCTTGAATCCTACCACTTCTTCTCAACTACAGACCCCACTGGAGGTAAGTTGATACTGTTTTAGCTATTTTACTCCTTAGCAGGTAGAAGGTTTCCACCTTCCTGCAATATCCTAGCCAATGAGAGACTCACAATTCAGCCAATGAGAAGCCACAATATGTGGAACTCCCAGTTTCCTCTAGTGGACTTTTTGCTTAGAATAGCCTTCCCAACTTGGCCCCATCATCTATAAAAAGAACGGTCCTCTACTTTGTTGGGTGGACTTGCCTATGCTTTTGCCGTAGCTTGCTTGTTCCTAATTGCAGTTCTCTGCTAGTCCTGAATAAACCCATTTTTGCTGGTAAAATAGCTAATTCTCTTATTTTTAGAGTTAACACCCACAACATTAAATAAACAGACTGGGGGCCATGAGGGGCAAGAGATCACAACATTTCTTGTAGGCAGTAACAGTGGACTGCTGACAGCAGATGGGAGTAACCTGAAACCTAGACTATATGTGGAAGATCGTACACCTGAGGAGGCAGCCAACATTACTGCCAAGTTGTGACAAGGTGTAAGGTCAGGGTCTGTATGTTCTATGGAGGACAGGAGAGAGAAGTGGAATGGAAAACCTTCCAATATCTGTACTCTACTCACAACTCCAGCTCAAAACAATGCTTGTGATCATGTGTTCAATCGTCCAGCAAAAAGCAGCAACAAAACGGGATATTTCTCTAAAGAAATGGAACAAATAGGAGATATTGGCAGCTTCCTGCCAACTCACTCTGCCAGATAATAAGCCTCATGCCCAGTCAGCCCTTTAAAATAACCAACAAAGATCACTAGACAGTTGAATAAGCATACAACTTAAAGAGACAGAAATAACTAACTCAGCAAAAAACAAAGATAATTCAGGGATCAGAAACAAACCTAAGAAAACCAATCTCATTTGCATAAGAGAAATAGGAATAGAAATTCCATTCATTAAACTAGAACATGATGCTGTAACATCATGGAATAATTGGAGTAAAAAAAAAAAACCTCTCAAAGTGAATACAATGACTAAAATAGCAACTATAGGGACCAAGGACAGGCCACCCCAAGATGTGCCATTTTAACATGCAGATTATTTTGAGCTGAAAACCATCAATGCCCAAAAGATTCAGGAGGATATTTTCACCTGCCCGCCTACTCCCCAACTGCATAAAAAGAATTTAGATGAAGGAACTACTTCAGGAGGAAAGCTATCACCATAGCTAGCTATGTTATAATGTAAACTAGGGGTGGTAGACAGGAAGGAATGTGATAAAGTCTGTTAAAACTCCTCTCTGTACTCCAGTGTTTCTGTGTGGCCCATCGAGTATTTGTTTACCAAACATTTATTCTTTTGGTATTCCTGTGAATTATTCCACTTTTCCTTTGAAGTCTCAGACTGCTACCCCATTCTCCTTGATTCAAGAAGACATATATACCTCATTCTCCCTATCTTTGGAATCAGTGTCTATGGCTTCCCCGTATGTATGTAATTAAACTTCGGGTTTTTTTTCTCCTGTTAATCTGTCTTATGTCAATTTGATTTTTAGACCACCTAGAAGAACCTCAAGGGGCTGAGGAAATTTCTTCCTCTTCAACATAAACATCTGTGAAAATTTTGGAAGTTGAGGAAATCTCCTAAATGTACAGCAAAACACAGGACAGGGGAAAAAAGAAAAACTAAGAAAAGCTTGATTTAGGAGGTCTAATCTCCAAATACTGAATTCCAGAGAGAAAATGGAGAAAACAGAGGGGGAACCTTACCAAAGAGACACAAGAACATTGCTGGAGTTTAAGAAAATATTCAGTGATATTCAATTGTTGAAAAAGAAACAAGCCTAAATGGGATAATTTGCCCCCCAAGCCGAGACTCAACTGCACTTTCAACCTTTTCCAGGAATGTGACCTTTTAACAGTCCATCAGAAATCCAACAGAATTTCTGGTCAGCACCAATGAGGTAATCTGTCACATGGGCTCTCTGTATCCCCCCAAAAAGATGGGGTCATCTGCATACAACCCCCTCTTTTTCCCCCTAAGGGAAGGTAAACTTGCCTATAACAGTCCTTCTTTCTTTTGGTAATAACCTTTTGCCTCACCCTCCTTCCCATTAAAACCTTCCATTTTGTACAATTCCTTGGGTCACCCCTCTACTTGCTAGAGGGGATGCTGCCCAATTCATGAATCACTTAATAAAGCCAACTAGATCTTCAAATTTACTCTGTTGAACTTTTTTTTAACACAAGATAAATAGTGAAAAACCTGCACACCTCACAACGAACTTTCTTAATAATGAGAAGACCTAAAAAGCTTTCAGGAAGAATAAACACATTACCTAAAAAGAAGTAACAATCAGCCTTGTATCAGAATGCTTAACATTAACATTACATGCGTTTTCATCCCAAGTTTTGAATAAAAGTGATTTTCAAACTAAAATGATAAAGTGTGAGGACAGAATAAATACATTTTTAGTCAAAACCAGGAATCAGCAATTTACCTTTTCCATACCCTTTTGGAGAAATTTCTGGAGGATATGCTCTGGCAAAATGAGGAGGTAAACAGGAGGAGGAGGAGAAGAAAGGGTAACTAGGAAACAGATGGTGCATCTTAGCAGAGCAATGGAAAGAAGCCCCTGGGTGATAGCTGTCCAGAGGCAATAGTTCAGATTGCAACAGGTTGACAGAAGGCTTCAGAAGGGAACTGTTCTAACATTAATAATATAATGCATTATAATAAATAACATATTAATACCCAGTTTGGTTCTGCAGTTAACAAAGTCATAGCAACATGAACACTATTGATTTTCAACTTTTAAAATCAACCTGGAAACCAAGCTGGAAGGACTGCATTGTAGTTAGAAGGCAGAGTATAAATGTTATCAACTGGTCAATGTGAAAGTAAACTTGTCAGCAGCAGGGAGGTAGTAGTAAACAAAGAAATGAACAGAGGGTACCAGCACTGATGTCTCAGTTTTAAGAAGTGGAAAAACAAAAGACATTGGCTACAGTTGATGAGATAAGAAAGAGCTCTAAGCATATTTTTAAAAGTTTCAAAGGTCACTAAGAAGGGAACTATAATAGTAATATGATTATATTGGAAGAAAGGAGAAGGGTTATAGGTGTGAATGAGTTAAATCCTCATCTGTGAAAGCAGAAAGTCACTAGGTATTATCTAAAGTTGACAAATCAATAATTTGTATTAACATATGATTTAGAGAGTGATACTGGGTAGAGAAACGGTTACCAGTGTTTACCTCTGGGTAGAAGATGGCTACTTTTCAATAATAGCCCTTCTGTATTATCTGAACAATGAACATGAATGACTTTGATTTTTTAAATGTACTTATTAAATTCCCCAGACACGAATTCTTCTCTCTCTCCTCAGTGCCTTTCACAGGTACACTTATTGCTTTATACTAGCTTTCTTTCTACTCTTTCTCAACTACTGCTGATTCCTCTGTCACAGACCGAACTCTGTGCCAAACTGCCTGCTGAAAGTGGTTTTTAACTTGAAATTCCATGGTGTCAGGCCTCATCTCAATTGACCTTGTAATGTTAATTGCTGATTCTTGTTTTCTCTTGCCCTGGCCTCTGCCAGGTTTCTTTCTACTCTTGATGGCCTTCCAGCCTCCTCCTGGGATATCACCTCCTCTGCCTACCATATTCATATTGTTGACACACCGTGTTTCATCACTGACCCTGTTTTATTTTCACTCCATGTCTTTTCCTTAGACAAACCCAACCACTCTCTCCAACAATCACATGGACAGGGATGACTCCTATTTCTATTTATCTCAACTTTTGAAGTTTCAATTCCAGACCTATTTCCAACTTCCTTCTAAAATTGCTCCATCTCAACATTCCCAGATACCTCCAACTCAACACATTAAAAGACAAAGGTATCAAAACTTATAGGATACAGCTAAAGCAGGGCTTCGAGGCAAATTTATAGCTATAAACACCTGCACTACAAAATAAGAAAGATCTCAAATCAATAACCTAATCTTCCACCTAAAAACACTGGAAAAAGAGCAAACTAAATCCAAAGCAAACAGAGAAAAGGAAATAATTAACATCAGAGTAGAATTAAATGAAATAGAGAATAGAAAATAGAGAAAAATCAATGAAAAGTTGGTTATTTGTAAAGATCAGCAAAGTTGATAAATGTTTAGTCAACTGACCAGAATAAAAACATATAAAGAGAGAATTTAAATTACTCAGGAATGAAAGAGGGCCCATCAGTACTGACATCACATAAATAAAAATGGCTATAAAGTAAGGATGACAATTGTATGCCAACAAATTAGATAACTTAGATGAAAAAAATTAAAAATAATACTATCATGTGATCCAGCAATCTCACTTCTAGGTATATATCAGAAGGAAATGAAATATTTTATATTTCCATCAAAAATGTATGATGTTTCCAATTTTTCCACATACTCACCAACAACGTATCTGTCTTTTAAAATATACTTACTCTTGGATGGAAACAGTCCAAAAAAGACCCCAACTCTATTCCACGTTGTCTATTATAGGGAAGTTTTAGGTTGTCTATGCCTCATTATTCCCATCTATAAAATGTAGATTAACAAAAGTATCTACATCATAGGGTTATATAAGGATGAAATGAAGTACTTTCACTAGAACACTATCTGGCCATAATTAATGCTCAAAAACCATTAGATATTATCATTACTATTATTATCTATGAACAAATGGGTTTTTGCTTTTTCTCAAGATGATATATTTCTTATTTTAAATCTACTAAATTCTGAGTAATGTTCTGGTTACCCTTATTTTCAGTTCATGACAGTGTTAGGCAGAAATACTTATTCATTGCTCCTGATGTACTTTATATTTGGAGAAACAGTCCATTTAAAACAGTATTCCTGGCCTTTCTCTGCTGCTTTGCTGAGGTGGCAACTCATCTATTGGAGAATCTTTGAGAAGGAATGTATCCATCTTGACACAATTTTTCCTATCCTCAGGTACTTCCTGCTTACAGAGGGTATATATGCTACTCTACTCCTCCCTGATCTAAGTTTCACAGGGGCTGTCACCCTCTCACCCCCACCCAGAGTGGCCTGAAGTCTTTCAATTCAGCCAGGGGCTCTGAGTGGGTATGTAGTTCTCTGTCAGGAAAGTCAGTAGCATCAGGCTCATAATCTTCCAGGCCACTTTTTCCAGGCCAAGGCCTAACCAGTAATCATAGTGACGATTTATTCTCCTCCTACCTGGGCCTGTTAGTTAATTGGTTCTAAACTTGAGTGGGAGATTGAGGGGAAGGAGATTACTGATCTCCTTCAAATCCCAACACACATTTATTTTTGTCTTATTCAAGACTACAACTTAAAATGACCTATTTCAAATCATTTACATGATCTTTAAGACTCACCAAATTACAAAAGAATAAACATGTAGAAATGGAAATATGAAAGTGGAAAAAGATACTAATGTCTCTCAGATGCAGATTATATCAGTTAGCTATTGCTGTGTAACAAATTACCACAAAATATATTGGCTTAAAAGAACAATCATTCATTTACATCAGTATTCTTTGGGTCAGCATTTTGGGCTGTGCTCAGTAGCGAAGTTCTGCTGGTCTTGGGTGAGTTCACTCATATTTCTGTAGTTAGCTGCCAGGTTGATTTGTGTATACTTGATTTTGGGGGGCCTCAGCTAAGATAACTTACTTCTACTCCTTTTAATCTCTTATCCTCTAGCAGGCTAGAAGTGGTGAATAGGTTTCAAGATCTAGAAGAAAGCAAAATCTTTAAGAACCCTTTAGTCCTAGGCTCAGACCTTGGAAGATCTCTTCTACTACATTCTATTTATCAAAGCAAGCCACTTGGCCACCCCAGACTCAAGGGGTGAGGAAACAGACTTTGCTTCTTGGTGGGAAGAGCTGCAAAGTATTGTGGCCATTTTTGCAATCTACCACATGTGCACAGGAGAATAAAAACAAATTTGCAGAAATACAGAACTTTATTTGTATAATGTAAAATTATCTAGACTAAAATTTAGCAGGACTAAACAGTATTAATTTAGTACTGTTAAAGTATAGAAGCCAATAATAAAAAAATTACCCTTATATTGTGGTAAACGATGTGGAGAGAAAAAAGTTTAAATTAAAGAAGTCATATTCCAAATTTTGAATTAGAAACCTCTTATGTAAATCCAGGGACCAGCAGGCATAACATTAAATATCAGAATCAATGAAATTGTTAGTCTGTCATGTAACTTTTGGTTAGTCACATGATTTGAAAGTAAGACATTATAACAATACAAATGATGTGATCACCCGAAATAATACTTTGGTATATAAAATATAAATGTAGCAATTTATTACTGTAATTATAAAATTGAGTCATTATTGAAAGATAGACTGGCTAAAATGTTTTCTTCACCAAAAAGTCATTCTCTACTAAAAAATGAATTTCTAAATGTGTTCTTTGGAAAGAACAAACATTGCTGTCATTTATACTTACATCATGAACTTGTTCCCTTTCTTTAATCTCAGGGTTTTTTTTTGTCTGTTTCATAAACTTCTTATAGTTAAAAATTGTAAAATTATTCCAAGGTGCCACATTGTTATTAATAGTAAACAACAGCTTCATACTATTTTTATATTCTGATTTCCTGACATTCATATCTGTCTCATTAATAACCTAGATTACCAGATTTTTATTAGTTTCCCTCCAGTTCTCAGATTTATCACTACTTTCTAAAATCTTCTCTGGTCCATTGCTGCATAAAATGAATCTTCCCTGAATATTTTATCTCAAATGCTCCACTATTATACAAGGGTAGTTTTGACTTCATTATGAAAGAGAAAATAAGTGAAATGCATAATGAAAAATAGTTATTCTGAATTAGGGGAAATTGAATAAGCGTTGGTTAGCATATAGCTTCTAAATGTTTCTGGTGTGATCTGAGAGTATTTTTTAAGTTGTCATAGCAACTTACTTTTTTCAGCTGACCTAGAAGTGTTCTGTTTGGCTTAATTAGAACTTTGATGAACCATTTGTTTTTTGTCAAATATCAAATGATACTTCTCAGTGGTTTTCCACTTTAAGTTTTAAAAAATATGATTTTGTATAATAATGAAAATGACAAAGATTAAGGATAGGGAGAGAGTATTGAAAGCATCAGAGAGAGAAAAAACATTACTTATAAGGAAAATCCCTTTAAGCTATCAGCAGATTTCCCAGCAGAAACTTTACAGGCCAGAAGGGAGTGGCATGAAATATTTAATGTATTGAAACAGAAGGATTTTTAACCACGAATCCTCTACCTGGCAAGATTATCATTCAAATTTAAAACAGGGATTAAACAATTTACAGATAAATGAAGGTTAAAAGAATTTATAACAACTAAACCAGCATTACAGGATATGTTAAAGGGATTGCTGTAGGTGAGAATGTTCTTAAGGCTAAATAGTTTTCACCAGTGAAAATAAACCCATAGTAAAGGTAGTAGACCAATTATTTACCAAGCAAGTATGAAATTAAAACAAAAGTAGTAAAACAAACTATAAACAAAATCATTCAAGGGATAAACAAAGAGTGCAATTTTGACTCTAATATATAAAGTGTGAAGGAGGAAGAAAAAGAAAAAATAAATTTTAGATTATGTTTGAAATACAGCAATCATCAACTTATTATATAGACTGTAATATACTAAGGAAGCTATTCTTGAACCTTGGTCACCACAAACCTAAAGCCTATAAGAGATACACAAAATATTAAAAAAGAGAAATCCAATCACAACACTAAAAAAAAACATCAAATAACAAGAGAAGAGTATAAGAGAGGAAGAGGAACAGAGAGGAGCTATAAAAACAACCGGAAAAAAATTACTAAAATGGCAATGAGTACATACCTATCAATAAATATCTTAAATGTAAATGGACTCAATGTACCAATCAAAAGACACAGGGTGGCAGAATGTATAAAAAAAAAACAAGACCCATCTATATGCTGCCTACAAAAGACTTATTTCAGACCCAAAGACACACAGACTAGAAGTGAAGAGATGGAAAAAGATACTTCATGCAAACAGGGGGAAAATAGCAGGAGTAGCAGTATTTATATCAGACAAAATAGATTTCAAAACAAAGAAAGTAACTAGAGACAAAGAAGGACATTACATAATGGTAAAAGGGTCAGTCCAACAAGAGGATGTAACTATTATAAATATCTATGCACCCAAAACAGGATCACCTACATATGTGAAACAAATACTAACAGAATTAAAGGGGGAAATAGAATGTAATGCATTCATTTTAGGAGACTTCAACACACCACTCACTCCAAAGGACAGATCAACCAGACAGAAAATAAATAAAGAGACAGAGGCACTGAACAACATGTTAGAACAGATGGACCTAACGGACATCTACAGAACAGTCCATCCAAAAGCAACAGGATACACATTCTTCTCAAGTGCACATTCAAGAATAGATCATATACTAGGCCACAAAAAGAACCTCAGTAAATTCAAAAAGATTGAAATTGTACCAACCAGCTTCTCAGATCACAAAGGTATGAAACTAGAAATAAATTACTCAAAGAAAATGAAAAAGCCCATAAACACATGGAGGCTTAATAACATGCTCCTAAACAACAATGGATCAATGACCAAATAAAAACAGAGATCAAGCAATACATGGAGACAAATGAAAACAACAACTCAACACCCCAAAATCTGTGGGATGCAGCAAAGGCCATGCTAAGAGGGAAGTATACTGCAATACAGGCCTATCTCAGGAAAGAAGAACAATCCCATATGAACAGTCTAAACTCACTATTAATGAATCTAGAAAAAGAACAAACGAAACCCAAAGTTAGTAGAAGGGGGTACATAATAACAATTAGAGCAAAATAAATAAGATAGAGAAGAATGAGAAGAATAAAACAATAGAAAAAAATCAATGAAATCAGGAGCTGGTTCTTTGAGAAAAAAAGTAATAAACCCCTAGCCAGACTTATCAAGAAAAAAAGAGCATACACACTCTTTTGATAAATAAAATCATAAATGAAGAAGGAATAGTCACAATGGATACCACAGAAATACAAAGAATTATTAAAGAATAGTATGAAAAATTATATGTCAATAAATTGAACATCCTAAAAGAAATGAACTACTTTCTAGAAAAATACAACCTTCCAAGACTGACCCAGGAAGAAACAGAAAATCTGAACAGACCAATTACTAGCAATGACATTGAATCTGTAATCAAAAAACGAAATTCCAGGACCAGATGGCTTCACAGCTGAATTCTACCAAACATTTAAAGAAGAGCTAATACCCATCCTTCTTAAAGTATTCCAAAAAGTAGAAGAGGGAATACTTCCAAACTCATTCTATGAGTCCAACATCATGCTAATATCAAAACCAGACAATGGCACCACAAAAAAAGAAAATGAACAAAGATACAAAAATCTTCAACAAAATGTTAGCAAACCAAATGAAAAAAATACATCAAAAAGATCATCCATCATGACCAAGTGGGATTTATTCCAGGGATGCAAGTATGATATAATATTTATAAATCAATATCATACACTACATTAACAAAAAAGATAAAAACCATATTATCATCTCAATAGATGCTGAAAAAACATTTGACAAAATTTAACATCCATTCATAATAAAAAATGGGTATAGAAGGTATGTACCTCAACATATTAAAGGCCATACATGACAAACCCAGAGCCAACATCATACTTAATGGTGAAAAGCTAAAAGCTTTTCCTCTAAGGTAGGAACAAGACAAGGATGTCTACTCTTACCACTTTTATTCAACATAGTACTGGAGGTCCTAGCCATGGCAATCAGACAAAACAGAGATGAAAGGCATCGAAATTGGTAAGGAAGAAGTTAAACTCACTATTTGCAGATGAGATGATATACATAGAAAACCCTAAAGACTGCACCAAAAAAATTGTTAGAACTAATAACTGGATTCTAGCAGAACTAGCATAAAGAGAAATCAGGAAAACAACCCATTTATGATTGCATCAAATAGAATAAAATACCTAGAAATAAACCTAACCAAGGAGGTGAAAGACCTGTACTCTGGAAACTAAAAACACTCAAAAGAGAAGTTAAAGAAGACATCAATAAATGGATAAATGCACCCCTATGTTTATCATGTTATTAACAATAGCCAAGATATGGAAGCAACCTATGTGTCCATCAATAGATAAATGGATAAAGAAGATGTGGTACATATACACTATGGAATATTATTCAGCCATAAAAAGAAAAGAAATCCTACCATTTGCAACAACATGGATGGATCTAGAGGGTATTATGCTCAGTGAAATAAGCCAGGCAGAGAAAGACAAATACCAAATGATCTCACTCATTTGTGGAGTATAACAACAAAGCAAAACAGAATGAACAAAACAGCAGACTTATAGATATTAAGAAGTGACTAGTGGTTACCATAGGGGAGGGGTTGGGGTGGGCTGGATGGGGAAGGTGATGGGGTTAAAGGGGCACAAAAATTCTCAGTCATAATATAAGTTGGTCATGGGTTAGTAGTACAGCATGGAGAATATAGTCAATGGTTCTGTAATATCTTTCTGTGTTGACAGATAGTAACTGCAGTAGTGGGGGTGATGATTTAATAATATGGGTAACTCTTGAACCACTGAGTTGTACATCTGAAACCAATATAAGATGGTATATCAATGATACTTCAATAAAAAGAATCTTAAAAAATAAATAAAAATGAAAAATATGATTTTGTATTGGATCACACATCTTCCTAAAAAAGAAAGCAAAGCAACCCTCAGCCTTTATTAAGACATATCTCAGGTTATTTTGTGTCCTTTGTGAGATCATCTATGCAAAATACCAAAAGGCTATGGGTATCAATGTCCACTTAAGAGAATGACTACACTGTAGACTAGTCCTGATAAATTTAGTTAATGAGTGAATGAGTGAAATATGAAATGGAACATCAAATAAAGAAGCAAATTCATTTATTAGTAAAAGCACATGAATAAAGATCATTGAGCTCAAGGATCAGTTCTTTGATTAATTGAATATGTAACTTTAGTCACAGATCTAAAAGATACCCTAGTTGATCATATTTTTCAACCAAGTTCATTTTAACCAATAACAGTACCAACCTAGAGGTGTCTATGGCTTCCTAAAGGCTAATGGCCTATGGTTGTGATGTGGCTGTGACAATTCAGGCATTAGGTCCTCACATAACAGGGTGCCCAAAGTGGGAAAGGAAAAGGACCTCTCCTTACATGCCTTGCCCCTTTTTGGGGAGAGTGAGAGGGGATTCTTTCCCAGAAGCCTCCTATAATTTCCTTTCTATCTCATTGGCCATCTGAGGTTATACAGTCAATTCTGACTGCAAAAAAGGCTGAGTAAGTAAGGATTTGGCATTTTCAACATCTATAGGGAGACAGGCAAAGAAGAAGGTAGTTGGGAATGGCAGTCAGTTAGGTGGCCAACAGAGTCTGCCATGATTCTACTCCCTGGTTTTACAGATAATGAAGATGGGTTCAGAGAAGAGAAGTGAGTTGTACCGATTTAATGTTATGGCCAGAATAAGAACTAGAAACAGTATCTTCCCACAGTGCAGCTCTGAGCATCCCCTAGTAGGCATAGTGCTTCTTTAAGGGTACCATATCATCACCACTGAGACAAGGAGGTTGATAGAACTAATTCAGCAATGTACCAATGGACATTAACTGAGCACTTAAATGTATTCTATGCACTGAGGTGCAGCAGATACAAAGATAGTTCCTTCCCTCAAAATGTGAATGATCTCTAATATTTCATACCCACAGATAACAGCATTATAAAAATTTTAAGCACAATAAAATGAAGTACCTACTCCAAGAAGAGGTTTAGAATGTACATGTAAATCAGAAAATATCACTACTAGCTTACATAGTTACCTAAGGCAGAGGTTATCAAACTGTAGTCTGTGGGCCAAATCCAGCCTCTCTGGATATAAAGTTTTATTGGAAACACCCATACTCATTTGTTTACATAGCCTGCTATCACTACTTTCCTGTTACAGTGGCAGAGTTGAATAGTTGCAACAAAACCAAATAGTTGTGATGAAAGCCATATATCCTGGAAAGTCTAAGATATTTACTATCTGGCCATTTACAGAATAAATTTGTCAACTACTTATCTAATGGGGAAAAGAATGCTTATATAAAATGTAGATGACTGTTATTTATTTCACATATCCTCCAAATCTTTTACCTGCATTTGACTGTCTGGTTTTTGGCTTTCTGCAAATTCAGCAGACAGTACATCACCGTCACTAATATAAGACCTTGATTACTTGGGTCACTGTTACCTTGAAAACATTAAAAAGAATGCTTCAACTAACAGACAAGTTATCTTTGGTTTAGAGAGAATTACTCTGTTCAGTGTGATAAAGATTTGACTTGGTTGGCTCAGATGAAATTTTTGGATGACTTATGTAGACTAAAGTTGATATGAATAGTTTTATTTAGGAATACATCAGTATAGGTATGAGTATAGTATGTGAGGCCAGTCAAATGCAGCTGACCTGGATTTGGTCCTCAGCCTCTCTCCAGACCCTTGGGAGTTTCCATTCTTCTTGGTGGCTGAATATCTGTATCTGCATACTTGCCTTGCCTCCGAAGCAGTAGACTTCAAGTTCGACTCAACTCTTCCTTCTACACTGTCCCATGTTTGTTTATGATGTCACTAGTCCCCCAGTCAGCCAGATGTTACCCAGGCTGGGCTTCAAATTCTGATTTGACCATCCCTTGAAATTGCACACATTTTTAAAACTGTCTCGAGCTTCACTTTTCTCTTTTGTTCAAAGGGAAGAATAACATTCACCTCATTTAGGATTGGTGTAAAAATTAAAGGAGACATTGTCAAGTGCTTGGCACACAGTAGATGTCAAAAACTATTTCTCTGTCCATAAACTTTTCAAAATGTTAGTCCTCCATGTTTCTTCCCTGGATGTCACCCTCCACATCTATTTAGTCATTATGTCCTGACCATTCGGCTTCCACATCAGGCTTCGAATCTGTGCATCCTTTTTATCAATGTGGCCATTGCCTTCCTCTTTCCTAAATGACTGCAATTATCCAATTTTTTCCTTCCTGTGATGGCTTTTTGAGCCAACTTACATATTTTTATTAGAAATCTACACTTGAGAAATGAAATCCCATTCTTAGTTTGCTGCATTTGTTGATCAAGGTTATGCAATCATGAGCTGCAAGACCCTGCCTTCCTCTCCAAGGCCATCTTTTACCTCCCCTAGGGTCTTGGCACTTGCTCTTCCCTCTGTCTGGGCTTAAGTTGTTTCCATGGATAGTTTTGATTTTGCATGATTCAGCCTCATGGACTGATTTTAAAACTCAAGCAGTATATATCATTCCACTGGGCTGGTCACACTTGCTGATCTTGTCTCTTTCCTCCCTTTTTTCTGTCAAAAATCTATTCATCATCAAAGCCTAGCTCCAAAGTCTTCTCCTCATCAATTCTCTTCTGAGTCCCACCCAGTGATCAATCTTCTTTGTGTGGACTCTGACCAAAAAGCATTCTTCCCTTTCAGAGACCACGTGGAGCTGTATATAGCAGATGAAATCACTCACACTAAATATTTTCTTTTTGGCCATATGCATTTAGTTGAACACAAATTACACACATGTGTGATATGGCTCCTCAACATTTAGTTATTTGGATCATGTCTATCCCTTTCACCTGTCTGAAAGCTGGCAGGAATGGGTAGGCAGTTGTGTATATTAGCAAAGATGAGTTTCAGAGGGAGAAAGATCAAATTCAGGTTTGGAAACTGTATCAGCTTGTCTTTCCTACATAACAAATGACCCCCAAAACTTTTAAAACGTTTTTTATTAAGGTATTATTAATATACACTCTTATGAAGGTTTCACATGAAAAACCAATGTGGTTACTACATTTACCCATATTATCAAGTCCCCACTCATACCCCAATGCAGTCACTGTCCTTCAGTGTAGTAAGATGACACAGATTCACTGTTTGCCTTCTCTGTGCTACACTGTTTTCTCCGTGATTCCCCACACCATGTTTACTAAACATAATACCCCTCAATCCCCTTCTCCCACCCTCCCCAACCGCTCTCCCAAACTAGCTTTGGTAACCACTAGTTCCTTCTTGGAGTCTTTGCGTCTGCTGCTATTTTGTTCCTTCAGTTTTGCTTCGTTGTTATACTCCACAAATGAGGGAAATCATTTGGCACTTGTCTTTCTCCGCCTGGCTTATTTCACTGAGCATAATATCCTCCATCTCCATCCATGCTGTTGCAAATGGCAGGATTTGTTTCCTTCTTATGGCTGTATAGTATTCCATTGTGTATATGTACCACATCTTCTTTATCCATTCATCTACTGATGGACACTGAGGTTGCTTCCATATCTTGGCTACTGTAAAAAGTGCTGCGATAAACATAGGGGTGCATATGTCTTTTTGAATCTGAGAAGTTGTATTCTTTGGGTAAATTCCAAGGAGTGGGATTACCGAACAAATGACCCCCAAAACTTAATTGCTTAAAACAATTTGCTTTTATTGTTTCTCACAATTCGGTGGATCTTCTGGGTAGTTCTGGTCTAGCTGGCTCATCTGATCTCTGCAATCAGCTAGAGGCTCTATTCAAACTGGATGGTTTAGGATGGTCTTGTGACTAGCTATTGTCAAATTAATTTGTCTAATAGGCCTCAGCTGGGATGGCTCATGTCTGCACCACGTGGTGTCTGATGTTCCAACAGGCTAGCCCAGGCTCCTTCACATGGTAGCCAGGGTTCCAAAGAGCAGCAAGACAGGACAGGTTCTGGTGTGCGCCCTTCAAGTCACTGCTTATCTTTTCGTTGAGATACAATTGACATGTAACATCCTGTGTTGGTGTCTTTGCTAATGCAACATTGGACCCAGCAGGTCACATGGCCTAGAGTCAGTGTGGATCAAAGGGTATGTATATAAGGAGATGCAACAAACCATAAGGGCAACAAATCACTTCCTGGTTCTGTGACACTGGGTAAGCCACTTATCCCAGGGAGCTTTAGTTTCTTTAGTCTGAAATACAGATACCATTTATATCATAAGGCCCTTGTAAAGATGAATAATTGTTCATTCTTTATGTGGATTCATATGTTGATTCTTTACACCTCTTCCAGTGCTTCGTATTGTGTCTTACACTTAAACAAACCCTTTGTATATGACTTTGCTAGGAACTGTGAAGAATATAAAGATAAAGGGTGTCAGTAAATATCTGCTGCTTATATAAATGAAATGATTGCCCTGAGAAATAGACTGGTTTTAATATGCCCCTTGTGAGAGATGTTTTCCATTTTAATGTCTTTTCTTATTTTGAAATATATCCTCCTGGTAGAAAGATATAGGAAAGTACAAAGAGAAAAGTAAAATGAAGTAAAATCCCATTCCTAAGAGAACCACTCCTAACATCTCAGACTCCACTTTGACGTTGTTTGCTATGGATTTTTTCCTATGGATTTCAATCTTGTTAACTTACAAAGTGACGTCTTCTGAAAAGAGCAAATGGATTTCACTATTCCCTACTTTGTAAACTTATTAAAAACATTTGTGTGTTGAAATAAAACCCAACTAAATGATGTGCCATTTATTTTTTGTTATCAGCGCACCAGGAACGGTGACAGAGAAATCACCAGGAGACAGAAAACATTCCCTTGCTTGTTTGGCAGCAAACAAGAAGTCACAGCCATAAAACGCACAATTACTGACAAGCTATATAAATAAATATGTCCTATTTTCTTTCTTAAAAAAATTCCTCATATCATCAGAAACATTTCCTTTAGTTGACTCATTACAAGGGATTTTTGCCCAAAGTACCTCCTCCATGTGTGAGCGAAAAAGCAGCTCCACCTTTTTAAAGAGGCTTTTTTTTTTAATACACACATAGATGACAATCCACTTTCACCACTTTCCGGCTCTCATGCCCCCTCTTCAGCTCTTGACTGCCGTGATCAATTTTCAATTGACTTTCTTGTTGAACTTTTAGCAAGTGTATTGGTGTGTCCTTGGGGTCTTTCCCATTCAAAATTGTTACAAATACACAGGAGCCACATGAATGCGGTTTAAATTATCTCAATTTGCCAGATTTCTCCTTCATTACTGAGACTTTACCCATGGTTAAAAAAATAATATGGACAAACAGAAAGAACTTTACCCTAATTACAAACCATCATTGACTTAGTGACCTGCTACTAGCCTAACAACATGATTTCAGAGGTGGTACATTTCTTAGGAATTTACTGGAAGAAAAGAAGGGAGGGAGGGAGGAGAAAAGGATGGAGGACTAGTAAATAAATCCAGACTTCCCTCTCAGGAGGGATTAGGTCACATTTCTAGAATGTCTATGTAAATATGTGTCTCTTGGGAATGGATTTTCTAAGGTAACCAGTGAGCTAGGACTACTCACTTTGAGCATGACAGTTATGATGGAATAGGTTCAGGGAGTCCAGATGGCTTAAGGGTTAGGATCACAGACCAGAAGTGATTTTAGGAGGCTTGGAGAAACAATTTTTTGGACAACCATATGGATTATTTGGCTGAGATGACTTTGGGCATATACTTTTGTAATAAATGACATCTGCCAAGTTACCAAATCTCTACTTCAAGTTAATCAGTTTTCTCCATCAAGTCGTCTGTGAAGAAATGAGTACTGCCAAAACTTCTTGTGCATTGTTTTTTTTTTTAAGAGTAGCTTAAAGTAAAAACCTTTCAAAATGGTGAATTCACTCTAGGCTAATCCCTTCCCCCAAGTTTTATTCCCATCCCAGATACACCTGCTATGGTTCACTGTCTGGAGCCTTTAGGGAGCTGTTTGTGTTTTGTTCCGAGTTCTTACACTCTCTGTTGCAGGATTACCTTACAGGCCTACCAAGTAGGCAATGGCAGGAGTGAAACTCCTGCTGAACTACAGTTGCTCAGCAAACATGACCTGTATTATATTGATTCTGTGGTATGTGTTGATATTTTATGGGCCAATTTGTATAAAGTGTATGTTTGAAAATATGTATTTTGCCACTATTGCGTACAGTATTTCTATTAAATCAAATTTGATTAACTGTTGGTTCAAATAGTCTGTATAGTTAATGATTATCTTGATACGTTCAATTAGAGAACTATATTAACTCCCACTACAATTATAGATTGGTTTATTTGTCCTTACATTTGTCAATTTTTTGCTCTCTATATTTGGAGTCTCTATTAAGTGCATATAATTTGTTGTAAGTTTCAATATGCCAAGAACTCATAATATAATGATTATTTTAAAAAATCTTTGCAAAGGCTCTTTGCTTTGTATTCTGCTCTGTATTTAGATCTCTTGGCTCACAACTAGATTGACTTGGAGAACATTTATTATCTTGACAGCACAATGAACTTCTTTAAGAAACTGCTCCTTCCCCACTTCATCCAGGTGTTTCTGGACCCGCCACCCATAGTCTGTCCTTCCCTTTGTCCAAAGTAGTCAGAGGGGTGGGCGAATGGCTCCAATTGTGCCTAAGTTCTTCCCCAGACTTTTTCAGATTGCCCTAGAGAGGAAGTTTTCCTTCCTCCTTGGTCTGAACACTGCAGAGATGGAGGCCTAGGGCTTCCATGTCAGGTACTCTCTCTGTGAAGAATTCTCTTTGCTGTGGGAGAGCAGGAGGCCAGTGTGCAAAGAGGAGAGAGCGAGAGTGCCAGGGAGCAGTGAAGGCTGACATCACTGATGTTTCTGCTTCATTTTCTACTCCCCTCCCCCCACCCCAAGGAAGGTAGTTTGTGTATTACAATGAATCCCTCCAGTTACCACATTCATGAACTACTTTAAATGGTGCTCTGGAATTCTGTCCAAAGAAAATAGTGTATCAGATAACAGCTGTCCTCACCATTATATTTTTTAAAACATTATTTGGAAAGAATGGAGTGATTTTCTGTTTAATAATGAAAGTATTCATGATTATAGGAATGCAGTGACAAAATCTTTAAAATATTTAACATACCTGAATGTATGAGTACAGATAGTTTGTGCTTTTGGACTATACTGGGCAATTACTTGAGGAAAAAAATATTGATTTAATCAGGAAGACAGTTCTAAGCTAATTTTTAAAATATTCATATGACTTTATAAATGACATCATTGCTTTATCACCCACATAAACACAAAAGCTACATAAAAAATGGAAAACTACAGTCTGGAACTAATAAAGGCTGCATGATATGAAACAAGTTTCTCATAAGTAAATTCTAATCAGTGTATCAAAGAGGCCAAAGTTCAAATTACTGGTAGCATAACATATGCAAATAATAATCATGAAAATGCCCTTTGAAGCTGAATTGCTGGTTTTAAAAAGGACAGATCTATTGAATGAAATCAGAATCACTAATTTTAAACTATATTCAATAGTAGCAGATGCAGATACTTTTTACATCAATATTAAGTGATAAAATGCTACTTTATACAAAACATGCATTCAGCATATTAAACTGCATAGCATGTTATGCTTTTTAATAATTAGACTTCTCCTTTTAGCATACAGTATTTAATTCAAGAATAATTTACTAAAGGAAATACGATGACTTCTTGGTAAATTTGTTATAAAAGACATTTTATTTTCTTGTTCTTGTCTGTGGTCATGGTGCATGACCAAATATTTATGAACCCAGTTTTGATATTCTAATGATTCTTGCTTCTAATCACATTCTTCCTGCCCTTTATTTTTGGCTTTCTACTGTATCTCAAAGAAAGAGAAATGAGATGAAGAGAACGGCTAGACTAGAGCTAGGCTAGAGTGTAGCCTTGAACTTCGTCAAATGCATGACCTGGAAGTGCTTTTAAATCTAAAATGAATCAGACTTCTGATGATTTTCTTTTTTTTTTTTTTTGCACACAGCTTTCAAACATAGTGTTTTATACTACTACACAAGAATATGCCCTGACAGTAATGTTCTATAACCAACAGGCACCTGTCTCAAAACTGAGCACAGATATTTTTATTTTTCCCAGCAAGACTTATTTTTATTAAGAGCATCATGAGGGTATAAGATGTTCCTCATTTTTGTCCTCCTTTTTCTACAAAGAATTAGACATCAATCCATGAACAATAGTGCCTCTGTGGGAGTTGCATCCAGCACCACATGCGAAGGGATTTGGGAGGAGTCTTGTCCACCTATGCATCTGGAAGTAGGCAGAGAGACCTTAATACAGGAGGTAGAACCAGTGGAATAATAACCCTTCCCCAGTCCCTCTCAGGTTTTTTTCCTCAGCTGTAATGAATGAGAGGGACTGGGGAAGGTTTCATTATTTCACCGGTGCAAAAAAATAAAATAAAAATCTAGGGTCAGCGCCCTCTAGGCAGATACCCACAAACAAGAGAGAAACTCTTGAGTCTAGCCTTCTGAAGGGAGATTCCAGCACGCCATTGGAAAAAAAAAATGTGTATGTAAGTTTGGGTGCAGGAAGAAGGGAAAAGAACAGATAAGAGGCAGATAAGAGTATCAAATGGCATTAAAGGGACCCAGTTTCTGGACTACAAGTCATTGGAAATCTACCCATGAGCCTCTGGCAGTACCACAGCAGGGGATCTCC